>JAJQQW010000011.1:60354555-60789555 GCA_025583905.1 Ia io | reverse complement strand
TGATTTAGTAAAACAATTATTCTTTTTCTTCAATGATGTATTTTTAAAGTAATTTGATAAACATAATCTGATTAACTGAGTATGTAATTTTAGTTAGTTTTTATGATTTTTGTCATTTAGACTAAAACTAAATCAACTGCATAAAATGTGGCAAGGATTAAAAAACACTTCATCTAAAATGAAAAGAAAATCAACTTTATGTTTTGTCTTGGAGAGGCAGAATAAATGAAAACATTTTAATAGCCACTATAAGATGGCAAAAGAAAGTTAAATACAAAATTCTAGTCTTAAATAAATAAAATCTAGCAAGATAAAAATAATTAGCTCAAGTTTATATTGTTACTAAGAAAATGTAGCATTATTTTCTATAATTGATATGTTTGCTTTCATTCTCCTACACCCCAAATGGGAGCAGGATAGGGGGTTATAAAGTAGGTATTTAAACGATTTAAATGTGCCACTCAGTGATAAATCAATGATGTCTGGTTTAAATATCCCTTTGATATGAAATATTTTCCTCTTTGGTAAATAGAAATCAAGTTTCCTAATAGAGTTAATCTTTCTTTCCTCTTTTCTCTCACAATATGGTGGAAATGAGTCTTCATGGTGACTCTTGGAAGGAGAGAGGAAGCACAAACTCCACCTTTCTCTGTGGGGCTCCAGCTGAGCTGCTGTAGTTCACTAACATTTAGGTATCAGCCCCAGTCACAGTCACCCCACTTGTGACATATCAGGTCTTGACTATCCTTTGCGTACATGTGGTGTCCAATGCTACTGACAATTGACTGTATGTTTGTTAATCTCTTTTTTTTTTTTTTCAATAAGTTTACCACACAGGGCAGCCTCCTTGTTCCAACTACAGTCCCTGACAGTCTTTTGCATATTCCTGTGTCCTTCTGTGTGGGTCAGGGAAGAAAATCCATGTCCTGCACACTGTGCATAAGCCATGGAGAAGCAGCACCATTATCCCAGCTGATGCATCTCACCAACCTCCTTCTGCCAAATGTGCTCTACTGCTCTGGCACCTTTTTAAACATATTAATAAATAAATGTGGAACTTTTCCCAAGCCTTGTATCCCACCTAAACTCTACCCAGTACCCAGGGCAATAGGATACTGGCTTCAATATTTTCGGGGTCCCCACTTATATCTGGATATTTCCAGTAGTTACAGTTCCTCACTTCTCCTTTCCACTGTTTCCAAGGGTTAAGAGGTGGAATTTTTGTCTTCTGTGTATTTCAGCAATGTTCTTTATGTCCTATCATAACTGTTTATCTTCACTTATCATCACCTAGCTTCCTAGTAACTGCTTTCAGTCTTTACTCTGCAGCAGAATCACCTGGAGGGCTTGATGAAGCACATGTTGTTGGGCCCTAATCCCAGAGTTTCTTATTGAATAGTGTTGGAAAGCAGCTCCAAATTTTCCATTTCTAACAAGTTCCAGGGTGATACTAATGCTACTGGTCCAGAGATGACACTTTGAGAAGCACTGTCCAATGGCGAAGATGCCATTTAAGTTTAGAACCATTGCTTTACTAAACAACTTTATTGAGGTGTAATTGACATACAAAAATTGGCATGCATTTATTTTATACAATTTGGTGAGTTTAAAATATGCATGCACCTGTGAAACTATTACCACATCAAAGCAATGTACATATTTTATTACCTCAAGAAGTTCCTTTATGCCCTTTTGTTTTTGTTTTTGTTTGTTGTAGTAAGAACACTTAACATGAGATCTAACACGCTTTTGATCTAAGCCTCTAACACATTTTTCAAGTGCACAGTGTAGTAGTGTTAGCCACAGCACAGCAGATCTCTAGACTTCATTCATCTTACATAACTGGCTTCATACCCATTGAAAAACTACCCATTTTCCCTTCCCTACCAAGCCCCTGGCAACCATAATTCCATTCTTTGTTTCTCTGAGTTTGACTTTTTAGATTCCTCATATAAGTGGAATCATCTATAATAATAAAAGCATAATATGCTAATTAGGCTGGACAGCCGAACGACCTTCAGGACATCATTCTGGGCATCCTTCTAGAAGAAGCCATGGTGGTGGGGGCTAAGGCAGAAGCAATTAGGGACAATCAGGCAGGCATGCAGCAGAGTTGTTAGGGGCAATCAGGCAGGCAGGCGAGTGGTTAGGTTCGATCAAGCAGGCAGGCAGAAGCAGCTAGGGACAATCAGGCAGGCAGGTGAGCAGTTACGGGCAATCAGGCAGGCAGGAAAGTGGTTAAGAGCCAGTGGTCTCGGATTGTGAGAGGGTGCAGGCCGGGCAGAGGGACCCTTCCTCCCCTGTGCATGAATTTTGTGCACCAGGTCTCTAGTGTAGTATATAAACATTGCTTTTCATAAGTTAGTGGTAGTTCAAGAAATTAGTAAAATGTTTAAAAATAGTAAAAAAAAACAACAACAATGTCTTTCAGAGTGATTCCCTTTCAATGAATAAAGAAAAAATTAACAAGGGTGAGAAATGATTTTGTTTCTCTAGTTGGCAATCCATCCTTCCCTGGCAGCATGATACCCATAGATTCAATGAAAGGGAAGACAGAGGGCAAGAGGATTTTCAAGACGTGAAATATTTCAAAAAACATTATTCTTTCCAAAAAATAAGATGGAAACTAGCCAATAATACCTCCATTACTAAAACTAAGGAAGGGTCAACTTATGCCATACTTTTTTAAAGTGGTGTCCAGGGAGAGAGAGAAAAAAATATATAGCAGTAATAAAGTCTTAGTTTCCACTTCAACCTTCCCAGAAGCAGTGCAGAGAAACAAGTGAGACATCATCTCATAGACTTCACATTTGGAGAAAAGCAGATAGAAGATGATTAGGCAGCCAGTAAAAAAGACATGAAAATCCCAGAAGAAAAAGAAGTATTTCTCAATCCTGCAGAGTCCATCAGGCATAGACATTCCCAAGATTTGGGATTTGTTTTTCCATTCTGTGAGGAAAATGGGAGAGAGACACTTAGTATAATTGTGCTCTTCGAGAGACAATTATTTTTGCCAAAATCAGGGCTTAAACACGAAAGAGAAATAAGATGTTTTCTGTTTCCCAAATTTTCAAGTTCCACTCTGTCTTTTACCGTTCTTAGGTTGCTGCCATGAAAAAGTAAAGTTGTGAAACAAGAGTTGAAAAATTGGAGAAGAATTGTGTGTTGATTTTGTATTGTTGTGTAATAAAATTGCCACAAACCCAGCAGTTTAGAATAACTTCGTTATTATCTGAAAGGTTCAGTAAATCAGGAGTCTAGACATGCTTCGCTGGGTCTTTTGATCAGGTTGGCCTCATAGTTTACAAGGAAGATGTTGGCTGGTATTTATTCTCATTTGAAGGCTCAAATGAGGAAACACCTACTTCCAAAATCATTTAGATTAATGGCAGAACTGATTTCTTTGCGGCTATATGACTGAGGGTTCTAGATTTTTGCTAGCTGTTGACTAGGTTTTGCCTTTAGGTGGTTCACAGTTTCATGCCACATGGACTCTCCGAATAGCCCTGTACTTCATTAAGCCCGCAAGGAGTGTTTTTAGCACCAGTGGGCTAAGATAAAACCACATGTAACAAACCAAATTAGGAGAGTGACATTCTCTCACCTTTGTCTTATTCCAACTCAAAGGAAGGGAATTTCACCAAGATCTGAGTACCAGGAGGTGAAAATGATTGCAAGTCACTTTAGCATATTTTTAATACATTTTTATTGGTTTCAGAGAGGAAGAGAGAGGGAGAGATGGAAACATTCATGTTTATAGAGAATCATTGAGTGGCTGCCTCCTGCATGCCCCACACTGGAGATTGAGCCCGCAACCCTGACATGTGCCCCTGACTGTAATCGAACCTGGGACCCTTCAGTCTGCAGGCTGACACTATCCACTGAGCCAAACCAGCTAGGGCACTTTAGCATATTTTTACCACAATTAGTTTGTTAAAAAGATGTCAGGACCCCACATGACATTGAGTAAATAACAGCCCAAGCACAACATCCCCATTCCCAAAAACAGAAGATATTCTACATTTTGTTTTATCCCTGGTATGAGATAAAAAAGAAAAAGTCATGTCAAGCAGTTATGACTGTCAAAGATCCAGTTGAGCTTTCCCTTAACTATGCACTCCCATCTCTCAGGCTCCACAAACATAGATATAACAAACAATACTTAGTTTGTAAACTGGAGCTCTTAGGAGGAGTGCATGGCACTCAGTAATGTGGAATGGAGAAAATGAGATTCAGATACACTAATTTGAGGCCAAAAGAAGGTCTAGAAAAATAAGGACCCACTCTAAAATAAAATATATCCCAGCAAACAAGACAAAATTTAACTTAATGAGGGTTTTGTCCTTTGAGAAATTTTACAGAGAACACTTGTAGGGCAAAATAATTAAAGCAGAGAGGCAAAGATGAGGGTAGTGCTTCTCAAACTTGAGGAAGTAGCTAGAAGCACCAAAAGAACTTGGAGAAGATATGATCTGGATTTAGTAGGTCTAAGTTGAGACACTGCTGGGGCTGACCAGCAGACCCGGAGCTACGAATGAATGATTACCCTGACACAATGTTTGCTGTGAAAGAGAGGGCTAAGGGACTGCTTGGCTAAAGGAACCAGACAGCCTCGATCACCTGCCTGGTTAGGCTTTTATTGTAATAGCAGTTTGAGATAAAGTTTATCTTTTAGATACAATCAGTAGGGTAAGTAATATTGGGAGGACACATGTGTCTGCAGTGTCCTTTAAGCAAGGACACCCAAAGATTAACCATAAGGATTCCAGGAAACACCTGGGGGTCTGCACATGCACAGACTTATTTGGAAATGTCAAGGAATAATTAGGGGCACTGCCTTCAGCACTCCCCTAATTCGGAATTCTGATAAACAGGGTGGGCTGTCTTCAGCACTCTTCCCTTATCTCGAAATGTCCTCCTTACAAACTTTCCAACCAATTCCCATGCTTCCCCACAAGACACAATAACATGTGTTTCTAGAAGTTCTCTGTGATGTTGACATTGCTGATTCAGGGGGACCACACTTTGAGAACCGTTACACAAGGGAGATTTAAATTTTTCAGACTTGAATTTTATATTGAAATAAGACAGGTCTAACATCAGTTTTCTGTCTTGTATATAAACCTGATTCGTAAGCTGTAGGTGATTTAAAATACCATGCTGGCTGTGTGGTTGTTTTTTGGTTATTTTTAAATGTTTTTTCTGATCCCAGTGTTACAAGTCTGATCCTTCTATAATTGTATCAGTATTTAAAATTTGGATATCATGGTGTACTAAAAATTTTGATAAAACATATTTTCTCTAAAGATATGTACCTTTTCCTTCACACATCCTTGGATGCTTTTTTTCTGGCTAAATATGTTGAACATAAGTCCAATTATCATTATGTGTAAGAGAATGTGCCAGCAAAAGTAAAATGACTTAACAACAAAATTACCCATTAGCAACTTCAGGATAGGTCTTATGTCTGCTCATCCTGGCTTATCCATCATAATTTCTGTTACCTGTTCACTGTGATTATGTAATTTCTCTACCAATCCTCAAGCTCAAGTCAGTCATAATCAGCACTACCACCAAGAGCTGTTATTTTAAAGCGACAAATTAAAATACAGATGCAAGTGTATAAGGGACAGTACAACAAAGTAATGAAGGTTTTTCCATGGACAGCATTGTACTTTTGTTTCCTCTGTTGTTCATGTTAGAGATAATTGGTTGAGAAGAAAGGCAGTGATGATAAGGAAAGGAACTTAATGAGGCTAATATTTCTAGGAGTCTATAGAATGGGGATAATGAGATTTTTCCTACCTGCATTACAAGAGTTTTTGTGAGAATCAAATAAATGATGTATGCAAAAGTTCTCTGAAAAAAATAATATCTGATTTTAAATAATTACTCCATGGATAAAAAAGAGATTTTCAGTATTCTCCAGGGGGGACCCAAGGCTTACAAAGGATTTCTCAATTTAAAAGAGCAGAGACTAATATGATATATAGAGTAAGAGAAGAAAAAAAAAGGTTAGAGCAAAGAAAATATAGATGCAGCAAATAAAGATTAAAAAACCTCATAAAATATGAATACACGGATAATGAAGTAGAATGAGTTAACTTAGTCCAAACAAATATAATCAAGGTAAAATTGTTAATGGACTGTATTCTCTACTTATTTAAAAAAAAAATGTTCTTATTAATTTTCTAGAGAGAGAGGAAGAGAGACATCAATGAGCGAGAAACATTGATGGGCTGCTTCTTGCACACCTCCTACTGGGGATGGAGACCGCAACCCAGGCATGTGCCTCGACCAGGAATTGAACCTGTTACATCTCAGTGCATGAGACGATGCTCAACCAACTGAGCCACAGCAGCTAGGCAAACTCTCTATTTTTTTTAAAGCACTTTTGTAAAGGACAGTGGATGTGTTCTTCAAGAGGTAGCTGTCTCATCAAGGGAAATCCAAAGTGAATGGATGAACAAACATAGGCCAAGCAAACTACAGAGAAAAAGAGGTCATTGAAGTCACCATATCATAAGCAAAAAGCAGAATTCTCGATAGCATACATCAAAAAGGAATGAGCCATTTATATATGAGAACTGTTATTCACCTATTTTAGTCTTCTATTGCTGTTATAAGAAATGACCACAGGCTTAGAGGCTTATAACAACCCAATTTATTATCTTACATTTCTGTAAGGCAGAAGTCTGAAAATGGTTCTTATAGGGCTAAAATCAACATGTCAGCAAGGACACGCTCTTCCTGGAAGTTCTAGAGGGGAACCTGTTCTTTTGCCCTTTTCAGCCTGTGGAAGCCTCCTGCATTCCTTGATTGTGGCCCGACCTTCCACCCTCGAACCCAGCAAGGGAACATTTTCCAATCTTTCGCTCGGATTTCTGTGACTATTGTCACATCTCCTTCTGCCTCTGACACATCTGTATCACACCTGGGAATAACCTGTGTTAATGTTCTCATTCAACATCCTTACACTTAATCCTTCTATATAATCCCTTTTGCCCGGTAAAGTACCAAGTCACAGGTTCCTGGGGAATAGCGTGCAGACATCATTAGTGGGCCATTTTAGTGAAAGTCACTTGTTTATATGCCTTCATCATTTCAGCCATGGGAGTTGGCAGCCACTCTGGGTAAAGGGCTCAATTCGAATACATAAGTAAGTGTCAATTTTTTTTTAATGGCAAATGATTAACAACTATTTTTTTTCATGGAATTTATTTTTTTATTTTTATTTTTTTAATTTCTTTATTGATTAAGGTATCACATATTTGTCCTCATCCCCCCATTCCCATCCCAAACCCCTCCCCACACATACCCCACCTCCCTGTTGTCCGTGACCACTGGTTAGGCTTATATGCATGTATACAAGTCCTTTGGTTGATCTCTCCCCCTTACCCCCACCCTCCCCTACCTTCCCTCTGAGGTTTGACAATCTGATCGATGCTTCCCTGTCTCCACGTCTGTTTTTGTTCATCAGTTTATGTTGTTTGTTATTTCCCCTAGATGAGTGAGATCATGTGATACAGAAATACACTTATAACAACTATTTATTTATTTTATTTATTTGTGAAAAGCAAGTGATGGAAATCCAAAATGTGGTTGATGTAAAGGCCAAAAAAAAAAAAAAAAAAAAAACCTAAAAAACTTAATTCATGGTTCTCATCTGTTAATAGAATAAAAACAATAAATAATTCAAATATTAAAAATAAGAATATACACTATTATGTACTGTGTTAACAAGGTAAGGGTAATGGAAAGAGTGACAGGCAAGGGCAAGGCAAGGCTGTTGGAAGAGCTGCCATAGAGAGTGTCAAAGGCTCAGAAATGGAAAAAGTAAAACCAACGAATCACTGAAGTACTAATGAGCTAAGAGGTGATTGTGCACATACCAAAAAGACAGTTTGCCAATAGGGAACATTCAAACCAAAACATGAAAGGAAGCTTAGCAGTATCTATGGTGAGGCAAAAGTAGCTTTACAGTTGTTCATATGGAAAATAATACCATAATTAATAGATAATAATACAGGAATAAACTCTATGTTTTGCATGATCACAACTATAAACCTCCTTTTGCCACAACCCATATTCTTGGCAAGAAGCTTATATAGTGAGAAAGCAGCAGTTGTTTATTCTTTACAATGATTGTTTGTAATATTAAAATTTTCAGTGGTTATCTCCTATCAACTTTGGAAAGAATTCAATATTTGCTCATAATTTCCAAAGGCATAAACAAGAAATGACCCAAGTCAAGTGGGTCTTGCAAAAAAAAAAAAAAAAAAAAAAGCTATATTAAGCTGTGTGTGTATGTTTTTGTTTTTGTTTTTGTTTTTTGATTAAACTGATTTTGTCTACTCAGGTAATTTTTAACTCTGATCTCTGTCCCTTTTGGATTTTTAACAATAGATTGCTAAGATATGGTCTCTCCCTGGAGATGACATTTAATAAAGTTTATAAAACTATGTGAGGGAGCAAGTCATGTAAATATATGAGTGTTATGAGGCAAGTATTTTCCAAACATAGTAAACAACAAAGATAAAGGCCATTTTGGAGAACAATCTTAGTTTCTGTGTTTTTTGCGGTTTTTTTTTAATACCCACCTGAGGATATTTTTCCATTGATTTTTTAGAGAGAATCGAAGAGAGAGGGAAAGACAGAGAGAAATATCAATGTGAGAGAAAAACATCATTGGTTGCCCTGCTGACGGGAAGAAGCCTGCAACCAAAGTACGTGCCCTTGACTGGAATCAAACCCGGTACCCTTTGGTCCACAGGCTGAAGCTCTATCCACTGAGCCAAACCGGCTAGGGCTGGAGAACCATCTTGGGTTATCTGAGGAACAGATAGGCCTGAGTAGCTAACACAGTGAGCAAAGAATAAATGTTTAGGAAGGTCATGAACAACCTTATAAGGTGTACTTCTTTTCCCTTGAGTGTTATAGGAAGCCACAGGGAGCACTAAGAGTGTGAAAGAAGAAAACCAACTAAAAACCATAAACACATAGCTTTTATACAATATTAAAATGTGAGGACAATTTTAAGATAAGTGTTCTGAGTAAGTATAAAGCTTAAAGATATTATAGAATAGATTGGGGAAGGTCAAAGTTCAGTTTCTTTGAGAATTTTGTTACCATTCAAATTCTCAGAAGGTATGGGAATATTTACTTTAAGTTAATCATGGGGCCGGATGTAAAACCAGCAAGACTGGGAGTCTTGTTTCCTAGCTAGTGGTTAGACAATTTGTTTTGTTGCTGTTTTGTTTTCATTTTTAAAATTTATTTCAGAGAGAGAGAAAGAGATAGGGAGAGGAAGAGATAGAGAAACATTGATATGAGAGAG
This sequence comes from Ia io, assembly GCA_025583905.1. Classification (NCBI taxonomy): domain Eukaryota; kingdom Metazoa; phylum Chordata; class Mammalia; order Chiroptera; family Vespertilionidae; genus Ia; species Ia io. The sequence goes on along the minus strand of JAJQQW010000011.1, from coordinate 60,780,218 downwards.
AGAAACATTGATCAGCTTACTGGGGGTGGAACCTGCAACCTAGGTAGGTGCCCTAACCGGAAATCGAAACTGCAACCCTTTGGTGCATGGCAAGATCCTCCAACCAACTGACCCACACAGACCAGGATAATGATTTGCACTTACTAAGAAGGGTGGAGAATAATAACTGGGGACTAAGGTCCAGTAAGGACTACTATGGGAGAAACACATCAGTTGGTTGACTCCAGTACAAGTCTTTCAGAACCTTTCACAGGTAAGACAGCAATTACTTTCTATTTCAAAAAGATCTTGCTTTTTATGTGGATAATTAAGTAGAGACATCAGAGCAGAAGAAAGACATCAATTAAGTAGCTCCCTTAATGGTCTGGCTCAGAAGTAATGGTAGTTTTGGCCAGATAGCACTAATGCAATGAGTGCAGTGGAACAGACCTCCCTGCCAATTGCTGTTAAGTTCTTTTTCTTTTACAAAAACAAAACAAAAACACATGACCTTGTGAAAATATTGCAAGGGCCCTCCCAGGGTCTTGACAGGGGCTGATGAAAGCAAAGATCCTGGCACTTATAATTCATTAGTTTTACTTCATATCCATCTCTGTTGAGAATGGTTTAGTAATGTGGTTGGGAGAACAGCCCAATTCGGTAGAGAAGAAAACACAGGAGAAGAAGAGGAAATAGTAAACTCCCTGAAGGACTTTACCTCAAAATGGAGTAAAGCAATGGACTGGTGGCTACCTAGATGGTACATGAAGAGAGTAAGTTTTTGCTTTATCATAATATGATCCTACCTAATAAAAGAGTAATATGCAAATTAACCATCATTCCGCTATACCCTCAAGCCATGCCCACAAGCCACGCCCACAAGCCAATCAGAGCGAATATCCAAATAAACCCAAACAAGATGGCTACAGCAACAGAGAGCAGGAGGGAGGCTTGGGTTTCCCAAGCAATGGAGGAAGCCAAGCTTTCCGTCTGCCCTTGCTGGCCTAGGCCTCCACTCAAGGCTACAAAGTTTCAATTATAGAAGGTAAACAAATCCAAACAGAAATGGCTGCCAGCCATGGAGTGAGCAGGAGGCTTGGCTCCGCTCCAGGCTACAAAGTTTCAATTGTAGAAGGTAAATAAATTCCAGATACCAGGGCCTCCGCTTGGGTCGCCATGGGGTGTGGCTGGCCTGCAAACCACCACAGGCCCCTCACCCAGGCCGCCCCATGCCCCAAGGGAACCCCCACTCTGATCTGGGACACCCTTCAGGGCAAACCAGTTGGCCCCCACCCATGCACCAGGCCTCTATCCTATCTAATAAAAGAGTAATATGCAGATTGACCATCACTCCAACACACAATATGGCTGCCCCCATGTCGTCAAAGATCCTGCTCTTATGTGGACACAAGATGGCCAGCAGGGGAGGGCAGTTGGGAGGGACCAGGCCTGCAAAAGAGGGCAGTTGAGAGGGACCAGGCCTGCAAGGGAGTCCAGTAAGGTCTACTGTGGGAGAAACACATCAGTTGGAGGCAATCAACCCTGCAGTGGAGGGCAGTTAGGGGTGACCAGGCTGGCAGAGGAGGAAAGTTGGGGGCAAACAGGCTGGCAGGGGAACAGTTAGAAATCAATCAGGCTGGCATGGGAGTGGTTAGGGGGTGATCAGGCTGGCAGGCAGAAGCAGTTGGGGCAATCAGGAAGGCAGGCAGGCAAGCAGTTGGGAGCCAGCAGTCCTGGATTGTGAGAGGGATGTCCGACTGCCCGATCCACTGGGATCAGGCCTAAATGGGCAGTCAGACATCCCTTGAGGGGTCCTAGATTGGAGAGGGTGCAGGCTGGGCTGACGGACACCCCCCCCTGCCCCCTATGCATGAATTTCGTGCACCAGGCCTCTAGTTGGGAATATGAAGACATGTTTATATGCTTTTGGAAATGATCCAGTAAAGAAGAATTTGATGAAGTGGTAGAAAAAGAGATGTTATGGATACCAAACCTCTAAATAGAGTAAGAGAATAGACTGTCTTTAAAGAGGAGCAGGGATGCACACTCATTCATTGTCATATGAGGGAAGGCAGGGGTACCTGGGCATGAAGTCAGGAGTGTGCTGGATATTGTTGAGGTAAGGTGAGAAAGTTTTCTTTATATGTTTCCATTATCTCAGTTAAATACTCATATTTGAGATAATCCCCTGAACGTTTTGAAGACCAAAACTTATGAAATTGCTATCTTGAAGCTGAAAGGATTGATGAGGAATACATAACAGAGTCACTGAAAGTACTGAAGGCCTACTTGATGTTTATGGACATAAATTTAAAGTGAGACTATCAGCTTGGCTTGAATGTTGCTCTAGATAGATTCAGCTGCTTGTGTACAATCCCAGAATTAGAAAAATTGGTTTAAACATGTTTTGGATTTTTACCATTTGAATATACTAGTGGCCTGGTGCATGGATTCATGCACATTGAAAGGAAATTAATTATAAGAAATATTTTAATTTCACTATTTGCCCTTTCTCTATAATAGAAGTTTCAACCAAATTCATGATCTACAGTGACAGATTGAAACACATGCGTGCGATTGGCACCAGCGCAAATCAACTTAGCCTTTTATAGATATAGAATAAACTTGCTCAATTAGACCTGCTTTCTGATTTAGCTAAACTTTTTCCAGCCCAGTGAAGCACCCCAACTTCTCTTTCAGGTAATTGTCAGCAACACAGCAGTAAACATCAACATGAAGCAGATTATTATTGTAGATCAGGCAGGGAGAACAAAGGGTAAAATAGTTAACTGCAGCAGTGTTTGACTATATTCTGTGCAGTGAGAAAACCTGAAGTCATTTTCAAGGTCCACCATTTCTTACTTCTTTTCAGTTGGGTCAAGTTTCTAAACTTTCTAAATCTCCATTTTCTGGCTAATGAAAAGAAAATAGGATTCCATCAAGTCTCCTATCTACCTACTCCAGGACTTCTGTGAGGATCAAATGAGATGCAGCATGGGAAAACACTTCACAGACATTTGGTTAAAGTGTGAAATGTTTGCACCTGGCTATAAAGCAAGTTGTGTTCCTAGGCTGAAGAAACTCCAAGGAGGCTAATTGTCTCTAGGGAGAGGAAGCCAGGCGTGCCTATGTGACGTCATTACCCGGTGCCCATAGCGACTGTTTCCAGGCTGGGTGGGCTGTAGGCTGCATTTTGCGCCATGGGGTCTCTGCAGCGATGGCTGTGATTTGGAGGGGTGTCGCTCTGGGTGGTGGCAGGGCCTGTGTCCCACTTGGGGGAAGTCAAGTGTTGCTTTGTGGGCATCAGGTCAGCAGTGCTGTTTCTCTGTAAATGGCCAGTGCACATCATGGCAGCTCCTGCATTGAGCGTCTGCCCCCTGGTGGTCACTGCACATCATAGTGACTGGTCGGACAGACACTTAGCATATTAGCCTTTTACATATATACTAGAAGCCCAGCACATGAAATCACGCGGCCCCACCCACCGCATGGCCTTGCTGTGCTCACAGCCCTGCCCACCCTCACCGGTCTTTGGTCGTTATGGCATTAGGGCTACTGGGTTTTTATAACATATAGATACATTGAATGAAAATGTGTGCAAGGCTGTTGAGAGAGTATGCAAGGAAAAAATTATAGAGATGAGCCACAGTCTCTAAGTCAGGTAAAGAAGGAAGAACATTTTCAGGCAGCTGATGAACTATAAAAAACATAGTAGGATCAGTGACTGGAAGGCATTGGTGAGATAAAGTAAAGTTTGTATATGACTTTATGTAAAACTAGTAGCCTGGTGCACGAAATTCGTGCACATTGAAAGGGAATTAATTAGATGAAATATTTTAATATTGCTATTTGCCCTTTCTCTATAATAAAAGTGTGAGAGATAAAAGGAAATGAGTACAATGTATATGAAAATAATACATAAATTTATTAATAAGTAAACAATAACAAATTGATATAACAATAACAAACTCGTAATATAAAAACAACATTGATGCAAATAATGATTGATAAAGTGATTAAACTTATTCTAATATCTCCCTGTATACCACATTAAGAGTAAAAACACTTTCAGAGTGCTTGACTAATTTCCCTTGAGATAAAGTATTTACAACTTTAACTTTAACGTAACGTGATATTTGAACTCAAGAGAAAGCAACAGCCGTAACTGGTTTGGCTCAGTGGATAGAGCGTCGCCCTGTGGACTGAAAGATTCCAGATTCGATTCCGGTCAAAGGCATGTACCTTGGTTGCGGGCACATCCCCCGTAGGAGGTGTGCAGGAGGCAGCTGATTGATATTTCTCTCTCATTGATGTTCCTAACTATCTATCCCTCTCCCTTCTTCTCTGTAAAAAAAACCCAATAAAATATTTTTTTAAAATACTTAAAAAAAAAGAGAGAGAGAAAGCAACATATAACTGACCGTGTCCAAAAATGGGTTCAGGTAGGAATATTCCTACTCTGTCTAGAGTTTGTCCTTGTGATTTATTAATAGTCATCACAAATGCTGGCATAACAGGAAAATATCTTCGAATTAATTTAAATGGGTGGCCAGTGTCAGATGGGGACAAATCAATTCTTGGAATCAGAACAATCTCTCCCTCTGCAGATCCTGTTAATATTTCAGCTTTGATAATGTTAGGTCGCAATCTTTTGATAATAAATCTGGTACCATTACAAAGAACCCTTTTACTATTAAGATTTCTCAATAGCATGATGATTGCACCCACTTTCAATTTTAATTTATGACATGGCATTCCAGAAGGAGTAATACTATTAAGAAATTCAATAGGAAAATTTTCCTTTTCAGCATCATCTGTTGAGTCAATGGAATCATCACTCAAATAGGCGTGAAAATCTCCATCAAGTATGTCCAAAATTTCTTCATTTAATTTTTGAACGTGCTCATTTTTTGAACAAAGAATTGCATGTTTAGATATATTTTTAATATTATCTATAGATATACTATTTCCAAAGGTGGCTTTAATAATAGACCCATTAAAAATCATTTCATGGGGAATTTCAATAATATCCATTCCTAAATGAAAACTGCTATCAAGTTTGCCATCTCAAAGTTTTACTAACCATTCACTATAAGCAGAATCCTCTGATCTCATATTTGTTTTAAGAGACAACTGTCTGAAACATCCCCAAACACTACAGTACTTTAAAACTTATTTGTACTATGGCCAATAGTATAGCATGGCAACACAAAAATCCCCTCTGAAAAGAACTTTCCCACCAAATGCAACATTCAAATTAGCGCCAGCGAGAGCTTTATATGTATGGCACGTGTGCAAGTCAAAGCTTATTTTTATACTTCCAGTGCGTCATATGTACTGGCTGGTCGGATGGATGGACAAATGTCGGTCACTTAGCCTTTTATCTACACAGATTATGAGTCATGATTTTAACTTTTTAAAAAATTATCCTTTAATACCTCCAAAGCACAATGAGTAAGAATCTGAAGGTTTATGTGGCTTCTATTTGGTTTCTAGGACAAAGTTCTTTCCTTTACCCACCACTCACTTCTCTCCTTTTACTCTTGAATGTTAATTCCAACATAATTTTTGTAACACCTCTTGAAAAGGATCCCACCAAGTTTTTGGTAAGTCCACATGATAAAACTTACAGAAAAATACAGCATGAGACTTTCATTCTCTCACTAAGTTCTTCATATAACTGTAATTCCTCAGCCTCTAAAGAATGAAAAAGGAAAATAAAAGTGCCTTCTCTCATTCCAAGGCCTTTCTCAGTCAGGCAACCACAAAAAAGAAAGAATGAGCCTACAATTCATGCCATGTAATCTCTATCAGGCATAATTCAAATCAAATCCCATCATGCAAAGTCTGGGATAATTAAAATGTATAAGAGAACAGTGGTGACCTGGGGGAGAACTTATGAAACCTTGTCTCCTGCTTTTGCTGACTATTCTTTTCGTTATGCTAGACTCCAAGTCCCTATCCGGGACCTGGTCAGGCGGCTGTGGGTGCTAACCCACGCCACCTGGATCCGTGATCGGGGACCTGGGCAGGCGGCTGCGGGTACTAACCCATGCCGCCTGCCCCGGTCCGTGATCCGTGATCGTGGACCTGGGCAGCCTGCTGCAGGCGTTAACCCACGCTGCCTGCCCTGGTCCGTGATCCCTGATAGGGGCTTTGAGTCAGCTGCTGCTGGCGGGGGCTAACTCGAAGCCCTTATCCCGGACCTGGTCAGGTGGCTGCCGGCGCTAACCCACGCCGCCCTGCTCTGAGATCGATGATCACGGACCTGGGCAGCCGGCTGCGGGCGCTAACCCACGCCACCTGCCCTGGTCCGTGATAGGTGATGGACCTGGGCAGGCAGCTGCCCTGGTCCGTGATCTGTGATCGTGGACCTGTGCAGCTGGCTGCAGGCATTAACCCACACCGCCTTCCCTGCTCCGAGATCGGTGATTGCGGACCTGGGCAGCCGACTGCCAGCATTAACCTACGCTGCCTGCCCTGGTCCATGATCCCTGATAGGGGCTTGGAGTCAGCTGCCACTGGCCGCAGCTGACTCAAAGTCCTTATCCGGGACCTGGTCAGGCGGCTGCCGGCGCTAACCCCTGCTGCCTGCCCTCCTCCGAGATCGGTGATGGTGGACCTGGGCAGCCGGCTGTGGGCTTTAACCCATGCTGCCTGCCCTGGTCCATTATCCCTGATAGGGACTTCGAGTCAGCCGCTGCCAGCGGTGGCGGCTTACTTGAAGCCCTTATCCAGGACCTGGTCAGGCGGCTGCAGGCGCTAACCCATGCCAACTGCCCTGGTCCATGATCGGTGATGGCGGACCTGGTCAGCCAGCTGCCAGCGCTAACTGCCTGCCCCAGTCCACCATCATAGCTTGGATCTCATTGGCATGGGTGCTGCCCTCTCCCCCTCCCGCCATCTTTGCTGGTTTAACATGTATATTTGCTCCTGATTGGCTGGTGGGCGTGGCTGGTGGGCGTGGCTTATTGGTGTAGCGAAGGTGCGGTCAATTTGCATATTACTGTTTTATTAGGTAGGATAGTGATAGATATGGAAGATTGATGAGCTGTCAGTGTGCCTGCCAAACTTTGTACCTGATAAAAGTCATATGCAATGTACTCAGTACTTATGAAGTATTTAAAAAGTCATTCATGCATAAGTTATAAAGAAAACCTCAAAAATTGTGAAATTAAAGAATTGAACCATACAGCTTATCTAAAGTAATGCATTAAGATAAAAAAGGAAGAAAAGTTAAAATATAAAGAATGAATTCTACTGAATCTGTGACTTGTCATTCATAGCTGCTGAACATTTTGAACTTTACTACCACATTTTGAGGGTTTATCCTTACTGTATCCTGAATTCTCATTGTAGCATATAATTAACTGGATAAGAGGAGGAATGAATGAATGAATGAAACACAAACTCCTGCATTTCCAGTTTAATTTCCCATCAAAGTGCATATCTATGATTAAGGATATGCCAATCAGACATACACATAGGACTCACTTACTTTGATGTGGAAAAAAGTCAAGTGAGGAAAATCAGGCAGGGAGAAGCTTATTAATTTTGTGGTTATTTTCTGCAATCAAGGGCAACAATGGCAGTTTCTGCTTTGAGACATAGAATCACTGGAGCCTTAAGTAGTGGTAGCAATATCCAAAACCAACACAGTTCTAATTAGAGGAGAGGCAGCAATCTCTCAGATCAGTTCTATGATAAACTTCTAAGAATTATTTCTTCAGAAGCTTAGAGTATAGCTCATTTCCCCATCCTTTCCAGTAATTCTATAATATATATTAATTCATATGACCCTTTCTCCTAAAACTAGCTAAACTAGATTCTGTTGTTTAGAGCTAGTAATTCTAGCCAATACACCTCTACTTGGAACTTGATAAACTTAAAGACAGTTTTCTATACTTTGTACAAAAAAAAAGATAGGAAAAAATGACAATAAATATGAAGATAAAGGATAATGAAAATGCAATATATCCTAATTTATTAGGAAGTGGGAATATTTATTCTTCAGAGGTAAAAGCATAATTTTAAATATTCCCATTCTTAAAAGAAAAAGAATGAAAATCAATATACCTGTTGCTTGTTCGGGGGATTTTTTTTTTGCTAAAGAATGAGTTGAGAATTAAAAAGAAGTAACACATACAAATTATTTTACACACTGCAAGGAAAGTAAGAGATCTTCTGTAGTGGTGTCTATGATTATTAGCAGTGGAATTACTAATACTTATTTTTACCAGATAAACAGAGTTAAGTCTATGAAAATTCTTTATTTTTTTTTCCTCAACTAATGCAAAGTGACTAGGACACAAAGTAAAAATGTATTTATGATAACATTAGAAAGTATTTTATAGGCATGTAGATGAGGTATAAAAGAAACTATAAAGAAATGTAAAACATTTCTAACAGTTGTGAGATTGTAGGGTCATTTTCTTCATTCTTTTGTTTTCAATCAATTTTATAAAAGTATAATTAAATACAATAATTATAGTTTAAATATACATTTTTGAGTTTTAGTAAATCCATACATCCATGAAACCACCACACAATTGAGATATAGAACATTTCCATGAAATAATTGTTCAAGTATCTTATTTAATTAAAAACTATTTTTGTCTTTATGTCATCAGATTATAGAGGTTCTTTATATATTCTGAGTGTAAGTATTTTGTTAGAAATATTTATTCCAAATATCTCCTCTAATCTTTGGCTTATTTTTTAAAATTTATGCAATACTGTCTTTTGACAAGAAAGTTTTAATTTTGATGAGGTCCTATTTATCATATTTTCTCTTATGCTCAGTATTATGTTCTAAAAAATTTTAACATCATGGTTTCATAGGTATTTCCCTATGTTTTGTTCTGGAATATTTATAGTGTTAGCATTTATGTTTATAATCCACCCTCCATTAATATTTTTGTAGAGTGTGAGGTAGGGTCAAGGATTACTCCTTACAACCCCAAATAGATATCAAGTTGTTACATTACCATTTGTTGAAAAGTCTATCCTTTGCCCTTAAATTAATTTGCTATAAATGTTGATTCCTTGTCTAGTTTTTTTATACTATACACTTGATATATTTATTACTTCTTACCTCAATACCACATTGTCTTCAGCTTCAGTAAATCCTAAAATAAAGTAATGCAATTTCTTGAATTTCGTTGTTTAAAAAATTCTTCAGCTTTTTTAGTTGCTTTTTTTTCTCTATAAATTTTAGATATACTGTCAATTTCAAAAAGCAAACCAACCAACAAAAACTCTTAGGGTTTTCATTGGAATTGTATTTAACCTATAAACAAATTAGAGGAGAATTATTGTTCCTGTAACAAGATTAAGTATTTCAATTCATAAACACAGTATATTTCCTTACTTATTTAGGATTCCCTTATTTTCCTTCTGTAATGTTCTGTTTTTTCTGTGTATAGATTTTATACATCTTTTTTTAAATTAATTGCCAAGTATTTTATGTTCGATACCAATTTAAATGGTAATTTAATTTTTTTCTTTTCATATTGTTTATTGCTAGAATATAGAAATGTAATTGATTTTTTAATATTGACCTTCTATTTGCCAGATTCATAAATTTACTTAATAATTCTATTAATTTAAAAATAATTTTCTTTGATTTTTCTACTGAAATAATTTCCACCCTCATGTAGAGACAGTTTTAATGTTTTGTTTCTTTCTCCAAGATTTATTCTTTTCATTTCTTCCTTAAATTATTATATCAATTAGGGCCTCCAGTAAACTATAAAAATGAAAGTTGGGAGAGTAGACATTTTGGCTGTTTTCCTGGTCTTAGAAAGAAAGCATTCAGTCTTTTTCAATTAAGTGAGGCCCAGTACAAAGTAAAAATATGCTTTATGACCGAAACCGGTTTGGCTCAGTGGATAGAGCGTCGGCCTGCAGACTCAAGGGTCCCGGGTTCGATTCCAGTCAAGGGCATGTACCTTGGTTGCGGGCACATCTCCAGTAGGGGATGTGCAAGAGGCAGCTGATCGATGTTTCTCTCTCATTGATGTTTCTAACTCTCTATCCCTCTCTCTTCCTCTCTGTAAAAAATCAATAAAATATATTTAAAAAAAAAAGAAAAAAAATATGCTTTATGTTAAAAAATTATTTCAAGACTGCAATAGCATTAAACAAAATTCTGTAAGTTATTTTTATTAAAATATAGTTAATGTACAATATTCATTAATTTTAGGTGTAGAGCATACTTATTCAACACGTATACACCTAAGTGATCACCACAATAAATCTAGTAACTATTTGACACCATACAAGGTTATTACAATATTATTGACTATATTCCCTATGCTGCACATCACATTTCCATACTTATTTATTTTATATTATAACTGGAAATGTGTACCTCTTATTCTCCTTCACCTTTTCCACCCTTCCCCACATTCTCTTTCCCTCTGGCAACTCTCAGTATGTTCTCTATATTATGAGTCTGTTTCTGTTTTGTTTTGTTTGTTTTTTTGACTTCACATGTAAGTGCACTGTTGGTGGCATTGCAAATGGTACAGCCACTATGTAAAACAGTAGGAAGGTTACTCAAAAAATTAAAAATAGAACTATCATATTTCACTTCTCAGAATCTTACTGAAGAAAACAAAAAAACACTAATTCAAAAAGATAGATGCATCCCTATGATCTTTGCAGCATTATTTACAACTAGAGGCCCGGTGCACGAAATTCGTGCACTGGGGAGGGTGTCCCTCAGCCCAGCTTGCACCCTCTCTAATATGGGACCCCTCGGGGGATGTCCAACTGCAGGTTTAGGCCCGATCCCTATGGGATCGGGCCTAAACCTGCAGTTGGACATCCCGCTCACAATCCGGGACCACTGGCTCCTAACCACTCACCTGCCTGCCTGATTGCCCACTAACTGCTCCCTTGCTGGCCTGATTGCCCCCTAACTGCTCCTCTGTGGGCCTGATTGTCCCCAAATACCCTCCCCTGCTGGCCTGATCACCCCCAAGGCTTTTATTAGTATAGATATGACCCTGCACAGAAAATTTTACTAACCCTGCTTTACAATAAGGGCTTGACAATTGAGTCATTAGGACCAGACACCAAGATTTCCTTTCTTTGAATAGTGGAGGGAATAATTATCTTGTCTTTAAGTTGCCCGGAAATTAAAATGAGATAATGACTTAGAAAAGTATAAAAGCACCATATAAAGACAACTGTCTTTTTAATGAAGTGGTAAAATGAAAAACGCTATTTTTATTCTCCCCTTCTTTCCTTTATAGCTTTTATTTAAACTTTGAAATTTATAAAAATTTCACTCCAATTTTCATTTCTTTACATTCAACATTATTTTGTATTGGTTTCAGGTTTTATATTAGTTACAGAATAGTGGTTAGACAATCATATACTTGACAAAGTGTTCCCCGATATTTCTAGTACCCACCTGGCATCATACCATCATTACAACATATTGACTATATTCCCTATTTAAGTGACAATGGGTTTAGAGGTTCCTTTCAGTCTTTCTTTTGTGTTGCTCGTCCTTCCTTTTCTTTCTCACTTCTTCCCTCATTTTCTTTATATAGTATCTCAATTGGCCATCAAAGCTCAGTGAAGGCACTGGGACATGCTTCATCCATTTTACAGACCAGGAAACTGAGGCCAATTCCAGTTGGCTGTGGAACTTGACTCAGCACACAGGAAGCCCTCAGAGCCATGCTTTTTGCGCTTCCTAAGAGGCAGCCACCCAGCAAACAGAACAAACCTTCCAGTCAGGCTTCCGAGCCTCTTTCTCGAGCACCTCTTCACTGCGGACGCTCCACATTCTTTCCTCTCCCCGTCCCCTTCCCCCCATTCTTTACTGCCCCCCCTTCTCTGAAGCAGGTGGAAGGCTTCCCACTTACTGCTTAGGCATGCTCTGCAGGGTGTCACAAGCTTGCTTTTGGGTCAAGGCAGGAGCAGGAGTCACTGCCTCTGAAGTGTGAAGGCCACCTGAGCACTGCCAGTTAGCACTGGGAGCTTCTCTGAATCACATCAGTCAGTCCAGTATCCTGCAGTGCCACACCCCTCCACTGAGGTGGCACCACCCCTCAACCCTCGCCTCAGGGGTGAGGGTCTTTGCCCCTCTGCCAGGAGTCCTTCCATGCCCCTTGATCCCTGGCTGGGCCCACCCACATCTTGGGGGCACTGCAGAACCTCTGTCTCTCTGCAGATGAGGCAGATACCTGCCCTAGGTCTCCGCAAAGCTATGGATCTGTGGCCAGAGGCCTGGTCTGGGTCTCAGCAACCCCATGACTGCAATGTTCCCAGGGACCCTGGGAGCAGCTGGGCGGGTCCTGCCTCACCTCCCTGGGATGCCAATTTCCTCAGGGACCCCCGGGAGAGGCTGGGCGGGCCCGGCCATGGCCCCCTGGGTTGCTGATCTCCCCAGGGATCCCTGGGAGCTGCTGGGCGGGTCCGGCCATGCCCCCCCCCCGGGTTGCTGATCTCCCCAGGGACCCCCGGGAGCGGCTGGATAGGCCCGGCCATGCCACCCAGGCCACGATCTCCCCAGGAACCCCCTGGAGCGGCTGGGCAGCCCGGCCTTGCCTCCCTGGGGTGGGGATCTTCCCAGTGACCCCTGGAACTAAGAGGACTGGGCACCGCCATCTTGGTCTTCTCAACGGCTGGATAAGCCACCCCGAGTTCCGCCCCCCAGCCTCCCGCCGGCCCAATCATGGGCGTAGCGGAGTGATGGTTATTTGCATATTACCCTTTTATTAGGTAGGATAGTTAAGCTAGGAAAGCAATTTAAGTGTCCCTCAATAGCTAAATAGGTATACTATATGTTATACACTTGCTCCCCCCATAAACACACAATGGAATATTACATAGTCATACAAAAGAATGAAATCTTGCCATTTACAACAACATAGATGGGCCTAGAGGGTAGTGTGATAAGTGCAAAATCAGACAAAGAAGAACAAATACCATATGATGACACTTATATGTAATTTCTTTTTTTGTAATGATTGTCTAGTTTTGGTATCATGGTTATGCTGGCCTCGTAAAATGAGTTGGGATAAGCTTCCTCTATTTTTCAAGAGTGTGCACAAGATTGGTGTAATCATAGCTAATAAAGAGGGAATATGCTAATTGACCATCACACCCTCACAAAGATGAGGCAGCACCCACAGCCAATAAGGAGGGAATATGCTAATTGACTGTCATGCCCTCAAAGATGGCAGTGCCCATAACCACAAGATTGTGGCACCCAGTCTGCTCAGCCCCACTGGGGCGGCAGGCACATGGCACAGCTGGGCCTGCCCCCAGGCGGGTCTGGCCACTCTGAGCACCTGCCTCCTGAGTCCCCCAGTCCCCTCAGCCCCCCAGCCACCCAGGGCTGGCCCGAGGCGCAGGCAAGCCTCGGATGATGGCTACCCAGCCACCTAGGGCCAGCCTGAGGTGCAGGCAAGCCTAAGATGGTGGATTCCCAGCCACCCAAGGTGTGCCCAAGAGGGAGGCAAGCCTCAGTGGCAGCTGCCCAGCTGCCCAGGGCCGCCCAAGGCTCAGGTAACCAGGGCTGGCCAAGGCTTGTGCTGCTGGCAATGGCAGCACAGAAGTGTGATGGGGGCATCACCTTCCTCTGATTGTTGGGTCACCTCCTGCCCCTGAGGGTTCCCAGACTGTGAGAGGGGGCAGGCTGGGCTGAGGGACCCCTGCTCCTGTGCATGAATTTTCATCCATTGGGCCTCTAGTTTATACATAAAAAATTTAATAGAATTCATAAATGAATCCATCTGGGCCTGGAGATATCTTTGTAAGAAACTTTAAATTTAATTTTTTAACAGATATAGGGTTATTCAGGCTTTCCATTTTTCATTGTTTCTAACTGATTAATTGTGTGTTTTGTTTTGTTTTTCAAGGAATTTACACTATTCAGTCAAAGTGTCAACCTTTTTCCTTGCAGAGCTTTGGCACTCTAACTCTAAAATTCTAAGATCTCTGTTTTTCAGCTTAGACCCTAAAACCCACTCAGCCAAAGGCTTTGTATTGATCTCATCAGAAGTTGAATTAGCTGGAGATTTGGTTATCACTTCCATAATTCAATTTTTGCTTCAGATGCTCTGAAGATAAAATCAGGGTTTCTCGCCCTCCAGATGAGCCCTGAGACCAAACACCTCAAGGTTGCTGGATGCCAAAAGTACAAGTACTCAATTCTGCTAGGCCTCAGACTGTCTGCCAGATACACAGACACTAAAAATGGGAGTCCTCTCTGCTGTTAGTCTTGCCTCTGTTTGCTCTGTAAAGTACCCATGGAAAATAATTACTTATCAGAGGAAGTGACCTTTGTGTGCAAGGAGATGATTAAAAACAATGGCAGATTCTTTTTTCATGATGCTATAAAGAAATCTTAATCATGTACAGGATAGAAACATAGTAAAAATAAATGGCAATAGTGGTTATTGGCATATCAATACCTGTTAAATAATTTGATAAATCTTTCTTATTGTGAAATCACTAAACATAAAGACAGTAACAAGAGCACGTTTAAATAGTTTAAAATAAAAATACCCTACTTAGCCCAGCTGGAGTGGCTCAGTAGTTGAACATCTACCTACGAACAAAGAGGTCAGTGTTTGATTCCCTATCAGGGCACATGCCTGGGTTACAGACTCTGGGCATACAAGAGGCAGCCAATCAATGATTCTCTCTCATCATTGATGTTTCTATCTCTCCCTCTCCCTTCCTCTTTGAAATCAATGAAAATATATTTTAAAAAATATCCTACTTTAATAAAGACATATTTTTCATATAATTGCATATATGTCTTTACTTTCATATTTTGACATCACTATACCTGTGCATCCAAAAATTAATTTAAGACTAATTTATAAGAATGGGATTATATTCCATTTGCTGTAATAAAATACATATCATCACTTTTAATATATACTTAGGGTAGCTAATTTCTAAGTCTTCATGATGTTCAAAATTAATTTTCTCTCACTTGATGTTTTTATTCTACATCTTCCTTTCATTATTATGATAGTAGTAAGACGTTTAATTTTATGCATTCCCATTTTATTAAGATGGTTTATGTGGTACTGAAACTGGAGTTATCTGTTTTCTAATCTTTATTAAATTTGTGTAATTCTTCACAATGCAAGGTCTATTATATATCTGAAATAAAAAGAATGCTTGTCTTTTACTGTCTTTCCACTTGGTTTCCTTCTCCATTATATGTAGGTTTTGTAAATCTACAGAGACTGGGATTATTAGGCTTCTTGGACAGCTGCAATGCTAAACTTTCCATAAACTATGGTATCAGTGGAAATTTTGCTTCAAAACACTTCTCTTATTTCTCCTATTACTTCACTTTACAGCTTTCTATCAATCCCTCTGCAAATCACATGGATTCTGCAATTCTTTAGCCCTTGATTTTTTTTTTCCATTGTTTAGTAAAACTGCCAGTGTTTCTCAAAATGCGGTGAATAGTGGAAACAACTCCAGGTATGAATACAAAACAGTCTGGGTTCTCAGTGCTCTGGATGACCAGTTCAATCTGAGGAATCTCTGATAAGTTGTCATGCAGAGTGGGGCCCTTGGCACCATTGTGTGAGGGAAAAACAAGCAGATGGTACAATTAGTTAAAGCTCCACATGTGGCAGTTGTCAGCCTGGCCCCAGAAACATCACAGCCAAGGTGATGTAAATTACCATTGCTGCAAATAACCTTGAACATTTTACTATATGGGAATGTTTATAAGCAACTATAGTATTTATTCCAACATCCTATATAATAAAAGCATAATATGCAAATTGACCGAGGGGCAGAATGACTGGTTGCTATGATGCACACTGACCACCAGGGGGCAGACGCTTAACACAGGAGCTGCCCCCTGGTGGTCAGTGTGCTCCCACAGAGGGAGCACTGCTCAGCCAGAAGCCGGGCTCATGGCTGGAGAGCACAGCGGCGGTGGCAAGAGCCTCTCCCGCTTCCGCTGCAGGCAAGTGGTAAGGAGCAAGGGGTCCTGGACTGTGAGAGCCCCAGACTGCAAGAGGGATGTCTGACTGCTGGATTAGGCCTGATCCCCAGGGGATTCTGGCCTAAGCCGGCAGGTGGACATCCCCTGAGGGGTCCCAGACTATGAGAAGAAGGAGGCCGAGCTGAAGGACCCCTTCCGCCCCACCCTCCAGTGCACAAATCTCATGCACCAGTCCTCTAGTAAAGTAATATTTAGATTGACACCTTGAAAAGATAGTTGTTAGATTACTATAAACTTTGAACTTCAAAGACATTGCAAGTTATAATAAAGCTGAGAAGTAGAAGAAAAGGTTGTTTTCAAAGTTCAATAGTTGCTTTCTTCTGGAACTGTAAGAGATAGTAGTACAGAGAGCAGTAGTCTACAGTGAGATAAAAATAGGGATTTAATAATGAGGATAGGGTAAGGAAAAGATTTGATGACTGAGTTCTACTCTGACTATTTAAATTTTGTTTCCAACCTGGTTTTTCTAGCTCCTACCATGAACCCTGGTCTTGATGAAGGGGAGATAAATAATATTTGGCATGTGTTTTGTAATAATATGCTATGTTATACATGGCACATACCTCTTCTCACCTACTTTTATCTTTATGGTCATTTAAAGTAGTTATTGATAACAATGCTTCAAATGCTGAGGTGATGCATAACAACCCAATGATAATGCAGTTAGAAGTGGTATTGGGAGCCTCTAAAATAACAATTAAGACTAGTGAGATAGTGTCTCCGTGATGCGGCTACAAGGTGCCCAGATAGTTGATTAAACATTATTCTGAGTGTGCCTGTGAGAGTGTTTCTGGATGAGATTAACATTTGAATCAGTAGACTGTGTTAATCTAAAAAAGTTTAGGTTGTAATAAATAATAAAATCATTTATTTGAGCAAAGGAGGGATTGTAGTCCAGGAAGCACAGATTCAGGAAACAACCTAAATTGTGCTCTGAAGGGAACAAAGAAAGGCAGGTTTATAAAGGGAAAAAGACACATAAGAACTGTTCTTATTTAGGTCCTCCATGTAATGATTTACAAATAGGCAGAAAGGATGAGAAAGAGGAAAGATATTATTTGTTGGGTATAATCCTGTGCCTGGTGCAATGTAAAGCATTCAGAATACATTGTCTCATCCCCTCACCTTCTCTGGTATATCTTGTTAAAATGGCAAAGCAGGGCCCAGCTGGTGTGGTTCAGTGGTTGAGTGTTGACCTATGAACCAGAAGGTCATGATTCAATTCCCTGTCAGGGTACCTGCCCTGGTTGCAGGCTCGATCCCCAGGAGAGGGCGTGCAGGAGGCAGCAGATCAATGATTCTCATCATTGATGTTTCTATCTCTATCTCATCTCCCTTCCTCTTTGAAATCAATAAAATATTTAAAAATAAAATGACAAAGCAGGGATCGTGGAAATGTATAGGTCTTCAAATCTTCATGCTAGCATGATGACATCATTAGAATTCTCCAATGGCTATTCAGAGCCTCATGCAGGAAATACAATCTGATGGCTTTTGAGTAAATCTAGTAAAAGAAGCATTCTGGTGTCCCGTACTATATTTTAAATTCATTTGAATTTGGAGAATTTTTGGCAAGAAATGATCTGGTCTCCAGTCCTTCACAGTTTCTGCTACTCAATACTGATTACCTGCCACTAACTTCACAAAATAAGATTTCTACTTTAGTCTCTGAAGACATTTCAGTGTGTGACTTTGACCTGAATAATTCAAGTCAAACTCCTAAAGATGCCACATCACCTCTTTCATGATTTGTCCTTATTTACCCATCATATCATGGTTTTTCCTTCATATACTTTATTTTTCCTTTTACTCCTATTAAGTAGCTTTTACTTTTTTAAAGCTTTATTTAGGTATGATTGACAAATACTAGTAAAAATGGTATATATTTAAGGTGTACAAAGTGATGTTTTGACTTATGTATACATTGTGAAATGATTACCATAATCAAGCTAATTAACATATCATCTCACATAGTTACCTTTTTTTGTGTGTGGCAAAAAATATAAGAATAACCCAACCCTCCTAATAAATTTCAAGTATAAAATATATTATTAACTATAGTCACTATGTTATACATTCCACTTCCAAAACTAAGCCTTTTATTCATTCAGATGCTATTGTAAATGTGATGGTTTTTAAATTTCTTTTACAGATACTTCATTTTTTATAGAAATGCAACTTGTTTTTGTATGTTGATTTGCATTTTGCAACTTTGCTAGTTATTAGTTCTAATATTTTTTAGCAGAGCTGAAACCATTGTAATGACCTGGTTATAATTTAACAGAAAAGGAGTAAAGGGATCATTAGATAATATAAGCATGCCTTGAGTTTAGCTTTGCTAATTTAAGACTCTCCAAGTCTGTTCCACACTGATCGATGGGAGGAGGAACTGGACAAAGGCTTAGTAAGATCTGAGTGACGTGGGAAGGTGCTTACCTGTTTGTCAGTCACACCTGGGAAGAGGTAATTGTCCTAAATGGACATGGCCACTGCAGTGTGCGAAACTTGAATATTTGAACATCTGAACAAAGGAAGTCCTCTCTGCTCTTGCCTCCCTTGGGATTCCTGTTGTACAGAGCACACTTCCCTGCATTTGCCCATGTGGCTCGTGACCAAGTGGGATTCATACGATGGACTGATAGATTTTAATTGGCCTGAATGCTGAATTGGACCTGGCTTTAACCTGGAATGCTAGCTCTGGACACTGGCTCTGCTGGACCCTCAGCTTCCCCTTTCTCAGGACTAGGTTAAGGGGCATGGGACTTTGCAACTCAAGGCATGAAACGCCATGCCAATAAAAAACATTCATTTTCCTGTGCGAATCTTAGAAAATTCATTTTCTAAAGATATTGTAAGAACTCCACTCCCATGAGTGAGAGAGGAATTTAGTTCTCTGGTAACAGCCTTTAGAATTTTCTCTATATACTTTGTCATCTGCAAACAGACAATTTTAATTTTTTTCTGTTTGATTTTGATGTCTTATTTATTTTTCTTGCCTAATTTACTCTGGATAGGACTTCCACTATTGTGTTGAACAGAAGTGGTGACAGTGGACACTCCTGTCTTTTTCCTGATCCTGGAGTAAAACTTTTAAGTTTTTTTTCCATTGAACAAAATAAGATGTTAGCTACAGACTTGTAATATATGCTGTTAATTATTATGAGGTACATTTCTTCTATCCCTAATTTGTTGAGAGTTAATTTTATCATAAACTGATGTTGAATTTTGGGTGATTTTTCTGCATCTATTGAAGTAATTATATAATTTATTATTCTGCATTCTGTTACTGTGATACATTACATTTACTAATTTGCATATGCTAAAATATCAGTATATCTGAGGGCTAAGTCCCACATGATCCTCTCTAATAAAATGGTAATATGCAAATTAACCATCACTCCACTACATAAGCCATGCCCACCAGCCAAGCCACGCCCACCAGCCAATCAGGGCGAGTATGCAAATTAACCCAGCCAAAATGGCTACAGCCACAGAGAGCAAGGTTTCCCAGGTAACAGAGCAAGCCAAGCTTTCCATAGCCATTGCAGGCCTAAGCCTCCACTCAAGCTACAAAGTTTCAATTATAGAAGGTAAACAAATTCAAACAAATGGCGGCAGAATGGAGCTTGAGAGAGCAAGCCAGGGTTGCCGGCAGCAACAGGGGAAACAAAGCTTTCCACACACCCTGGCCGGGCTCACCCACTTAAGGCTACAAAGTTTCAATTGTAGAAGGTGAATTAACTGCCACAGAAATGGCTGCCGCCCCGGAGGGAGCAGCAGGCTTGGCTCCACTCCAGGCTACAAAGTTTCAATTGTAGAAGGAAAATAAATTCCAGATACCAGGGCCTCTGCTTGGGTCGCCAGGGGGTGTGGCCGGCCTGCAAACCACCACAGGCCCCTCGCTCAGGCCACCCCATTCCCCAAGGGAACCCCACCCTGATCCGGGACACCCTTCAGGGCAAACCAGCTGGCCTGCACTGGTGCACCAGGCTTCTATCCTATCTAATAAAAGAGTAATATGCATATTGACCATCACTCCAACACACAATATGTCTGCCCCATGTCGTCAAAGATCCTGCCCCCATGTGGACACAAGATGGCCACTACAAGATGGCCAACAGGAGAGGGCAGTTGGGAGGCACCCGGCCTGCAAGGGAGGGCAGTTGTGAGGGATCAGGCCTGCAAGGGAGGGCAGTTGAGAGGGACCAGGCTTGCAAGGGAGGGCAGTTGGAGGTGATCAACCCTGCAGGAGAGAGCAGTTAGGGGTGACCAGGCCAGCAGAGGAGGGAAGTTGGGGGCAAACAGGCTGGCAGGAGAGCAGTTAAGCATCAACCAGGCTGGCAGTGGAGTGGTTAGGGGGTGATTAGGCTGGCAGGCAGAAGCAGTTAGGGGCAATCAGGAAGGCAGGCAGGCAAGCAGTTGGAAGCCAGCAGTCCTGGATTGTGAGAGGGATGTCAGACTGCCCGTTTAGTCCCGATCCCCAGGATCGGGCCTAAACGGGCAGTCTGACATCCCTCCAGGAGTCCCAGATTGGATAGGGTGAAGGCTGGGCTGAGGAACAACCCCCCTCCATGCACGAATTTCGTGCACCAGGCTTCTAGTCATATTATATGATCCTTTTAATGTGCTGCTAAATTTGGTTTGCTAGCATTTTATTGAGAATTTTTACATCTATGCTCATCAAGGATACTGACCTGTATTGTTCTTTTCACAATATATAATATTTCAAATCGTTATGCTGTATACCTAAAACTAATACGTTATATGTCCATTCCATCTCAATAAAAAAAAAAAAAAATTACCCAAATAAGCAAATGCAATTCCCACTCTACTAAACAAACAAACAAAAAAACAGTGCTCTTGGGTTACATGAAATAATCAAACTCACTGTACATGATTAACTTTATTGGCTATAAGAAAAAATTTAGGATGGGCAACAACACAGATTATAGGACAATAACATGCTTATTCTTAGGACACCTAATAGTGTGCTAACGCAAGTCCATTTTTGGGAGGCATGTGGTCTGAGAGCCAGCATAGAGTGTAAGAGGGCCACATCATCTGTGGAAAACTAGTGATTTTGACATCCCATTAATTTTTTTTTAACCTTAACCCATTCTATTTTTTATCAATATGTTTTTATTGATTTCTGAGAGGAAGGAAGAGAGAGAGAGAGAGAGAGAGAGAGAGAGAGAGAGAGAGAGAGAGAGAGATAGAAACATCAATGGTGAAAGAGAATCATTGATCAGCTGCCTCCTGCATGCCCCACACTGGAGATCAAGTCTGCAGCCTGGACATGTGCCCTGACCAGCAATAAAACCATGACCTCCTGGTTCATAGGTTGATGCTCAACCAGTGAGCCATGCTGGCCAGGCCCATTCTAATTATTAAATCAAATTGTTTTGTGGCTTAAGCCAAACATAAGTTTATGTATTAATTAATATTGAACAGAAAAGTCATAAATATGCTTAGTTTTGCATTAAAATGAGATTTACCCTAGGTAAATATAATGTTTCATTGCTTTGCTTAAAAAGTTTCATTTATATACTAGAGGCCCGGTGCACTAAATTCATGCACGGAGGGGTGTCCCTCAGCCCAACCTTCACCCTCTCCAATCTGGGACCCCTTGAGGGCATTCAGACATCCCTCTCACAATCCAGGACTGTTGGATACCAACCACTTGCCTGCTTGCCAGCCTGATCACCCCCTAACCACTCCCCTGCCAGCCTAATCCACGCCTAACTGCTCCCCTGACAGCCTGGATTGCCCCTAACTGCCCTCCCCTGCCAGCGTGGTCACCCCTAACTGCCCTCCCCTGCAGGCCCGGTAATCCCTAATTGCCCTCCCTTGCCAGCCTGTTAACTCTTAATTGCCCTCTCCCGCCAGCCTGGTTGCCCCCAACTGCCCTCCCCTGCAGGCCTGGTCCCCCCCAACTGTCCTCCCCTGCAGGCCTGGTTGCCCCCAACTGCCCTTCCCTGCAGGCCTGGGTCCCCTCAACTGCCCTCCCCTGCAGGCCTGGTCACTCCCAACTGCCCTCCTCTGCCAGCCCAGTCACCCCCAACTGCTCTCCCCTGCAGGCCATCCTGTGTCCATATGGGGGTGGCCATCTTTAACCACATGGGGGCAGCCATCTTGTGTGTTGGAGTGATGGTCAATATGCATATTACTCTTTTATTAGATAGGATGATTGACATACAATGAAATGTACTTTTTAAGGAAAAATTTAACATTTTGACACACACACACACACACACACACACACACACACACACACACATATATATATATATATATATATATATATATATATATATATATATTTATTTATTTATATATATATTTATATATCAGTTAAATTATAACCACAATAGAGATAATGAACTGGACTGTGGAAAGCAAACTCAAAGATTTTCATGTCCCTTTGTAATCCCAAGCCAAGACTGATAAGCATTCTCTCATTATACAACCTTTTGCATATTCAAAATTTATATGCATGGAATCATTCAGAAAGCATTTTTATTTGGTTTCTTTCACTCAGTAAACCATTTGGACTAGTATGAATATCATCATTGGTTTGTCCATTCATCTGTTAATGAACATTTCGGTTTCTAGTTTTGTGCTATTTTAAATAGAGATGCTATGAACATTTGTATACAAGTTTTCACAGGGAAAGTGCTTTTGTTTATTTGATAAGATGTGTAGGTGTGGAATGCCTAGGTGTTATGGTAGGAGAACTGATAACTTTTTAGAAAGCAGCATATGGGGTTCATAGTTGCTCTATATCCCTGCCAACTCTTGATGTGATATAGTCAGTCTTTTTAATTTTAGACATTTTAATAGCTATGTAATAGAATCTAATTGTGATTTTAATTAACATTTCCCTAATGGAAAATTATGTCAAGTATCTTTTCATGTGCTTATTTTCCACCCATGTATCTTTGATAAATTGTTCATTCTTTGTCTATTTTTATTTATTTATTTATTTATTTAGTTTATTTTCTTACTATTGAGATATAAAAGTTATTTAGATATTCCGGATGCAAATTTTTTTAATCAAATATACTAGAGGACCAGTGCATGAATTCATGCACGGGTGCTTTCCCTAGGCCTGGCTGGCAATTGGGGATGATCAGGGCCTATTGGAACCATCTCACCCAGTCCGGGGCCAGCCTGTGGGAGGACCACAGGAGGTTGTCCAGCCATGGGAGGTTGGCTGTGGGAGCACACTGACCACCAGAGGGCAGCTCCTGCGTTGAGTGTCTGCCCCCCTGGTGGCCAGTGCATATCATAGCTACCTGCCAGTCACGCAGTCATTACAGTTGCTTAGGCTTTTATATATATATATAGACTAGAGGCCCGTACACGAAGAGATTCATGCAATAGGCTTCCTTCCCTTGGCTTCCAGCACCGGTTTTCCTCTGGCACCCAGGACCCAGGCCTTTGCTCCTGCCAGAGTCTGCCTTCTTCATCTTTGCTGCAGACTCTGGCTAGAGTCTGCCGTCTTCATCTTTGCTGCAGACTCCGGAGTCTGCAGTCTTGTCTTCGCTGCGGCACTCAGCTCCTGTAGATCCCTTAGCCCGCGCCCTCCCTCTCATAGCAGACGTCCTGCCCCGCCTGGCCTTTCCACGCCTGGAGCAGCTGGGTGGCCGCCATCTTTGGCCTTCTAATTTGCCTACTCACTCTGATTGGCTGTGGGCATAGCGGAGGTACAGTCAATTTACATGTTTGTCTACTATTTGGTAAGATTGTTTGCAATTATTTTCTTCAAGTCTTTGATTTGTTTGTCATTCTACTAAGTGTCTTCTGAAGAACAGACTTTCTTACTTGAAAAAGTCTAATTTATGAATTTGTTACTTTATGGATTGAGCTTTTCATATTGTACCTAAGAAATCTTTACCTAACCCAAGTTTACAAAGATTTTCTCCTATATTTTATTCAACAGGTTTAGAATTATAGATTTTATATTTGCATATGTGATTCATTTTGAATTCATTTTTGTATATGGTTTGAAGTATGGATTGAAGTTCATATATTTGCCTATGCATATCTATTGAAAAGGTGTTCCATTCTCTACTGAATTGCCTTTGAATCTTACTTAAAATTAACTAACCATATCTCTCTTTATTTCTGCTCCAGCAATCTTTTTTTTTACAAGTGGGATTTAATACCATATGATCTTGTTTAATGTAGCATTTTAGTTAATCTTGAAATGAGATAACATAAATCATCAAACTTGCTTTTTCAAAGTTGTTTTGGCTAATCTACATTAAAAATGTTCAGTATAAATGTGAGAGCTTGCCAATTTCTACAAAATGAAGATGTCCTTTGCATGAAATTTGTAGGTGAAATTGGGGATACAACATCTTAACACCATTGATTATTATACCTGTGAAACTTTGTCTACTCTTATAATTCACATTACAAATCAAACAGCGTGGGTAAGAGCAGTCACTATTTTACTGAGTGATTCCAAAAAATAATGCTGTCCTATTTCACAATATTAGATGTAATTCTTCTGGTAAGACATTTATCTCTGTGGCATATTCATGCTAATGAATTTCTTAGAATTCATGATAA
The DNA here is from genome assembly GCA_025583905.1 of Ia io. Classification (NCBI taxonomy): domain Eukaryota; kingdom Metazoa; phylum Chordata; class Mammalia; order Chiroptera; family Vespertilionidae; genus Ia; species Ia io. The sequence goes on along the minus strand of JAJQQW010000011.1, from coordinate 60,755,656 downwards.
AATACACAAACACATATATCAGAGAAATTCTTTGTATTTCATTTTGCTTCAAGATAACATACTAAATAAAAATAAGTGTGTAGGGTGTGTTAGCAGGCCACTTGTGTTTGAAACTTGAGCCCCTCTCTGAAATTATTATCATAATTCTCAGTGACTAAACTCTAAAGATCTATCCATTAATATTCTTAAATGGATCTTATTTAAACGTGGGAAAAGGGCTCAAATGAATTTTGTTCTAGCACTGAAATATTTTGCAAATGGGGAATTCACCATATTATGTGCCTGAGCTTTAACTCCAGTGGTAATCATTTTGAAAATATGTCAATAATTTGTAGCACGTAGAGTACCTGGACTTTATGAAGCTGATGATACCTTTTCACAACTGTTTTCAGTGGTGACTGAAGTTTGGTTATGATTGATGATTCCTTAAGGGAGGCTATATACTAAAAATACACGATCAATTAAAATGTTTACTTCAGAAAAGTTGCGTTTGAGCTAAGTTAAGTGATATGGCCCAGAGAGAATCTCAGGGAACCTTCACTTTCTCTTGCCTTGATCAGTAGCAGAAACTTAGCACTACAGGGAGCAGGGTCACTGAATGAGAGCAGAAGATGAGGTCTTAATTGCTCCTGTAGCTAGGGGTCTGATGTAGGATATCATTTGAGTTCGTGTTGCAACAAATTTTATTCATCTCCGACCTTTACATAGGTAACCAAAGCACTGTCCTAGCCCCTGGTTGAGCTTTAGTCTGCATCTTCTAAATTCTAAGCGTAGCTTCTTGTTTCAATGGGCTAGTAATTAAGGACTACTTTATCCCAGCCTTCCTTACTGCATTTTTATTGATTTCCCCCAATTTTTAAAATACATTTTTATTGATTTCAGAGAGGAAGGGAGAGGGAGAGAGAGATAGAAACATCAATGATGAGAGGAAATCATAGATCAACTGACTCCTGCATGACCCCTACTGGGGATCAAGCCTGCAACCCAGGTCTGCAACCCAGTCATGTGCAGGGAATCGAACTGCGACCTCCTGGTTCATAGGTCAACACTCAGCCATACAGGCTGGGCTCCCCAAGTTGATTTTTTATTTTATTTATTGTATTTAAGAGAGACAGACAGACAGATAGAGGAAAAAGAGAGAAAAATCAATTTGTTGTTCCAGTTATTTATGCCATTCATTGGTTAATTCTTGTACTGGTATGTGCCCTGACCGGGGATCGAACTTGCAACCTTGGACTATCTGAACAATGCTCTAAACAACTGTGCTGCCTGGCCAGGGCCTGATTTCCCCAGTTTTAAGCTATATTAGTCTGTTTGGGCTGCTATAACAAAATACCATAGACTGGGTAGCTTAAACAACAGAAATAACAACCCTTCTTCTTCTTTTTTTTTTTAAATATATTTTATTGATTTTTTACAGAGAGGAAGGGAGAGGGAAAGAGAGTCAGAAACATCAAAGAGAGAGAAACATCGATCATCTGCCTCCTGCACACCCTCTACTGGGGATGTGCCCGCAATCAAGGTACATGCCCTTGACTGGAATCGAACCTGGGACCTTTCAGTCCACAGGCCGATGCTCTATCCGCAGAGCCAAACCAGTTAGGGCAACAAACCCTCTTCTTATTATGCCACTAATCCCATCATGAAGACCTTACTTTTACAACTTAATTTATCACTAATTACTTCCTTAAGGCCAAATTTCCAAATACTAGCACATTGGGGTTAAAGCTTCAACAATTCAGTCCCAAGCACAACCTTTGGCATATGATGATTTATAATAAACAAAGGCTGATTTGCCTTGTCTGCTTACACACCTGACAGTGGAAGGCAGGCTGGCTTTTCTAGTTTTTTCTGACTCTTCCAGAACTAACAAGCAACTAGTTTCTTCTGTTTACAGGAGAAAACGCATTGAAACAGTGTGTGCTGAGTGTCACTGCAGTGTGTTTGAGAAAAAATCTATATGTCCCAAAATGCCATATCACAAATAATAAAACAACATACATATTAGAATTTGTAGCAGCAAATCATACTCATCATCTCTTTAAAATTAAGAACTGTTACTTATCAATAGCTTATTAACACTGCTTATTTGCCCACTTAACCACTCCCTTTGCATAATTTAGTTGCAAAAGATATAAAAAACAGTTTCTCATAAAGGATGCCATGAGAAATTTCATCAATATCAAATAATATTGGTGCTTTACTCCCAGGATTTATAATAATTTATCATTCTAGTAACAGTCATTTTCACTTCTAGCTATAAAACGTCTCATGTCCCCAGACACTAAGAATTGTATGATTCAAGTAGAAACTCACCCAAGGTGTGGTGGGAATCTTCCTGGTTTTCATTTCTTACTGTGCATTATGATTTCACAAGTTCTAGCAATATATTTCTACCCTTCTATTTTTCAGGTTGAAAATTTATTCTGCAAATAAGCCAGGGAACCTTGTTTCTCATTCATCTACATTGTTTGTTCTCCTTAGTTATATAATATAGCATAGTGGTTGTGAGCATAGATTCATAAGATCTGAGTGTGAATCCAGTTGTCACCATTTAGCCACAGTGCCTCGTTTTCCTTCTCTGCTGAAATTGGAATATTAATAAGTACTTCATGGCACCGCTGTGAAGACTAAATGAGCTATTATATGTAAGGAGTTTAGAATAGTTCCTGGTATGGACTGAACAATTAATAAGCATGAGCAATTATTTTTCTGTGCCATGGAATAGAAAAAATTATAAATCTGAAATATTTATTGAAATGTTGAATTTACAGAAACAATTATGATTCTAATTCTCTCACTAGTTTCATAGATTCTCTGTTTATGACATTAATGACCTAATAAATGTGTTATAAATGCATTGCACAGCCACTATTGATTTGATATAATATTTTATTCTTAATTTCAAGCATGATGGGTTATTTGCTGTTTAAATTTTTGACCACAAGAGCTTAGATTTAGCAGACAATTACAGAGAGCGTAGAATGTGCCTACAGCAATAAACAAATAATTTTAAGTATTACAGAAGAACTATAAAAAGAGTTTTGTACAAAAATATTGAGTAATACATTGGAGAGATAAGACTTCAAATCACAAAAACAAAATACTGGAAGTTATCCAGCTCAACACTCTAATTTTACAAATGGGAAAACTGAGGCTCAGCTGTATTGATTATCTAAGATCAGAGTCATTAATTTGGCCTGATGATTTGTAGTAGAGTTTTCTTCACCCATTTTGGAAGTAGAGATCAATAAAAATAGTATGGTATATATTAGTTTTACATATGCCAATTATCAGAGAATATTTTCAATTCTAAATTGTATTATATCATTTTCATTGGTGGCTTTCTCTTTACTACTTTTTATGTATTCACAATAAAAGGCTACTAAAATTATATGCTTTACTTAATGACTTATTCTTCATGACTATTATGATTTTCATTTAAAAATCTTTTTTTTTCTGAGATTCATGATAAGTTGTATCTCAGATTGTAAAGCCAGCCTGCAAAACGTAGAATCAAATTGAATTCAGTTTCTTGAATGGAAGGTGTATTTGAATTGAAACACATTGTTCCTTCTTGCCACCTAAACTAAAACAAGAATTTAGAGAGGTGCTCATGAAGGAGTGAGCCTCTCTGTGAATAGATACATGACACTGTTGCAGATTGAGCCTTTGCAAATATTTAGTTCTGTATTTTTGCACAATTACAAAAAGTTTTCCCCTGCTAATACAAGTTCAGTTTGCCAATATGACTCTTAAAAGATTCTTACGTTTTCCCAAATAATTATTCATCACATACGTAAATTTCAGAAGCTGTGAAGTAAATACAAATTAGAACACCTGAAGAAAATGAATTATGTAGAACAATTCATTAAATCATTATACAAAATTACTACTTTCTTTGGGGTTTAAAGATAAAGCTATGGCATGCCCTGGGCTACCATCTATTGCAATAGTTAAGTTTACATATTTTAAGAAATTAGAGTCACTGTTTTCCGTTGCAAAGCCAGGCATGGGTTTTTATAATTACTGGCATCACAGATTTATTTTTAACTACTCATAAAAATAACCTACACAATGGAAACCCCAAATGAAAATGTGCAGTCCTGATTTAGAAGCCATCAGTGTCTGTTTCAAGCACCAATGAGATGCTGGTTTTATTTTTCATCTCAATTCAGGAGCATATCAAATTGATGAGCCATATATTTTTCAAAATATAATTTTTTTCCATCAGGGCTATTAAACATCTTATATATCAGGTATAAAAATATCAATGCTGCTGTGATGCATGAATGAGAAACAAATTAATAGAGATTTGAAAAGTGGGTAAACATGAGTTTATTTGATATGAATTAGCAATAATTATTCTCTACTCCAACGTTGACATTGGGGAAATGTAGAAAAGGAATGGCTAAAAGTTTACATAATCAACTGAATATAAGTTATTAATGAGCATTTCACGTTGTCTATTGCCAAAGAATTTCAAGTGGGTCAGATAATTGTCACAAGCCATTGTCAGCCAATGGGTAATATTGAGAATCTGGCACAGGTGTTAGGGCATGCTAATAAATAATGTCTTGAATATGATGAGAACTGCTTTTTGCATTGCATTTTAATTTTTTTTATATTACCAGTATAAATCCTGGTTTTTAGATTAAGAAAAAAACATAGGAAGGTACACAGAGAAAAATGGGAATAATCAATAACAATAATGATCCCATCACTAGGTAAACTAATCTTAATTGTTTGGTGTATTTTTCCAGTACTGTGTGTGTGTGTGTATGTGTGTGTGTGTACAAACTATATCTTGAGTACATTATTTGTATATAAATTAAACAAATTGTTTAATATGCTTAGTTTAAACTTTATAATGAAGTTTTCATATTATCAAATAATCTTTAACATTCTTAAATTATTGAATGATTTTCCCATAGAGAGATGTGGCATAATTCATTAATAATTTTTCTCTTATTACAAGTTTTCTATATTTTAATAGATTAAAAATGTCTTCAATGAATATTCATTTATATGATCATTTTTGATGTTGTTATTTCTTTGGAAAAATTATATAAGTGAAAATGGGATCAAAGTGTTTTGTGTGTGTGTGAGTGTGTATGTGTGTCTGTAAATTTATTTGCAGTAAATTTTTTTAATGAAAGTTTACATTTATTCACAGTTCCAGCAAATTTGTTTGAGAGTTCCTTTATATAAGTACCCTCTCTCTGTTCTTTCATATAAAATGTATACATGTTTATTTCATCAATTGAATTTATTTTCATCTATAAAGTTTAGTAAGCATGGTGCTACAGGGGAGAATATAACCAGAGAAACTAGAATACCTAAACATAGATGGAAAAGAGGAGGTGGGTCTGTGGTAGATAATTCTGAGAAGGAATCAAGGAAGTATGCTGATCTATTTGGATGCTATAAAAAATAGAGTCATTTAATAATAGGATACTTTAATACATTTAATATCAGATGTGGAGCATTAAGGTTCTACTAGAGCTCTCATCGGCAACGAAATAGCAGCCAGTCACATTAGTCATGAGAACAATTTCAGTCTTTTTTTTTTGTCTTCGTGAGTGGCCATGTTTCTTTCTTGCCCTTAACATGTTTGTAATGTGGTTTTGTCTCAATATTGTTTGGGAATGATGGTTGTCAACAAGGTCATTATTTTATGCTGATTGCCTAATTTATAAAACTAATAATCAAATCTAATAAATGAGGTATAGTCATCTATACTAATAATCTATACTAATAAAAGGGTAATATGCTAATTAGAGTGGACATCTTCTGGATGTCCATCCAGACAAAGCCACAGCCTCTGCGAGGGCCTAGGGCAGCGCCATGCAAGAGAGGTGGGCCAGTCTGGTGCTGCATGGGAAAGGTGGGCTGTGGAACAGGCAGCTGTGGTGGCTGCAAGGGCCTGGGCTCAGGCAGCTGCAGTGGCTGGCAGTGGCAGCAGCAGTGGGGTGATGGGGGCGGTGCCTTTCCCTGATTGGCTAGGTCGCCTCTCACAGAGGGAGGCCAGACTGTGGCTTAGGCCAGGGGCGAGGCAGAGGCAGTTAGGGGCAATCAGGCATGCAGGCAGAGGGATTAGAGGTGATCAGGTATGCAGGCAGAGGGGTTAGGGGTGATCAGGCAGGCAGGCAGACGAGTGGTTAGGAGCCAGCCATCCCAGATTGTGAAAGGGATGTCCGACTGTTGGTTTAGGACTGATCCTGTTAACATCTCTCCCCTGCTGGCCTGATACCCTAATTGCCTAACTGCTCTTCCCTCCTGGCCTGATACCCCTAACTGCCTAATTGCCACCTTCTCCCTTCTCGTTTGGTGCTGGCCTTCTCTCTTCTCCCATGGGGCCGGCCTTCTCCCTTCTGCCTTCTCCTTTCTGCCTTCTCCTGTGGCGCCTTCTTCCATGGCCTCTGCAAAAGCGACTGTGGCATTGGACCATCCCTCACAGCTGCTGCGGCTGCAAGCCCTTGGCTCTTGCAGCCTCTGTGGCTTTGTCTGGAAGGACATCAGGAAGACGTCCAGTCTAATTAGCATCTTACCTTTTTATTAGTATAGATACTAGGGGCTCAGTGCATGAATCTGTGGACCTTGAAAGGAACTGTGGGCCGTGAGGATGTGGTGGGCACAGGGGCGGGTCTCAGCCCATCCCTTGCACCACCACTTGGCCCCTCCCACCACAGTCCCTGGTCCCCAGTCTGTCAGCAGCCTCATTCCCGCTGCCGCTGCTCCCATGCGCTGAGAGTGCTGGCCCCGCTTGCACCTGCTGATGGTGCAGAGCAATTGGGGCCAGCGCCAGCAGTGGGTGCAAGTGGGGCTGGCACCATTAGCAGGTGTGAGCAGCGGCTATTGCTCCAATTACCCCTCAGGAGCACATAGAGGTGGCAAAGCCCTCAGGGGTGATCTAAGCTGGCAGCTGCCACTCGCACCTGCTGATGGCACTGAGCAATTGAGACTGGCACCAAGTGCCAGCAGCAGGTGTGAGCAGTGACTCTGGCACTGGCTGCAGGTGCAAGTGGGGCTGGCACTGGCAGCAGGTGCAAGAGGTGGCTGCTGGCCCTGATCGCCCTGCAGTAGCAGGGGAAAGTGGAGAAACCCTGAGGGGTGTTCAGGGCTGGCAGACACTGCTTGCACCCACTGACGGTGCCGAGCGATCAGGGTTAGCACCAGGCTCCAGCAGTGGGTGGGAGCGGCGGCTCTGGTGCTGGCAGCAGGTGCGAGTTCTAGGCAGGACTGCGGTGTGCAGGAACAAAGAATTTTCATTAACCACCAGAGGCTCACCCCAATGACAGCTACCAGCGCCCCACCTTGGTCACCCGCTCACCTGCTCCACCATCCTGCCACGGCTGACACCCACCATATTCCACGCTCTGCCGCCTGCTGTCGACATCTGCCATGTTCCGCACCCCCCCGGTGGTCAGTGCATGCTATAGCGAGCAGTTGTTCGGTTGTTCTGCCATTCAGTCTATATTAGGGTTTTATATATATATAGATAGATATACTGAGCATCACTAATCATAAAGATAATACAAGTCACAACAATGAGATATCACTCACACTTATTAGGATATAAGAAAATACCATTATTGCATTATCCAAAGAAAAAAGATAAAGTATTGGCAAAAATGTGGAGAAATATGAACCCTTGTACACTGGGGATGGGAATGTAAAATGTTGCAGCTGCTATGAAAAACAAGATATTCCTCAAAAATTATCTAATCATAGGAGTTCATTCAGTCTTTTGCTGTTAAGCTTATATGTTAAGCTTATGTAGGGTTTTCTTTGAGTCTTTGTATCAATATGAGATGTTCTCTATTACTATGTAGGTGAGAATTTTAATTATGAATGGATGAGGGATTTTTCCAGATACTTTTCTTCACACCTTTTGAGAGGGCTATATGTTTTTTCATAAGTGTGTTAATATGGTGATTTTCATTTATTGATTTTAAGATATTGAGCCAACCTTATGTTCCTGTGATAAATCCCATTTGGTCATCATGTAATATAATGTTCTTTATATATGGCTAGATTCAATTTATTAGTATTTCTTTAAGTATTTCTGAGGTAATATTTCTGAAAGGTATTAGTGCCTAGTAGTTTTCAAATTCTCTTGTAAAATCTGTAAGTGTTTGTATTAGGGCAACACTAATTCTAATCCTTAGTGATTAAGCTATGGCAGCTTATGTCTTTTAAGGAATTTATCCATTTCACTTGAAAAACACAAAATTTTCTGGCTTAATTATATTACTAATGTCCCCTTTGTATCCTTTTAATTTCTCTAAGACCTGCAGATATTACCTTTCATTTTGATGTTGGCATTTACAGTATTATACATTTATTTTTTCTCATTTAATCTTAAACGAGAGCTATTATTATTGATCAAAGAAGCAATTTTCAATTTCATTGTCTTTTCTATTGGTTTTTTTTTCTTCTTATGATCTTAATGATTTCTTCTTTTGACTTTAGTATTTCCTTTCTTCTGCCTGCATTAGGTTTAGTTTGTTCCGGCCCCTACCCTGCCCTAATTTTACTATAAGGTGGAACTTTAGATTTAAATGTTTTTCTTGTTTTCTTACATAAGTGTTTAAAGGATTTTTTTCTAAACACTACATTCTCTTTCTCACAAATTGTAATATGTTGTGTTTTATTATTAAATTAAAAACATTAAATTTTTTTCTTGTGTTGTGTGTCTGTCTCTGTGTGAAGAGACAGACACAGAGAGACACACAGACAAAGAGGAAGAAGAGAAAGACAGACTCCTGAATACTAGAAAGTTGAATCACCAGCTTTTGAATTACTTCAGGTGCTATAGCACAACTTTAACATTCTTTGTGCTTTGAATTCTCACAACAATACAGATGCTATAAATACCTACTTTATTTAAATGAGTAAAGGTAGGCTTACAGAAATGTAGTAACTTGCCTAAGGTTTCATAACTAGTGACTATAGAACAGAAAATTAATTCTGTGCAGACTCATTTTAAGCCCATTATTTTAGCCACTACAGAAGAGAGTCTATTTTCCATCTTTAAAGTTCAGTTTCAGGAGTTTCACCAGCTTATGTCTATTTGTGGTTTTTGCTCAATATTCCTATCTTGACATTGGTAAATCCTTACAATAAGAAATTTAAATATCACTTCAGGAAAAAAAATCAATTATATCTTTAATTACTCTCTATCTTCTGGAAATTATAATAATAAACTTTTTTATCTTTCAGATCAATTTTTATGTATTTTAATCCTTATTTATATTTATTTTTGATGTTGGAATTCATTTTGATAGACATCCTCAAGTTGCTTTCAAATTAACTCAGGTTTTCAGAAGTACTCATTTTTTTGGATTATTTTTAGAAAGTTAAAAGTACTTTATTATTATTAAAAAAGATAAAAATGCTCTTTTATAACTGGGTAAATTAGGAGGAGATATTATTGTAACAGTAGGCTAACATAAATATCATGAGTAAAGAAGTCTAGAAAAAAAGTGATAGAAGTTGACTGTTTGATTTGCATTGAAATATCTAATAATGATGGCCACAGGGGCCACATGGTAATACAGAAGTGTTTTAAATGAACTTGATTGGCTCCTATGGGAAAGCATTTGCCTGGATCTAATATCATGGGCTCAGTCTTCAATTATTAAAATTTGATATTTAAAATTCCTACCACATTGTCTTTGCTCACTATTCTCTATGCTATATCTCTTCATTGTTCCCTTATTTCCTCTACTTTACTGAAGTCTGCTTTTTAAAAAAATATACACATTTTTACTGATTTCAGAGAGGAAGGGAAAGGGAAAAAGAGAGATAGAAACATCAATGATGAGAATGATCCATGGGCTGCCTGCTGCATGCCCCATACTGGGGATGGAGCCTGTAACCCTTGGCATGTGCCCTGACCTGGAATCAAACTGTGACCTCCTGGTTCATAGGTGGATATGCAACCATCTGAGCAACACTAGCTGGGCTGAAGTCGGCTCTTTTTTGCATTATGGAGAAAGTTCTCTCGTGTTCCCTGCCACAATTTTTTTTTTTCTATCTGTTCATCTTGCTCTCACTTTAGAAGTGTCCTTAAAACATTGCCTGTGATTGTTTGTTGCAGAAGATGAGGAAAATAATACTTTTTTACATTTTTTCTAAATATATTTTTTCCACTTTTTTGAAAGAAGTAAAAGTAATTCTGAATCATTTGGTGAAGAATGTGGAGTGCATGCAAGATAGTTTTGTACTAGTCAGTAAGACATGATCCACCACATAGAACTTTTTAATTATAGTATTAGTAAAATATATTTTATTCTAATTAAGAAAGCATACTCATGTCCCAACCTCACTAAACTAGACTGTACCCACCCCCCTCAATATCCCTTTTTTGAGGGAAGTTCTAGAGGAGTTTAGGTATACAAAAGATAAAAAAAAAATTGGGAGGCTAAAAATACCAACTATATTATTTGTGTTTCTTCAGCTTACCCTAAGCCAGTGGTCGGCAAACTCATCAGTCAAAAGAGCCAAATATCAACAGTACAACAATTGAAATTTCTTTTGAGAGTCAAATTTTTTAAACTTAAACTTCTTCTAATGCCACTTCTTCAAAATAGACACTCCCAGGCCGTGGTATTTTGTGTAAGAGCCACACTCAAGAGGCCAAAGAGCCACATGTGGCTCATGAGCCGCAGTTTGCCGACCACGGCCCTAAGCTAACAAGACCTCTTTTTAAAAAAAGGAGATAATTCTTTTATATAAGAGAGATTTTATTTTTCTGAAATTAGGATATTTCATCCTGTATTCTTATCCAACTAATTTAATTCATAACACCATTATAGAAATGTACTTATGAACTTTTTTGTCACTTCAGTATTTCCATCCCTTATTACTATTTCAGGTGGGAAATATTAATTATTTTTAAATAATTGTAAAATATTTTAATGATTATTGAGGCACTTTTATTAGTAAGTTTGCACTGTGTTAATTTTGTTCCCAAATTACACTTTTCTTTAGAAATCATGCCAATTAAGACTGTTATTTTCATTATTTCTGTATCAATTTAGATGCCTAACTAGCATTTAAATGAAGTCACCATTTATATCATTAGTATTTAACAGTATATTGTAACAGTCATCATCATCATATTTTTGTTTATAAAACTTAGATATTTGCCATTCCTGTATATCACTCTTACAAAGCATTTCATATCTATTTAATCTAAATTACATATGTGTATGTATAAATTACTTACCATATGTATTTTCCTATAGTAGATATTTAGGGAATTCACTATTAAGCACTCCTTAAACTTTGAGATTATTTGTTGATGGATTGATTATAAAAAATAGTAAGACTTTTAAAGTCTATCTGTGTCTGATGTTTGTTCCATATCCTGGTATTTGATCTTAAAATCTCTATTCATATTGAGTAAAGTGTGGGATAGACACTAAATCTGTAGACACTAGACCTTGCAGGGACCTTTTTCTGTGCAGTGTTTTCCTTTGTTCCTCAAAGCCACTGAATCAAATTTCCATCTCTTTTTCTCTTCTTTTTCTTTATTTGTTTGGTCTGGATTTTATACAAACTTCATTTTTTTTTATTATTTAACTAGAGACCCGATGCACAAAATTCATAGCAAGAATAGGCCTTCCTTCCCCTGGCTGCCGGCACTAGCCTTCCCTTGCAGTCCCAGCTTCGTCAAGGAAGGTCGTCTGGAAGGACGTCTGGTTTAATTAGCATATTACACTTATATTATTATAGATGGATAGCTAGAAGAAATCAGCCTTGTTCTACTTGATATTGCTAGATTTGTCCTTAGGTTTTCTGTTGATATTGATTTTTGAGCGTACACACACACACACACACACACACACACACACACCTCAAATGAGAAAGCTCCATTTGTCCAATAGCTTTCATTGACCTCTGAAATTAATGATTGCAATGGAACCCTACTATAGTCTCCTTTATTGACTTTGTACCACACAGAAACAATGTATCACAGTTGGAGACAGAGAGTCATTTTAAATATTTTCTCCCATTTGACTTCACTGAATAGAAGTCTAGAAGAAACTGTTTAAAGAAGATCCTATTTGTAGAACTTTTAAAAACTACTCTGAGAGCTTATCCATTTTAATATATTCCTGAGTATCCATTAGTCAGTATTTGGGAGGAAAGAATTTAAATGCTTGCCCTTAAGTTGTCATTTTTTCATAAAAGTATCATTTATCTTATTTTGATGTCTCATCATCAAACACAAACATCTATTATTGGTCTGTGCCATGTTAATACAGTGACAGTCTCAGGAGCTACTGAGGTTTATGGGGCTATTTTATCTTCTTATAAATTGTCTCAGAGCAGTGTGCTTTTTCCTGATCAAGCTGTCACTTCTCGGTGCTCTCTGTCTCCAGATACCAGTCAATCTCCTCCTACTATTTTCCTGGTTCTAAAATGCCAAGGGATTAGAGAACAGATATTAAATATATCCTTTTTAGAGAGTTTCTAAAAGCCTCTCCTAGCATAAAGAACATTTTCTTTAACAAATAAACTGTTATGTCTATTTCTGGTGGTTTTTAATAAGAATTTTTCAATGATTTTATTGATTTTATATAGAGAGGAGGGCTGAGGGAGAGAGAGAAACATCAGTGAAAGAGAACTATCCATTAGTTGCCGTCTGCACACTCCCTACTGGGGATTTGGCCTGCAACCTGGGCATGTGCCCTAACCAGGAATCTGTCCTGTGAGCTTTTGGTGCATGGGACTACACTCAACCAACTGAGCCACACTGAAAAAGACTCTAATAATATTTTTCTGTGAAGGCTTGTTTTACTTGGTTGTTGTCACAAGGTTTTGACCAAGAACTCAGACGTAGTTTGGGGAAGTATTATTCTACAGTTCTTTAAAAAAAAAAATATATATATATATATACACACATATATATGTGTGTATATACATATGTGTGTGTGTGTGTGTGTGTGTGTGTGTGTGTGTGTGTGTGTGTGTGTATATATATATATATATATATATATATTTATTGATTGATTTCAGAGAGGAAGGGAGAGGGCGAGAGAGACAGAAACATCAGTGATGAGAGAATATCATGGATCAGCTGCCGCCTGCACACCCCCTACTGGGGATTGAGCCTGCAATCTGGGCATGTGCTCTGAACGGGACTCAAACCATGACCTCCTGATTCATGGGTTGATGCTCAACCCATTGAGCAACACCGGGTAAGCCTATATTTTTTAATGTGGCATTTTACATTGGTCAATTTACATGTCCGTTTAACAATCCTTGTGCCCCTGGAATGAACCCAATTTGATTGCGATGTACTATTTTTTAATGTATTGTTAAAACACTTTTGTTTTTTGCATGTTGATTTTGTGTCTTACAATCTTTTGGAATTCATTTGTTAGTTCTTACATTTTTTTTATGGAATCTGTAGGATTTTCTCAAGGTTATGTCATGTTCAAACAGAGGCAATTTTGCTTTTTCCTTTCCACTTTGTATTCCTTCCATTTCCATTTTTTTTTTTTTTTTTGCTAATTGTGATAGGACTTCCTGTACTATGTTAAATAGAATGGTTAGAGTGGACACTCTGGCCTTGTGCCTGATCTTAGAGAAAAAGTTGTCTATATTTCACCAATGAGAATGCTATCTGCAGGCTTATAGGAGATGACAAACAAGTACACTATTGTTAGAGTCTTATACTCTAAATGAAATTGTGTAATATTAACTGAATGTAGAATGTGATATGTAAAATAAATAATTAATTCATAAGCATTATTAAAATAAGATTTATAGCTAATAGGCAAAGAAAAAAAGATCATTTGTAATATTTTCCATTTTTATTATAATAAAAAAATCAATGTAATAAAAAACTGTGAAAATATTTAATTCAAAACAGTACGGAAATAGAAATAAAAGGTAGGAGGCAAATTATAGTGGGACAAATAGAAAACAAAACAGGAGATTATAGACTTAAATCTAATCATCTTAACAATCATGTTAAATGTAAACCAGGGGTCAGCACACCTTTTCCGGAAATGGACAGATAGGAAATATGTTAGGTTTTGCAAGCCATATATCAAGGGCAGAACTCTGTTGTCTGGCACACAAACAGCCATAGGTGATATGTAACTTCATGGATGTTGGTTGGATTTGGCTCATAAGTTTGCCCTACTGATTATAGGTTTCTGACTCCCACTGTAAACACCTCACTTAAAAAACAGAGATTGTGTGACTGGATAAACAAGAGCCAACTTTTTCAGCCTACAAGAAATGTACTTTCATCTGGCCGGTGTGGCTCAGTAGTTGAGCATTGACCTATGAACCAGGAGGTCATGGTTTGATTTTTGTTCCTGGCACTGCCCATGTTGTAGGCTTGATCCCCAGTAAGGGGTGTTCAGGAGGCAGCCAATCAATGATTCTCTTTCATCATTGATGTTTCTATCTCTCTCTCCTTTCCTCTCTGAAATCAACACAAATATATATTAAAAAAAAAAGAAATGTACTTTGATTATAAAGGCACAAATAGTTTAAAAATAAAGTAATGGAGAAGGATGAAGTATGCTTATGCGGATCAAAAGAAAGCTAGGTTAGCTAAATTCAATTAGTCCAATTTGTGCTGTAGTGCCAATATAAGCCCCATGTTTTGTTTTGTTGCAACTAAGGACTTGGAAATCTTTCTTGTTTTCCTTGGATCACTCTTGTCAAGGGCAGGGGGCCTTGCAGGTAGATGGAGGCATGCAGAGATTTAATTTCTCCATCAAGGGAAAGCATTCCAAATTGGGAGTGGTGGCCTGGGAGACAAAATGCATTGCTTGTCCACGTGCCTTTATTCCAAAGCAACTTAATAAATCCTGGCTCCACTATATTCATAAGCCTAGAATGTCAGAAAACATCAGGTCTGGAAGTAAAGGTTGTCCTTAGAGATGTGTGGCGTCTTTCTTTTAGATTAGTTTGTAAAAAAACACTCTGGAAAATGTCATTTTTAACTTTTTTTGTGTGCTTTGTGATTAATTACTTTGCTTGCCTTTGCTATTTTCCCCCTATATTTATTATGTTTATTTTGTTATTCTGTTTTCAATTGCTTAAACACTTGATTCCATGTTTTGAAATTCATTTATTTCATAATTAAAATACTTTGAATTGGGCATTGCATGCATTTTTGTAATTTTATAGTTTTGTTGTTTTCCACATAACCTGTAATTGAGAGTGGTTCTGCTAATATCAACTACGTATTCGAAGTATGCTTTTATTTAACATCCAAATGATTTTTCTGTGAATTTTGTAGGTTGTACTTGGAATTTTATTTATCATTGTTTATTAGTTTTATTATAGTTACAGAGCATAGCACACATCAAATTTAAACATTTATTAAGGCTTAATTTTTTCTTTATGAAAAAAAAATTATAAAATGTCATACACATTAAGGAACAGAATGTATTTTTGGCAGAGTAAAATTGAATTTATTACTACCTAACACATGATAAATTTTCAAATATTTTCTAGTGCTGTTGTATTATGATATTTAAATTCTTATACTTTTAGTTATTATAATGAGGTAAATGGTTAAAAATAGTCACTAATGGGACATTGTATGTTATGTATTTTATCACAATAAAAATACAAATGACAAGATGTCTAAGTATGCTTCTATTATATAAAAGAATTATGTTACATTTAAAATCGTGTGTGTTTATATGTGCATGTTATAATTACCCATGACAAAATTTTTTAATTAATTCTTTATTTATTAGGTATACTTTTTTCTGTTATTTGGCATATCATATCTCATGGTTATTATATATTTAGTCATTCACTATTCAAATAATATATATTAACTATCTACAATGAACTAGGATTGTAATAGACCACAGAAATAAAGTGTTGGACAGGACAGGCAATGCTTCAATCCTCACAAAACATACCATGTAGTCAGGAAAATAGAAACAAATACATTTTATATGTGTGAGCATGTTCATGTACATGTGTGTATATATATATATATATATATATATATATATATATATATATATATAGCTGTGTATATTTATATATGTATGTTTGCATGTGTATGTCTGTAGATATTTAATTAAACACATATGGATATCTATGTATGTATATATCTATATATATAAAAGGCTAAGTGACTGTCCAACCATCCGACCTGCTGGTAGGTATGACACACACTGACCACCAGGGCGCAAACGCTCAATGCAGGAGCTGCCGAGCTGCAGTGACTTAGCAGAGGCGGTTCTCAGGTGATGCATCCTGGAACCAGAGGGGAGGAAGCCTGATTCCTCGTGGAGCCATGCGATTCCACCTTTGGCCGTGGGTTATGTTGTTGCTGGGGCATTGTCAGCCCCAAATCTGGTTTACTGTACACTTGCATTTGTGTTCCACAACCTGTACGACAGCAACTTTGCAGGGTACCTTCTCATACTCCGGGACCCCTCGGGGGATGTCAGAGAGCTGGTTTTGGCCCACTCCCTGCAGGCCAGGCCTAGGGACCCCACCTGCTGGAGGGACCCCGCTCGCTCACTCCACAGATGCCCTTCAAGTTGTGGTGCCACCCCAGGTGCGGTCCGATGGGGAGGGACCACTGGAGGTTGGCTCCAGGGTGTATCTGGCCCATCTCACTCTGTCCCGCCCTGCCAACCACCTTTTAATTAATTTCCTTTCAATGTGCATGAATCCATGTACAGGGTCACTAGTTATAGATATAATTATTTGCTTATGAAATGTCAGTAGCACGCATCAGTATATAAATATTTGAAAAAAGTGTAAGATAAGGTAAAGTACTAGAGCATAACAGACTTGAAGGTTATTTAGATGAAGGGAAGGCTTCTCTGAATTGTTGGCATTTAAATGTGATCCTGCCTATGGAAGTCAATCTTGGGAAAACCATGGCATGAGCAATCCAGACAAAAGGAACAGCAGATACAAAAGCCTACAAGAGAGAATGAGTTTGCAGTGTAGAAAGAATAACAAGGCATTCAGGGTAACTCTAACAATCATTTAAGTAGCAGGAGACAAAAATTAGAGTAATATTATCTGATAAATGTTTTTAATAAATCACTGTGGTAATAACCAAAATTGAAAAACAGTTTGAAAGCTTTTGTGTTTGTGTGGGAAGGAGACAAGATTTGCTTGGAGTAAGCAGTAACCATGGGGGTTATGAAGAGTGTTTCCATACTGGATATACTCTCAGGATAGAGCTGACCATTCTTGTGGATTTATTGCATAATTGCATTAGAGCAATAGTAGAATTAAGCAATTGAAGCCAGGATAATGTCATTTTTTGAAATGGGTAGCAACAGAAAAAACAAACAAACATGTATTTAAGCAGAATCAAAATTTCTGTTTTTAAAAAATTCTGTATGTTAAGTTTGAGACCCACAGTGTATACGGCAAGTGGAAATGCCAAATACACAGTTGGAGGGATAACTCTGAGGGTCAAGGGAGAGGTCAAGGTTAGCAATATAAGTTTGGAGACCTGTAGGGTGTAGCTGGCATTTAAAAGTCGTAGGGACTAGTGAGAACCCCAAAGGGGACACTATGGATGGAGAGGAATAAAGGTCCAAGGACCAGCCTGGGCACCTTTTTGGTAGAAGAGGAGCAAGAGAAACTTACAAAGAGAGGCCAGTGAGATAGAAAAAAAAATCCAGGAGAATATTTTGGTTGAATTTCAGAATTACTTCAATAAGGGAGGCAATGTGCCAAGTATTGTGGAGAGTTTGAGTAAGTTGAAAATTAAGAACTGAGCATAATTTGGCAAAATGGAGATCTTTATGTCCTTAACATGTGCAGCTTCAGTGGAGTGGCACGAAGGAAAATCTGTTTGGAGAGAGTTCCAGAGACATTGGGAAATGAAGAAAGAAGAAGAATCACAAACCCTCCTAGAATATAAATTGGGGTGGAGAAATCGAGAGGTGGCAGTTATAGTTTTGATATAATGTAGGACTAATTTAAAGAGAGAAGGATAAAAAAAAATTGAGCTGAAACACAACATGTGAGTCAGAACTGGTATCTCAAAATGTAGGAGAGTTCTCCAGGAGTTCTCCCCAAGATATCCACACACAACCATACAAATGGACAATTTAACAAAGGACCAGGCCTATAGTTGCCAGGAGGTGGGTTTTAGATGGTTAGGAAATGATAAAGGAGTGCCTCGGTGCCAGGTAGGAGCAATAGGAAAACAGGTTGGCCACTGGAGTTGTAAGATGGGTGTGGGGGTGAGAGTAGCCCCAAGGAGCCAGATCAGAAGAGGTCAGCATGGACCAGGCCTCCAGTAAAGAGGGAGATGCCCTGGATAGCACTGCTGTGGAGATTTGAAACTCCTTGGGGTAATAATGTTGTGAGAAAGGTGAACCTGGGACTTGTACATCAAGCCAAAACCAGTAAGGAGGAGAAATAGAATTGGATTGGGAAACACTGACATAGTAAACATGAACTATCTCTGAAGGAATACTTTCCCAAGTTGGCATTCTTGATCTCTCACAGATAAATTCGCAAAAAAGTTGGCTACAAAAAAGAGAGGACAGGTAAGTTATAATGGAAAGAAAAAAATATTATTTTTTAATATGCTGAGAATGAGATGACAATAAGGTATGGCTGTAAAGAAATTATTATATATATAATTATTATACATGCACATGCATAATAATATAATGTAATAATTATAGTGTTATACATACATATGCATATGCTCATATAACAGCTATACTTATACTTGTGTATAAATGTGTTTGTATAGTGTGTGTGTGTGTGTGTGTGTGTGTAGATTGGAAGAGGCCAAATTGGAAAGAATAAGAGATAAAATGAGAGAAGAGAAAAAGGAAAAGGAGGAGGAGTGGTGAGGAGGAAAGGGAAAAAGTGAGAGAGATCACTTGTACTTTTGACAAGGAACGTCTTCAGCTCTGGATCACTGACATTCACCATGGGAACCATTACCTTTGAGAGCTTTGCTTTATGTGTACTGCTACTTTTAACCTCCAATTTAGTAGAAATCAATGTCTATCTATGACCACAAGCTCATGAACTTTGATTCCTTGTTTCTTATTTGATGGCAAGTGTGAATAAGTAATTGTGTTTTACCTTTAAAATAAATTAGACTCTATTATTAAATGGATGGACTCTTGGCTCTGGTCCCATGTTGGTCATTTCAAAATTGTAATCACCCATTAAGTCATTAAGGCAATTGTTTGTGGATGGGTGATGATGTAATTAATGATTTGAGTAGGCTTCATCAATCAGATTCAGGAAGTCAATTCCTAATTTTCTCAAAACACAAATTGGATTTTCACTTCCTTTTATTCTGTCCTATCTGGTTATGAAAAATAGTCCAGTGTTCCCTTGAAAGAAGATGAGGATGTTTACCTTTTCTTTTTTTTTAAGCTGGTGATACAAGTAAGCACATAGTTGTTGTATGGAAAATGTTCGTAGAATTGATTAAGACATATCAATGTTAGCTTAATTCCTGGAATATTTCATGATATGTTTCCTGAAGAGAATTATATCATCATTTGTGCAGCCTTGTAGCCAACTGACTGTAATAATTGTTACACTATATTCTGTTACTTTCTGACATGTTATTCCTACGACAGGTTAAATTTCACATGTTGTTATGGAAATCAATGAAGTAAAATTTATGCAAAGGATTTAGTAATCTATATTCTTTCATAGGTGTCCATAATCACAAAATATCTCAATTTATAAAGGCTCATAGCTTACATTTAAAATTGTTGATTTGACATAAGTAGAGACATTTAAATGTGATTTTGGAATTAGTCTCAGTATTCCTCCTTTATTCCTCATGAAAACATTGAGTCCCCAGTTTTTAAAGCTGCAGCATATCAGGACTTAATCCTCTAGTTTAATAACAATTATGACAGTTTTTTCTTTGAAGGAGATTTTGTGACATTTTCATCAGCCTCCAATGCTTTCTTCAGTTTTATCTATTTCAAAATTGAGAGTGTTGCACTGAATTTTTAAAATTTTAATTAGAAAAAGACATTTAATTATAAGGAAGGATAAAATAGAAACCAAATGTTTACAGATAAGGAAGATTTCCAATAATAAAAAATAGAATGAGTTATTAGAAGGTACCCCCAAAAAGTGGTATCTAGGTAAGAGATGACCAGGTTAATCACCTTTTTAGTGGTTTGAGCAATCAAGTTATCATAAAAATATGTTAATTCTTTATTGAGCCCATACTATATGCCAGTCTCCACTTTACGTGTTTTGCTATGAGTTAATTCACTTAAACCAGGATTTCTCAATTTCCGCACTGTTGACATTTGGAGCCAGATCATTCTTTATTGTGGAAAATTGTCAAGTACATTGTAGAATGTTCAGCAGTATCCTTAGACTCCATTCATTAGCTGACAATAGCAACCTCTTATTCCCAGATGTAACAGACAAAAATATCTTCAGACATTGTAAAAAAACCCATGGGGAGCAAAAATTTTCCCCACTTGAGATCAACTGACTTAAGCCCTGAAATAACTTTGTGAAGTATCTATTATTGACCTCGGTTTTGGAATAGAAAAATGATGGATAAATGTTTTCAAATTTTTCGGGTAGATAACCAAAAGAGAGGTTGCATTGCTGTGTCATATGGTAAAAAAAGCAAAAGAATAATGATGAAACACCATGCAGTGTAGATACCCCTTTGGGAAGATTTACTGGTCATTTTTTTATGGCTTGTGTATATAATATGTAAAAGAAAAACTGTCTTTAACTTTCTTATCACTTTTCAAAAAATATGTTTTATTGATTTGTAGAGAGAGAGAAGAAGGGAGAAGGAGAGAGAAGGAAACATCCATGTAAGAGAGAAATATCAATCAGTTGCCTCCTGCATGCACCTTGACTGGGGATTGAACCACAACCTGAGCATGTGCTCTGACCCAGAATTGAACTGGCGACCTTTTGGTGCATAGGGTGGCACTGAGCCACACCTCCCAGGGCCCCAACATTTTTAAAAGAAACTTATTCTGCTACATGTAGACTTGCTGTATGTAAAACAATTAGAGACATCTGATAAAGAAGAGTTAGAAAATCACATATCTTGTAAATGTTCTTTTTGAAAAAAGATCAGAGAAAAGAAATTCATCTGAAAATAACTCTTGGAAACAGTTATTAGGCCATTTCTAGAAGTAACACCAGGAGCTGGAACACAGCTGTTAGAGGAGGTGGAGGAGAAGGTGGTAAGGAAGAAGAATAGCAGAGGTCTGTGGCATGCTGCTCATATTTAGAAAATATTTTCATATTGTCTTTATTGCTATGCATGTATAGTTTTCTCATGACCAGATATAGTGAACAATTTTAAGCATCTAAATTATATATTTAATATTTCTAGAGGTTATGAAGTGCTTGATATATGTTAAAAGTAGATGTATTAACATACACATTTTGTAAATATCTTTCTGTTTAAATGCAAGTGAAATATTGTGTTTTGGGTATAGATTGCCTCAGTGCCGACATAACACAAATAGGTGTGCTATATGGTTAGCTTCAGCTCATGATGTCTCAAGTGCTCCTAGTGGGCTGGTTCAAGCCTCTGTAAGTGCCCTCCCTCCTGCTACTGTGGTAGCAGCCAACCTACAAAGCTTTGCCAGGTAGAGAGCAGAAGCTGTCATTAACCTGGCAAGTGGGCTTATGGATCTTCAACCTGACTTTAGTGAGCCCAATGGTTTAATTTTTTGCCTTAATTTTGTACTTTTTACAGAAAATAAATGTTCTCATTTCTCCATGTACTGTGTGGGCGCACCAGTCATTTCTCCAATTGTCAGAAGCAAAATTGAGCCCTGGTTCACACCTGCCGTCCTGGAAAATGCAAAATTTGTTACCGTCACAAAGTGGCAACGCTGAAATGTCTGAATAGAAAAGGCTCAGGAGCACAGATGAGTGTTGGTACAGGTGCAGAGAATGATAATTTCTCTTTTAGCTGCAACTGCAAAGTAAGACAAAACAAAACAAAACCAAATCACAAATTTTATGTTTGTTTATGGTGCGTTTGGGAGGGGTGAGAGAGATTCACAAGGCAAAAGCCATTTTTAACCATTGCAGAGCTTCCCTAACAGCCTTTGACTTGGGAAACAGTTTCATAAGAAGACTGGAAAATAGGAGATTTACATGTATCATTCAAGGAAGAATTTTTGAGGAAATATCTAATAACTTCTATCATTAGAAAGAGTTCTATCATTGATAACTTCCATCATTACTATTCTGCTCTAGTAAGTTCACAGTTCAACTTCCTGGAGCAGAGTAATATGAGGTCTTCCTGAAGCTTATGCATGTAAATAATAATATGTTTGCATGGAAACTTTTTAGTTCACAATCTTTTTATTTTTCTCTCGGGATCTTATAGCTGTGCTCAGGACTGATTCTTTTGTCTTATGTTTGCCAATAACCATTTTACCAAACTGTTCCTTGGTTTTCCTTTTATTGTTAATTCTTGCCACTTGTATGATTTATTTCCTTAATCTTGAAATTAAAATAATTCAGTAAGAAATGTTTCACAAGGGGCTCTCTTATTGAATGTGTCTTATAAAAATTATCTATTTTCTTCAGATAAAATTGTTTCCCAATTATTAATTTAAATATAGTGTCTCTTTATCTCTTCCTTTCTTCCTCAAAATTGTAATATCCATATATTGAATTTCTTGTCTCTTATTTAGTTCATATTTCATATGCATCTCTTTATTCTCTGAGTATAATTTTTGTCTTCTATAGTTAACTATACTCCATGACCTCAATTCTATTTTTGATTTCTGTATGTATGGTTTTGTTGTAGAGACACATCGTCTGATTTCTGAGTCATTACATTTTGCAGCTATAATGACCTTCAGGCGTTGTTGAGAAACAGCCTTTAACAAACAAAGATGGCTACATTTTCTTGTTTCTTTCTGTAGGTTCCTTTCACGGCAGGGTATCTAGACCTGTTGCCTTTGATTGTTCCCTTCTTTTGAACTAGTAGGTATTTTCATGAGTCTGGCATTTCCCGCCCCTCTGGTCTCATCCAAATTGGCTGTGTTCAAAGGATACTACATTCATAACAACTCATTTTAAGATTTGAAAGTGACTGAAAGACATTTTCATATACACAGGGTCTCAGCAAACGTGCTACTGTCTATGCAACCGTCTTGGAAAACTACATTAGCATATCTTTGATATTAGAAGAACTGAAGAATAAGAACAT
The DNA here is from genome assembly GCA_025583905.1 of Ia io. Taxonomy (NCBI): domain Eukaryota; kingdom Metazoa; phylum Chordata; class Mammalia; order Chiroptera; family Vespertilionidae; genus Ia; species Ia io. The sequence continues at coordinate 60,732,465 of JAJQQW010000011.1, read as the reverse complement.
GAAAAGATAAAAACATATCTAAGTTTTTTTTGTCAAGATAAAGATATGTTTAAAACAAAGAAGACAAGGTTAAGTAAGAGAAGAAAAAATGTAAGTTTCCTGGTCAATTTGCCTGCAGACAGACTACAAGAGAACACACAGTCAGTTATTGCTCTGTTGTTTCCCAGTTTCCTATTTGTTTTTACTTAAGGGTGTATTTATTGCTTTAATACACACAAGCTAAATTTTGAGACAGGGATGAAGTGTAGTATCTTATTTGTTATCTAAAAGTTAAAAAGACCCTAAAACAATTAGAATTAAAAATTAAAAAAAAAGAATTAGTACGCTGATATTTAATAAAAAGGCAAAGTCACTACCTCTTGTCTTCTTAGGTGATATTGGTGGTACTTTAGGGAATATGATTTTTTTATGTTTTTTAAAAAAAGGGTGTAGATTGAGATGCTTTGAAGTTATATTATTCCCATGTCTGAGGTCCTCATTAGAAGAATGATGCTGATTGCTAAAAAGAGAGCCACAAAAATGATGAAGTGGTACACAACCTATATCCAGCTACCCTGGGGAAAGTAAAGCAGAGGAAGGATAGGATAGTTATTATCAAATCTTTAAAAGTGATAATAAATTTATTCTACTGTGCTCCAAAGGCAGAAGGAAAATTAAAGGCTGAAATTACAGTAAGAATATTTTGTTTAGCCAAAACCGGTTTGGCTCAGTGGATAGAGCGTCGGTCTGCAGACTGAAAGGTCCCGGGTTCGATTCCGGTCAAGGGCATGTACATTGGTTGCGGGCACATCCCCGGTAGGGGGTGTGCAGGAGGCAGCTGGTCGATGTTTCTCTCATCGATGTTTCTAGCTCTCTGTCCCTCTCCTTTCCTCTCTGTAAAAAATCAATAAAATACATTTTAAAAAAAAAAGAATATTTTGTTTAGTAAAAGAAAGACGTTTGCCACATTCAGACCCTTTGTCGCTGGAGCTGTTGAAGCAGGGGCTGATTGAACACGGGAGAGGTTTTAGCGTGTGGAGTGGGATGTTTCTCGCAGGATCTTTACAGGCCTTTCCCCCCTCCCCAGCTCCTGCAGTGTTCCCGCTAAATATCATGTTTAATTTCACCAGAGCTTGAAGGTTAGAGAGCATTTGTTCTATTCCACTCAAATAAAGCTTTATAATTAAAGGAGTGTTTGAATTGTGAAATTTGCAAAGTTAAATTCCATTGCATTTCATTTAGTAAAATTAAAATGCCTAGTGGCATCTTGGGCAGAGCATTAGCTGTATTTAGACTGGTAATTAATGTCTAATTGGACACTAGTACTCAATCTAGCAGGAATGAAATAATGGCTAAAAATATCAGCCAGTATTTAAAAAGAAATGTGATATATATCCTAAAGCAATTTTCTTAAATGCCAATTATAATTTGACATTTAGAGCGGAGTGATGTGATTGCAGATGAAGGTTGCACTGTGATCCTATGGCATATGGCTATGCATTCTTATCTGAGGGCTATAAAAACATTTTCATAATTCATAGGTATTTAAAAATAAGTATTTTACTTCTGGGAAAATTCACTTTTTAGTAAATATATTGTATAATAAAAACTGAGAGAAACGAATTATTTATAATAATCTCAAAATAATCTTAAAGATCTTTATAAAATATTAGAATTAATTGTTAATTCTAATATTTTATAAAGATCTTTAAGATTATTTTACTTTTTCCTGAAGCTGAGCTGATTTGGAAGGCCTCTGTATCAGTTAACTAGGAAAAGCACAAGGGAACAATACATTCAGTATAATTATCTATTTATTTATGCAAGAAACTTGAATTGGAATTTGGTTTTCAGTACCAATTATGAAACAATTATATATTATTAGTTAAATGTAGACTCATATGCTTTAATTGATAATTGAGACTATTATCTTTATATAATATTTGCATAATCTGTTCAGGATATGTTTTAAAAAGAAAGTTCCATAATGTTGAGCTAAGAAGTGATAGTACATGTCTCTCTATCTCTATCTTTATCTCTAGCTCTATCTCTATCTCTATTTCTATCTCTATCTCTATCATCTTTATATTGCTCTTTTTCATCTCTAGCTCTCTGTCTGTCTCCCTAGCTATTTATCTATCAATCTTACTGTAAGGAATTGCCTCCAGTGACTATGGAGGGTGACAAGTCCGGAGATCTGCAGGTTAAGTTGGCCAGCTGGAGACTCATTAGAGCTAGCTGATGGTGTTTTTCAGCCTGAAAGCCACAAGCTTGAGACGGAGGAAAAAGCCTTTTAGTCTGCATCAGAAGGGAGGAAACAAATGATGTCCCAGTTCAAAGGTGCCTGGTGGGAATTCTCTCTTACTCAAAGGATGGTCAGCCTGTTTATTTCTATTTAAGCCTTCATCTAATTGGCTGAGGACCATCTACATTAGGGCAGGAAATCTGCTTTACTCAGTTCCCTGATTAAATGTTAATTTCATCTAAAGACACCCTCGCAGAAATACTCAGAATAATATTTGGCCAATTATCTGGGTACTCAGTAGCCTAGTGAAGTAGTCTAATAAAATTGACTACAACAGGTAGTAAAGGCCAAACATAATGTTGGAAAACATTTAAATTGATGAACTAGACTCTACATGTTATTGTATCTCTAACATATATTGTTACAATTACACTGTCAAAAACTTTTTAACAAATTACTGTTAAAAATTAAAAATTGAAACCAACCAGCCAAACAAATGAAAAATTCTAAGTAAAATCCATAGAGAAGACCTGGCTTTGAATAATGCCCAAGGTAATAAAAGAAACACACAATCATCATTCCCCTTTCATCATCATCATCATCATCATCATCATCATCATCATCATTTTGATATAGTACATTGTATTTAGGAAATCGTTATGACATTGTTTCCATGATAAAATCCATTCATATTAGAGCATTGTTGTTCCCAGAATATTACCAGAATTTTCATAAAATTATGATTGTGGGACCTATCAAGAACTGGGGGTATATGATCATAAAGAGTACTGGAGGGTAGGACTTTAACATTTATTTTTATGGGGCACACAAGTCAAGCCATAACATACCTCTTCTTGGTATTGTGAGAGAATTTACTACTTACATAAGAAGAAACAAAATATAAAAGAAGAGTTATTGAAATTGAGGATAGAAAACAATAAAATACATTAATTATCCAAAGCTAACTCTTTTTAAAAAAATAGGTTTTTATTGATTTTTAGAGAGAAAGGGAGAGGGAGAGATCAAAACATTGATAAGAGAGAAACATAGATCTATTCGCTGCCTCTTGCATGTCTCCTGCTGGGGAACGAACCACAAAGCTGGCATGTGTCCTTACCCAGAATTGAACCATGACCTCTTGGTGCATGGGTTGAAGCTCAACCACTGAGCCACATTGACTGTGCCAATGCTAACTTTGGGGAAAAAAAAGAAATTGGTAAGTCTCTTACCATGACCAAGAAAAAGAGAGAAAGCAGAAATTATAAATATTAGAAATGAAATTGATGCTGTCATTGCCATACAGAGTAAAAGAAAATTAGGGAATACTTCAAACAATTCTATGACCATCCTATCTAATAAAAGAGTAATATGCAAATTGACCATACCTTCGCTACATCCACCAGCCACGCCCACCAGCCAATCAGGTATGAGTATGCCAATTAGCCCAACCAAGATGGCTACAGCCACAGAGAGAGGAGGAGGGAAGCATGGGTTTCCCTGGCGATGGAGGAAGCCAAGATTTCCACCTGTCCTTGCCAGTCCAGGCCTCCACTCAATGCTACAAAGTTTCAATGATAGAAGACAAATAAATCCCAACAAAAAATAGCAGCTGCCATGGAGCTGGAGAGAGCAGGAGGCTAGGGTTGCCCCCGGTGATGGAGGAAGCTAAGCTTCTGCAGCCCTGGCCTGCCTTGGCCTCTGCTTAAGGCTACAAAGTTTCAATTATAGAAGATAAATAAATCCCAACAGAAATGGCTGCCGCCACAGAGCAAGAAGAAGGCTTGGCTCCACTCCAGCTACAAAGTTTCAATTGTAGAAGATAAATAAATCCCAGATACCAGGGCCTCTGCTTGGGTTGCCGGGGGGCATGGCCGGCTTGCAAACCATGATAGGCCCCTCGCCCAGGCTGCCCCACACCCTAAGGGAACCCTCACCCTGATCTGGGACACCCTTCAAGGCAAACCAGCTGGCCCCCACCCATGCACCAGGCCTCTATCCCAGTGGTCTTCAAATTGCGGCTTGCGAGCCACATGCAGCTCTTTGACCCCTTGAGTTTGTGGCTCACGAGCCGCAGTTTGCCAACCCCTGCTCTAAGGTATCACCCAAATCATTGTCCTAAAGCAGTGGTCAGCAAACCACAGCTCGCAAGCCACAAACTCAAGGGGCCAAAGAGCTGCATGTGACGCGCTAGCTGCAGTTTGCTGACCACTGCTCTATCTTATCTAATAAAAGAGTAATATGCAGATTGACCATCACTCCAACACACAAGATGGCTGCCCCCATGTGGTCAAAGATCCTACCCCCATGTGGACACAAGATGGCTACCACAAGATGGCCAGCAGGGGAGGGCAGTTGGGAGGGACTAGGCCTGCAGGGGATGACAGTTGGGGGTGATCAAACCTGCAGGGGAGGGCAGTTAGGGGTGACCAGGCTGGCAGAGGAGGGAAGTTGGGGGTGACCGAGCCTGCAGGGGAAGGCAGTTAGGGGCAAACAGGCTGGCAGGGGAGTGGTTAGGGGGTGTTCAGGCTGATAGGCAGAAGTGGTTATTGGTGATCAGGAAGGCAGGCAGGCAAGCAGTTGGGAGCCAGCAGTCCTGGATTGTGAGAGGGATGTCCGACTGCCCGTTTAGGTCAAAATGGATCGGGCCTAAATGGGCAGTCGGACATCCCTTGAGGGGTCCCAGATTTAAGAGGGTGCAGGCTGGGCGGAGGGACAACCTCCCCCCCCCCATGCACGAACTTCATGCACCGGACCTCTAGTGAATTTGATAATGCTCTATAAATGCTCTAAAACCACAGTACCAAATTCCACATTAAAAATAGATACATTCTCTAAGACAGTGGTCGGCAAACTGTGGCTCACGAGTCACATGCTGCTCTTTGGCCCCTTGAGTGTGGCTCTTCCACAAATACCATGTGCGGGTGCACACATACAGTGTGACTGAAACTTCGTGGCCCATGTGCAGAAATCGGTTTTCGGCTCTCAAAAGAAATTTCAATCATTGTACTGTTGATATTTGGCTCTGTTGACTAATGAGTTTGCCGATCACTGCTCTAAGATAATTTTGATTTTTTGCAATTTATTTTTCAGCGCTCAAATTTGTCACAACCCTGATATCTTGTGTTTTCAAAAGTCTTATTTATTAATGCTAGATTAAGATGTGTGATTCACATATATGAGCAATATCTTTAGTAAGAACACAAAGGCAATCTTCACTTATCATCTTTCACATAATGGTTGGACAGAACAGGGCATGGTCCTTTGAGTATACTAGGTGAAAATCCTTATGGCAAACATCTTTGACCTGAAATTTGTGACTCTTTCTTGTACTGTCTCTTTGATTGCTGTAAGTTTATGTTTAATGATGATGAATGATGTATAAAGGTAATCTAGAAAATTATATATTTGAACACTTATAAGTTATATAACATTTACTGTGAGTTTAAGTTCTTGTTTTACCTGTTCTTATACTGCAGGTGGAAAATCATGAGCTCAGGAAAATTTCCAAGATTCTGTGAATATATTATTTCCAATCTTCTTTAAATTAATCTAACACCCCTAGGAACCAATGGCTAATAAAAGGGAACTGATAATGGTCACACATGTTATATTAGCATTTTTTAATAATCATTGACTATTCTGAGTAATAACTGATGCCTGTCTAGTTTCCTAAAATTAGCACCAACAGAAACGCCTTTCTTCCCATTTCTTATTCATGATGTCAGCTACTTTTATAACAGCTGCATGTGGAATATATTCATCTTGTCATAAAAAGTAAATCTACCATCTATTGCTGAATGTAAGACTACAAGGAGGTTTGATGGTATTCATAAACCATATCATGCTTCTTTTGAGATGTCTTTGCCATCAGAAAATAATGTGACTAGTTTGAAAAGATTCACTGACAAATCTGTAGCCTGTTCTTGAAATGTAGTTTATCTCTGTGCTCATATTGATTTTCATATAGAGAACTGAAATTGGAAATATACTTAATACTTGGATTCTGTACCTCTTTAAGAACTATAAATGTCAGTTATAAAAAGTTCTCAAATATTAATTGACACATTCTGAAAATATATTAGCATACATTTAAGTATAGTTTTGAAAATAATTCAGGAGAATTGTGTCTTAAATCTGATTTTTCTATGTTGTATTTTTATGGTGAGACAAATGAATACAAAATGATTTGAAATGAAATTTTAATCTTTCACCCACCTAAAAGGCAGTTTTCAGTCCATTAAAATAACACATAGGGGGAAAGTTTCAGAGTTGATGTTTTAGATGTACTTTCAGATATATGATAACTTTATAAAATTAATATTTTCTTTACCTTGCTTGTTTTATTCAGCAGACTAATGAATGATATAATTTAATATGTAAAGCTTTAAATAAAAATAAAATATTGGTCAACTTATGGCTATGAATATAAGTCTTTCAAAATGACATGTGCTGCCCTAACTGGTTTGCTCAGTAGATAGAGCGTTGGCCTGCGGACTGAAAGGTCCTAGGTTCAATTCCGGTCAAGGGCATGTACCTTGGTTGTGGGTACATCCCAGTAGGAGGTGTGAAGGAGGCAGCTGATCGATGTTTCTCTCTCATCAATGTTTCTAACTCTCTATCCCTCTCCCTTCCTCTCTGTAAAAAATCAATAAAATATATTAAAAATAAAAAAATAAATAACATGTGCTTTTGGTGCCCTGTGGATCATCACTCCCCAATGATCACTCTAAGTAGTGAAGAACTTGTGTCTTAGTGGATTTTTCCCTGTAATACAATATAATCTTATAAAAACTAAATTCGTTATTAAAATGGTTTTATTATTTATAAAGCTCAAGATAACAATAGATCTAACATCTCCCATTCAGTGTTAGTATAATCTATAGTGCATCTATTAAAACATATTGCATTGTAAATCAACATAAATGATTTAAAGTGGATTAAAAAGAAGAATTCAAAATTCTTATGTCACAAATGAAAACAAATCTCTACCTTTTGGAATTTTTAGAAATGTAAATGTGTTATGTCAAATGGGAGGAATTCTAAAGAAAGGGATAATATCATGAATATTTTGAAGTCCCTATGCAATCCTATATAATAAAAGCCTAATATGCAAATTGTTCAAGCATGAGTTCTACTGGGAGTTTGACCACTCGCTATGATGTGTGCTGACCACCAGGAGGCGGTGCAGAACATGGAGGGCATCAATGATGCAGCGCTGGCAGCGGGAGGCAGTGGAGGCACTGCCAGCCCTGATGGGCCCTGAGGAGAGAGGAACTGTGGCAGGATCGTGGAGCAAGTGAGCGGGCGGTGCCAGGCCACAGTAGGGTGCCAGGCGGGGCTGCGGGACTGCGAGGCTGAGGGCATAAGCTGGAGCCCGATCTCCGCATGCCACCCCGAGGGACCCCACCCATGCACAAATTTGTGCACCAGGCTTCTAGTTATATATATATATTAGAACATTTATAACCACAAGTGGATGGTAGCTATCCAAGGCAACCATTAAGAAAAAAATAAGTCCAAAACTGCAGTGTGGAGGGAATTAACAAGGCTGTTTATTACTGTCAAATATGTCATTACCTACAGCTTATTCAGGTTGGTGCTTTGCCTTCATTGTTCCTTGTTGCCTCAGAATAAGGTGACTTTTCTAATTCTTTTAAAAGGTTAATAATAACTTTATAAAGTTTTCAAGTTTTATTCTCAATTTCTTATCTCTTTCTGACTCCCAAAGTAGTTTAATAAGCATAATCTGAAAGGCATGGAATCATGGAATTGTAACCTTCCTGAACTTTGGATATCAAAGTTGATGTTTATTATCATTAGAAAATCTTTGGGTGCTCTTGCAATCCATTTAATTTAGACCACAATAAAGAAGGGACTCTTTTGAAAATATTTCTTTTAATAATCCATTAACTCTATTCTTAGCTATCACCAACAAAATATGAGTTACCATTTATAAACTCTCCATTTATCTAGTAAAATAACTGTGTAAATAGTTTCTGATCATCTACACAAATACATACTTTTTGGATCATGAATTCTAACTGAAAATGATTTCTGAGCAATACCTTGACTCATCATTTTAAAAATATACAAAATAGACATTTAAAAGAATGAGACTATATAAATAGTAGCTCAAATTTTTCCCCTCTAATATGTTAGCTTGCATATAATTGTACACCACCTCTACAAAGTAGAATCCACTATGAAGTATTTTATTTAAAAAATAATCACGTTTGCTTAGTTGCAAACTTTAAATACTATCCTACTGCTCTTAGAATAAAGACTTAAGTCCTTAACATGGCTACAAAGAACTGAATGATTTGATTTGGTTCAAATTCTTTAGCATTCTCTATCACTCTATACCTTTCCCAATGCACTTTACCAGTGGTTTCTCAGTTTCTGACCCTCTCATATTCCCATCTACCACAGGGTCTGCATCCATTCTGCATAGGGAAATCACATCCTTTTGCAATCTGTAGAATGGATCAAGAAAATGCTTCAGTAGAGTCCAAGAGACTGGTTAGGATGTTTTGTAATGCTGAATTACAGCAGATGAGGGGGATGAATAGATAGTAAATATCAGGAATATTTAGGATATAATGTTGTCAAAACCTGGTAGTAGATAAATATCAGTAGTGATTGAATATTGGTAGTGAAGTGATTATTGGTTTAATAATGATTTTGTATTTGGGCATGGGGCCTTTTACTTAGAGGGGAAACCTGGGAGAATAAACAGATTTGGAGAAAAGATCATAATTAATTTGAGACATGATAATTTTAAGATTTTTAGGCTAATAATCAGTTGTGTGTGAAAGACAGAAGAGATTCTGGTCCAGATATTTGTATTTATTAAAGAATCAGAAGATGATAGCTGGAATTATTCTAATAGATGTGATTGTTTCATTTGAATACCTCAAATGACAAAAGAAGAAAAAATGGGAGTGGACATTTGATAGATAAGAAAATGAAGAGCTCACAAATGAGATATGGGAGGCTCAAGAGATATGAGGAAAAGTGATAAAAGTGTAAAAATCCTGAAAAAAAATATGAGGCATGTGAGCTAAAGGAAGTGTCTTTCACAAAGCCTAGGTGATAAGGTGAAAATAAATGTTACTAAGAGGTTAGCTAACTCTAAAATAGAGAACACATGTTTTAGGTAATCTAGAAAGCTTTGTGGTGACTTATCGCTGGATCGTGAGTAGTATTGTCATGGCAAAGCTTCCTGTTACCTGGCATATGCTTGTGTTATACATATAAGTATAATTTAAAAAATATCTAATTAAATATATGTAGTTAAGTAAGTGAAAACTAGGGGAAATAAAAATAAATGTAAAGGAATAAGAAGATAAAGCTGGGGTAATCTTAGTGCACAAAAATTTATGAAAAAAAATTATTTTGATGACATGGATTATAAATTTGACTCTGAGGTTCCAAAAACAAAACACAATAAAAAGACCCCAATTATGATAAGCATAAGATATAATGAGTCCATGAGTTAAAAACATAAAACTGGCTCAGGGGTAATATTTGTAAACTAGTGGCCCAGTGCATGAAATTCGAGCACATTAAAAGGGAATTAATTAGAGGAAATATTTTAATATTGCTATTTGCCCTTTCTCTATAATAGAAGTGTCAGAGATGAAAGAAAATTAGTAAAATGTATATGAAAATCTCCCTCCTGTCAGAGTCTGGGGTGTGCCGCGGGACCCAGAGTTAAGTCCCCGCCCACCTCCGAGGGCCTTGAAATTGTGCGAAACACAGACCCGGCCAACCCCACCCCCATCAAACCCTGTAGGGTGGGAAGCGCAGCCTCAGGTCCCCCTTCAAGTACCTCCGGGCAGGTGGCACAGCCTCAGTTCCCCCTTCAAGCCCTGCTGGCTAGGGGGTACAACCTCAGGTCCCCTGGCCTGGCCTCAGATCGCCCAGCCCCAATGCCGGGGCAGGGTTGCAGCTTCAGGTCCCCCATCAATCCCTGCCAGGCAGGGGGCACAGCCTCTGGTCCTCTGTCAAGCCCCACTGGGCTGGGGGCACAACCTCAGGTCCCTCGGCCAGGCGTCAGGTCCCACTGTCCAGCGCCTGGGTGGGGGGCATGGCCATAGTTCCCCTGGCCCCAGCACTGGGGCAGGGGTTGCAGCCTCAGGTCCCCCAGCCCCAGTGCCAGGGTGGGGGTGCAGCCTCAGGTCCCCAGGCCTGGCATCAGGTCTCCAGCCCTGGCACAAGGGCACGAGGGCGAGAGGGCATGAGGGTGTGATGATCATTTGCATATTAGCTCTTTATTATATAGGATAAATAATATATACATATGTAAATAATATGCTGTTTTAAAGATATATTTATATATTTATATGTTATATATAATAAAATACATTTTTTATTTTATTTTAATTAATTATTTTATTTTTGGTTCAGAGACTTCATTTGTTACATCATGATGAACCATGGCAAAAATATTCCTGTTGCTTATACTATCTCTCACTGTTAAACACAAGCTGAAAAGACAATTTTATAACAATAGGTCAGATATATTAGTGCAGGTTTGCATTTCTTATCCTGACTTACCCTAAAGGGAAATTGGAAATATAAAGATAAATGAATGTACCTCCTAGATTGTCAGCCATCTTCTTTGAAATTTTCTGTCTCTCCTGAGACTTTCACCAAAGGTGGGTAACTGAGCTTATAGATTACTTTCTATAGCAAGAATCTGTAGTGTTATGCAAGGTTTCTGATTACGAGTAAATTCATAAAAATTAGTGGTGAATAGAAAGGGCAGAAAAGCAGGCATATGCAACAACCAGTTATTGACTGACCACTCTGCCTCAGCATAGAATTGACCATCCCTGGACAGAATAGTCTCCAGAAATAATTATGAATGATGGAGATCCCAACAAACTATATCATAGAATTTATGCATATTAATTGTAGTCCAGTGTTTTTTCATAGCAGATGTTAGCAATTGCTCACCAAGGATACTCAGGTCGCCCGGCCCTATGCAATTTTCTATTAAAGGTGAGCAGATACATTTTGAGAAAGTATTGGTCTAAGTCTATAATTTTAGCTGCTTGAGAATTATATCATTAAGTCAATAACTTTTAATGTAACGTTTGTAAAACAATGTTGATATTATTATTGAGTCATTTATTTGGGGATCCTTTGAGATTTAGCCAGTTGCCCAGTGATTCTTGTATGTAAACATGAAATTATTGACAGAAGCTTGGAGAAATTGTTTATTCTTAGTTACAGGCAGGCATGTATTCAGTTCATCCAAAATGATATTTGACTAATCAAAGTAAAAAGTAAACATGAAGATTTCCATATATATAATTTTTTACACCACTTGTCATCTGATTTTTCAGGACACTATACCTATAGACATTGTCACTCAGGTGATGTTTTAGTATAGGGCTTATAAATGTACCATTGACCAGCATCATAAAAATGACTCATAGACTTAAGACATAACCAGTTCTATTTCATGCAGTTGTAATAGATAAAATTCAATAAATTTTTTAATTTATACTTTTCCTGACAGATGTCTTTAGTGGGTGAAGGTGAAATTAACAATGGAATGCCTATCTGGAAACTTGCTGACTCTTCTTGGAAAACATCAGCTTCAACATTTTAAACTTTGTTTACTAAACAGCCATAAGTTTGAAGCATCTGGTACAGATTCATGACAAGGAATCATTCAAAGTCCCATGTAACTATACTGCTATCCATCTATCTATCTATCTATCTATCTATCTATCTATCTATCTATCTATCTATCTATCTATCTATATCTATCTATCTATCTATCTATCTATCTATCTAAAATAGGGAAATATGTTAATTAACTGGGACACTGTAATGGGTCCACCGGACAGGAGGAGGTTGTGCATGCAGCGTCGGGGTTGGGGCGGCAGGGTCCTCCGCGCGCCTGCGCTGGGGGAGGGCCTGATCAACAGCGGCTTTGGCTGCTTCAAGGGCCGGAGAGGGAGGCAGGGCCAGACCAGCAACTTGAGGGTGGGTGGTGCTGCACAATTTCAAATTGCATGCTGGGCTCCTAGTTTTCAATAAGCAGCTTGTGCATTCAAGACACTGCATTCATTATTCATTAATTCATTGATTAATTTATTGATTAATTAATTTATTCCTTAAATAGCTAGGGTCTTTCTCCTTTGTATCAGGAACTGGGCTGAGTGAAGTTCTGGAGATACAGCAGTTAGAAAAAAAATTACTTGCTCTAATAAATTATGTTTAATAAATCATTTAAGTAGAAGATTTGGGGTGATTTTTATGAGCTAAGCATTGTGTTAAATGTTTTACATAAATTACATTATAATTTTCTTAGTAAATCCTTGAATGAACATTATATTTTATGCATGTTTTCTTGTTTAGGATATTGAGATGCAGAGAATTTAAGTAAAATTTTCCCAAACTCACATAGAGAGAAAATGTCAGGCCTGGGATTTAAACCTGAATAGTCTGACTCCAGAGTGTTCAGATTTTACCAACTGCCATGTCATGACGTGGGGGCAAACTAAATACATTCTGCAACTCTGAAATATTCCCCCAAAGCCTTATTGAAGGGAAATGATGTGCAACAAATTTTAGAATTTGAGAAAAATAACTTGAGGTTGTACTCCTGGATCTGATGAGTTTGGGCACTGCAACTTTAAGGATGTCTTTTCATCCTTTTGACTTTTGATTACATTTTCTATTAAAATTTGATAGCCAACTGTCCAAAGAAAAGTTTTGGTAGGTATGTGATCAAATCTTATATGTGGCATTGGGTTTCAAATAAATGTCAATTTAATTTTAATTCAAAAGAAACTGGGTTCTAGTTAGTGTGTCCTTTAGAAAAAGCCATATTAAAATGGGGTCTGTAAGAACTTTAAACATTTGAATGGGGGGAAAAAATGTACTAAGGGAGGTAAATCAAAAGCTACCTTAGACAAGGTTCTATTCTTTGCTTAAGGATAGACCTGTAAGGAATGGTTAAATTGTAGTGGCCATTCTGTTACAGATGTCTACAAAACTCAAATTCTGATTGAATTACTCTGCAATTCAACTTGGTTCTGATATTTGCAAATTTCTCCTAGGTGTATTTCTTTATCTTTTCTTCTTCTTCCTTTTTTTTTTTTATGTTTGGAGCGATTTTCTTGTTAGAGTGATGTAATATCAGTCTTCTATGAAGTTCAGAGATCTATAATATAGCTCAAAGCATTTTCACCCTACAGAGCCAAATTAAAGATGAAAGGGGACAGAGGGAGAAATGTTTATTGAAATATAAATATTTCATCTTTATTAATTCTTAAAGTAGGTACAAAGAATTTTTAAAAATATGAACTGTGTTATTTAAAAGCTTAGTATTTCTGCTCTAGTTGGTTTGGCTCAGTAGATAGAGCATAGGCCTGTAACTGGGGAGTCCCGGGTTTGATTACAGTCAAGGGCATATGCCTGGGTTCCAGGCTCGACCCCCAGTGTGGGGCATGCAGGAGGCAGCCAATCAGTGATTCTCTTTCATCATTGATGTTTCTATCTCTCCCTCTCCCTTCCTCTCTGAAATCAATAAAAATATATTTAAAAAAATAAAAATAAAAGCTTGGTATTTCTGACTTGAATGTTTTTCCTACATTTGGTGACTTAAGTTTTTTAAAAAGTTTATTATGGAAAATCTGTCATTTATGTTATGAGTCTTAACTGTGATGAATCAGTTTGGGATATCTTTTTAATTAATTTAATGCAGTTAGGATTATCTCAGATCAGAAAGCTTTTGTGGAAAGTGTCTTTGAACATTTTCCATTGTGGAAACATACTGAAAATGTTTACAGAAAACAATAAAGCACTAACATACATTCCCACTGTTCTATTCCTTTATCTCCCTACAATTGCTTCTTCCCTCTTTTTATTACTAAAATTCTACTGAAGGCCTGACAATAAACATAACAAAACACAAATGCTCACAGCACTAAACTATAAAACTGATAATCAACATAATCTGAGAAATTGGAATGATGCTCTAATAAAGGCACCTGTTTTAAAAAGAGAGAGAACCCCCCCCCCACATTTTTGTTTTATCTTAGAAGTTGCCCAGAAATCTCTTTTTTGAAACTACCTACCCCATCCTGAAATGATATTTTAAACCCCATTTTCCATTGCAGACTCAGAAACCTGGGTTCTGAAGCCCTAGAATATGAACAGCTATTCATCTGTGAGCCAGGTGGAGGGTTGGTGTCCCTCCTGCTCCTGCGGCCATCTGTCCAAAGATACTCCATTCTCAGAGGAGAACTGGGTAGGCCACAGGGGCCATGTAGGGCCTGAATTTAAAGCTTTCCTTTGGAGTTTTCATTCCTAAAAATAGTAGGCTTTACCACAGGTACAAGAGAGCAAGCATCCATATCATTTCATGTGTAGAAATGTAGTTTCCATGTAGTATTAATATGCTTAGACACTTTTCAAAAATTTTGATAATCTCATTATTACAAAGTAACTACACATCTTTAGTATATGCATGTTTATTTATGAACCTTCTAGGTACAACTTTACTGCAGCATATTATTTACATTTATTAAAAATATTTTTTATTGATTTCAGAGAGGAAAGAAAGGAAGAGAGAAATAGAAACATCAATGATGAGAGAGAATCACTGATCAGCTGCCTCCTGCACGCCCCACACTGGGGAATCGAACCGTGGCATATGCCCCAACTGGGAATAGAACCGTGACCTCCTGGTTCATAGGTCGATGCTTAACCCCACTGAGCCACACCAGCAAGCCTATTATTTATATTTTGAAGTATGTGCAAAGTGTGAGTTCAATCAAGTTTTTACAATATCTATTATATGCTCTAATAGAATAAAATGTCAATACTTTTACCAAGAGAAATATGATTAAATTTATTTTGTAATTTCAAAATATTGATTGGGTGCTTGGTGATACACTGGCTCCCATGTCTGGTTCTATGTTAACTGAATTTAACTACATGGTTTATTATCTGTCATATCTGAAAATGATAGACCACAAAGAGACATAGATCTAAATGGAAATGGTACTTCAGTGGTGCTACTTAATAAATCAGGTTATTTTTCATTCCTCTCTACTATTATGTAAAGTTTTATGTAAAAATCTGTTTGCAAATTTTATGTAATAATGTCAAGAAGCTTTTCTTGCAAAGTAAATGAAACGCATTGCATATTTGTGTTTTTAAGAAGTAAGTTTAGAAACCACGTCAAAACTTCACTGGAAGGACCTTCACTGGATGAGTTTGAATAAATCAAAACCCATTGTTTGCTAAGTATGCTGATGCAACTTTTTATAGATTATACAGTTGCTTCCTTTTTTGCTAATAAATAATTTATAACAGATTATCAAGCTTTTGCAAACTCTTCACACATGGGTTTCTTTAAAAAATAAAAATAAAATAAAACAGTTACTTTCTCATTTGGTGCAAAAATGTCACTTTTAACTTAAAAGGCAGATTAGATGAGTGTTTTTATTTGTAAATATATCTTCTAGGAATTAAGAAGTGCTACAAAAAATGAGGGCCTGCCAAACCTGAATGAGTTAGATGGGCTGAATGTTTCAACACAGGGATAAAAGGTGCAAGCAAGACCCACGGATGAATAATAAAGCACCATTTATCCATTACAAAGAGAAACTAAGTTTATAGTGGAGAAATTTGGCAGATATCACCTTCACTAGGTAATATGAAAACAGACATGAAAAGAGGCTCAATCTCACTAATTATTAGAGCAATGCATGTTAAAACCACGATAAGGGATCACCTTACACCTCTTCGAATGGTTATCATCAATAAATCAACAAACAAATGTCGTGGATGGTGAGGAAAGGGAACCCTCTTGCACTGTTGGTGGGTTTACAAATTGGTATTGACACTATGGAAAACAGTGTGAAGATTCCTCAAAAAGTTGAAAATAGAACTATCTTATAACCCAGAAATTCCACTTCTGAGATTATAATAGAATAAGGCCAAAACACTAATTATAATAGATATATACATCACTATGTTTATTGTAGCATTATTTACAATAGCCCAGATATGGAAGCAACCCAAGTGTTCATCAATAGCAACCCAATTGGATAAACAAAATGGCACATCTATACCATGGAATATCACTCAGAAATATAAAAACAAAAACAAAATCTTAGCATTTGGAACAACATAGGTGGATCTAGAGGATATCATGCTAGGTGGAGTAAGTCAGACAAAGACAAATACCATGTCATTTTACTTAAATGTGGAATTAAAGAACAAACTGACAAACTAAACAGAAACAGACCCATAGATAGATAGAACAAACTGAGGGTTTCCAGACAAGAGAGGGTGGGTGAAATAACTTATTGTTGAAAAAGGTGAAGGAATTAAAAGCTACAAAATAGTCCCAGCATAGGAAATACAGTCACTAATATTGTAATAACTATGTATGGTGCCAGGTGGGTACTAGAATTATCAGAGGGATCACATTGCAAATTGTATAATTATATAACCTCTATGCTGTACACCTGAAACAAATACAAAATAATATTGAGTCGAAACCGGTTTGGCTCAGTGGATAGAGCGTCGGCCTGCGGACTCAAGGGTCCCGGGTTCGATTTCGGTCAAGGGCATGTACCTTGGTTGCGGGCACATCCCCAGTAGGGGGTGTGCAGGAGGCAGCTGATCGATGTTTCTCTCTCATCGATGTTTCTGACTCTCTATCCCTCTCTCTTCCTCTCTGTAAAAAATCAATAAAATATTATTAAAAAAAATAATATTGAATGTTAACTGTATTGGAAAAAAAAACACAAAATTATATCTTAGATAGACCAATTCTAATCCATGCCAGAGCTTGGTGGGTATATCTTTGTCTGTCTTGGTTTGGGCCAGATACATGTAATATCAAGGTCAAATTAGCATGTAAACTTGAAACAATGTCAGTGCCTTCTGAAGGCAGAGAACATAGTCATCTCTGTGCCAGATATTTAAAAACAACTTTTCTTGCTATAAAACCAAATGTGCTTATTATAGATATGCTGGAAAACACAGGACAAATACAGTAAAAAATAAAAATCATCAATAGTCCCACCATGCAGAGATTACCAATATCTGAAGTGTTGTTTTTGGGTGATTGTGTGTGCGCGCATGCTTGAATATATATGTATGTACATATATTCATCACACTGTTCATAAATTTCTGGTTCCTGCTCTTTTTTAACCACAAAAAAATGTAAAAAAAAAAATTTCTTTGTGAGTATAAACAAAAACAAAACAAAAGTGAAGAAATCCTTTAGGTAGACTATAGGTAGTTTCTTGTTAACACAGAAAAGAAAGACGAATTTGTATCATGCATCTTTGTTAAAGAAAAAAAAATACTTATTTTAAGAGTATTTTATGAACTCTGCCATGGCATATCTGTGAACTTTGTGCTGTACAAAATATTTTGATGGTCATCCCTACCTCATTTCACAGTACTCTAGAGATTATCACATTTAAAAAGTTTTAATTTTA
This sequence comes from Ia io, assembly GCA_025583905.1. Taxonomy (NCBI): domain Eukaryota; kingdom Metazoa; phylum Chordata; class Mammalia; order Chiroptera; family Vespertilionidae; genus Ia; species Ia io. Next base: position 60,714,752 of record JAJQQW010000011.1, on the reverse strand, counting down.
TAAACTTCATTATTGGCAGTGATAACCTCTAACACTTTGTACCTTTCTTACTTCATCTTTATTCCTGTAATGTCTTGACTACTAATAAATTTCACATTATAATCTTTGCATTGTTGGCCCAGAATAGCTGTTAATTTCCTCAATGTTTATAGTTAAAAGCACACCGTTTTTATCATTACAGTTTTTAAAGTCATTAATGAAATAACTTGCTGTTGAGGATATATTTCCACTGTTAATCTTTCCTTAAGTGCATACAAAATGTAGTTCTTTGTGAAATCTATAATTGAAATTTATGAACTGAATACCTTAAGCAGAACCATGTTACAAAGCTCTGTGCTTTTATTAAACTGTAGAGCAACCCTCCCACAATGCATCATTTGTACTAATACTTGTTTCTTTTGTCTTTTGTCTGTGTTTTCTATGATTTTTCTAACAGTATATTTCCAAAAAAATATGTCACCATTTGTCAACACATTATTTCTGTGTATTATTTCAGCTTCTATCACAATGGTGGGAAGATCAAGGGTTTACCCAAGTACATAAGTTTTTGTGTGTGTCTTTTGCTAATATGTAAGAGATCGCAAGAGTAGCTTCATCATTTTTTATCAAGTTGAGTATCAAGTTAACTTATTGACTGGTGATTGAATGACACAGCTTGGTCTTTGTAGGCGAGATGGGTAGATGATAGATCCCAATTACTCCAATAGCTTCCATGGCCATTATCGTCTACCTCCGGCCTTGTTTTATGTTCAGGGAAGGGCCCATCCTAATGATGGTACCAATAACCTTAGAGGCTTGGTCATCTTCTCTTCAGAATGCATGGTCATCATTGTTTCCTAATAATGAGGCTGAGGTAAAACTCCCGCTGGAGTAGAAGTGTCAGCTTGGTAATTTCCTGCCCATTTTCTCTTGCTTGTATTATTAATATTTATGTTCACTCAGGAGTTTCTTCCATTGTATTCTGGATGTGCTAACTTCTGTGATTTTCCCACATGTGGGAAACTCGACTGCATTATACCTGATACTGAGACTATGCGATTTCCTCTAGAAAAAACTTCCTTTGACAGAATGTTTGCCCACCACCTCTCAATTTTGTGGGGTTTGGTCTTAAAAAGAAGATTATACAATCTGTTAATTTATTTGACCATATATTCTCCTCAATGAGTCTTCTTGTTGTTGTTGTTAAGCTTCACGCAAGGATATTTTTTCTGTTGATTTTTTTTTTTTTTTTTTTTTTTTTTTTTTAGAGAGAGTGGAAGGGCGGGGGAGAGACAGAGAGAAACATCAATGTGAGAGACAGCGATTGGTTGCCTCCCGCACATACCACAACCAGGTCCAGGGATCGAGCCTGCAAGCAAGGTACATGACCTTGACCAGAATTGAACCCAGGATTCTTCAGTCCACAGGCTGACGCTCTATGAACTGAGCCAAACCGGCTAGGGCCTCAATGAGTCTTATTGTTAAACCCCACAGGGTGGGAAATTTCCTTTCAGAACACTTACGTCTTTGCAGCCCATGCCTGCTTGGAGTCTTCCTGATGCTCAGAGACATTGTGGGAAACAATGTCAAATCCTGCATCAGATATTAACAAATCTTAATTTATTTCCTACTTTTTAAACAGTAACTATAAATTAATAATAAATTGTGTATTGCCTTTATAATAATAAATTATAGTATTGCCATTATTAGTAGTAAACTAACAATAAGTTATAGTATTGCCTTTAGAGACTCAAATGGAATATCTTTCATGCTTCCTTTAGTGATTGAACATACTATACTTTGTAGAAAAATGGTTTAGATTGAGTAATCCAGGAAGGAAGAACGGATAGTCTCTATTTGGCCATATAAAGAGGACTTTCAAATATGGCTAGAAATAACCGAGAACTGAATTGAGATCTCATTAAATAGAACTTCAGCAATATTTTTGAGAATTGGTAAACCCAGCTACAGTGTTTACTCTGGGCAGGCACTCCTCCAACCACATTATATGTATTTATTTAGTTAATTCTCACAATTAAGATATTTATAATTTATTTAACTCTTTATACAACTAAGGGGGTGGGGAGATACTACAGATGAGGAAACCATAAAATAGGGTATTGAAAACAAGGCCCAAATCTGTGGCCTGGGTCCAGAGGAGCTCCTATTAGTAGGTACCACTATGTTTGGCTGCCTCCATACCATTCATGGAGAGATAAAAAGCAATCATAAACTAAAAACTAAACTAAATTTGGATACATTTCTTTCCTATTTAAGGAAGTGAAAACATATATAACCAATGAAAATATCCTAAAAGTAAAAAAAAAAAAATGTTAATGGTGATTATTTATGAAGAGGAGTCAATAACTAGGGAACAGGGGAAGTGAGTATTTAATTCATTTATTACTTTCTGTTCATTTTAATATTTTAACTGAGGAGCCAAATTCTCTCTCTCTCTCTCTCTCTCTTTGGCAGACGGACATCCCTCTAGCAATCCGGGACCGCTGGCTCCTAACTGCTTGCCTGCCTGCCTGCCTAATCACCCCTAACCCCTCTGCCTGCCTGCAAGATCTCCCTTAACCCCTTTGCTTGCCTGTCTGATCACCCCTAACTGCCTCTGCCTGCCTGCCAGGCTGATCGCCTCTACCTTGCCCCCCTGCCGGCCTAATCGCCCCTAACCGCTTCTGCCTCGGGCCCCCAGCCTGAGCCGCAGTCTTGCCTTCCTCTGCCGGAGGCGACCTTGCTGATCAGGGGAAGGTGCTGCCCCCATCACCCCACTGCTGCTGCCACTGGCGGCCACCATGGCTGCCTGAGCCTTGGGCCTCGCAGCTGGGTGCAGCTGCCTGAGCCTCGGGCTGGCCCTCCCAGCTGCAGCCGCCATCCACAGCTTACCTGAGCCTCAGGCAGCTGCTGCAGCTTTGTCTGGAAGGATGTCTGAATGGTTGTTTGGAAGACATCTGCCCTAATTAGCATGTTACCCTTTTATTAGTATAGATACTGTGTGTTTGTGTGTGTGTGTGTGTGTGTGTGTGTGTGTGTGTGTGTGTGTGTGTATACTTTTTTAAATATTGATTTTAGAGAGGAAGGGAGAGGGAGAGAGAGAGAGAGAAACATCAATGATGAGAGGAAATAATTGATTGGCTGCCTCCTCCATGCCCCCTACTGGGTATCGAGCCTGCAATTCGGGTATGTGCCCTTGTCCACAATTGAACCCAGAACCCTTCAGTCCACAGGCCAATGCTCTATCCACTGAGCCAAACCAGCTAGGGCTGAGGGGCCACATTCTCTTAATTTTGAGAAAATAAATTTGAAAGAAAAAAATAAAGTTAGTCTCTAACAAAATATTTACTATATGCCCTAACCGGTTTGGCTCAGTGGAAAGAGCATCGGCCTGCAGACCGAAGGGTCCCAGGTTTGATTCCAGTCAAGGGCATGTGCCTTGGTTGTGGGCACATCCCCGATGGGGGGTGTGCAGAAGGCAGCTGATCAATGTTTCTCTTTCATTGATGTTTCTGACTCTCTATCCTTCTCCTTTCCTCTCTGTAAAAAATCAATAAAAATATATTAAAAATATTTACTATACATCTTTTGTTATTTAACATTTTGGAAATGTTAGGTATTCGCTGGTAATATCATTGTTTCCATTGAACCAAAGAAAAGAAACTTGAAAAATTAGAATTTATAATTCATCGGTATAAGTAATTATAAATAATTTTCTCTAAATATTTTTCCTATATGTCAATGATAATCAGTTACATATTATGAAGGAAAACTGCCATCCACAATAGCAAAAAATAATCAAAGGAGGAAACAATTATGAATACATTTAGCAAGGAATCTGTGGGAACTTTTGTAAAGCAGAAGAAAACTTGACTCAGCTAGGACCATACAACAAAGTGGAACATGTGGAGAATCAGCCAAGCATAGGTTTTGACACTATCAAAACCAGTCTACACATTTAGCACAATCCATTTTGTACTTATCATCTTGCTTTTTTGTTTGTCTCCTGCTCTTCTGTTGTTTCTTTTGTGTGCCTTTTATGTTTATTAACATAGTTTGTACATATTCAATTGCTTCTGTTTAGTAAAGTTTTATCATTTTTATAGCAAGAGCAACTGGCAGACAGATGGTTTAGGATATTCATTTCATTGAATTATATGTTTCAAGACACCTAAGATATAGGATTATACTCTACTTTATAATACATAATGATACAGAGTGTCATTACCATATTGTTAGAAACTTTTCTTTTGGAAAAAAAATAGTGATTTGACAAACTGACTAAAATGTCCTTGATGTTTTATAAATAAGGCAAATTAAAAAAGGACACCCATATGAATGCAACACAGAAAAGCACCCTTATCACTCAGAAAATGCTGCTATTTTATCAATGACTGTTAGAAATACACTCATAATTACATTTATAACTAGAAATGCACCTAGCCTAATTGATTAAAGAGAGCTCAAAATGGGGGAGGAAGGGTGGAACACCTGAACAGGTACAAATACTTGCTTAAAAGGAATAAGCATTTCAGGTAAACTTGTAATTGTATAAAGTGATAACTGAGTGTGTATAGGCATGTATTAAAAGGTGTGTATAGACATGTATTAAAAGAGATCATGAGCCTTCAAATTAAACCCAGGCTGATCCCAGGTACCATTTCTCTGTACTACCTACAAGTGAATTATGTGCCAGAAAAGTTAAAGAGCTAAACATCCACTCCTGGTTGTTGAAGGGCTTATATTCTACTGTGCTGGACACCAACGGTTAGTCCCAAATTCCTTCCCCTCTCTTCTCTTATTCCTGAGATCTCTGCACCTCAAGAAGCAGTAACCGTCCTAGAGGCCTTTCCAGATAGGACCACGGTTGCAGGTGTGAGCAATAGGAAGAAATCCTAAGAATATCTTGATTATGCAAAATGATAGAATCTTCCATTGCAGAGGGTGCTTGAGGATACTGTTTAAATCTGGTCCATTAAATTAAAAGTCCCTGCAGTGTTGTTTCAACACACCTAAGGTAATAGGGGTGATTAACAATAAATTTCCTCTAAACACTGGGTCGCCAGATTTAACTTGAGACTATTAGCCCTTTCCCCTTAAACAGCAAATAAATTGCCTTTGGACTCCATTGTTGTATTTATTGATCTCTTCTTTTCTCTTTCCCCACTGTATCTCATAGTTTTCCTCATGACAGCAATTCTAACAGTGTGGTGCCCATTTCAGGAAGACGGTGAGGTCAAAACTACCTTCCCAATAATACTGAAATGTCTTTTTCACTCATTATTTCATGAGTGTACTGAGAGTCATCCAGAGGCTAACTGTGGGATAATGAAACCCAGCGTGGGATACTGAAACCTAGTTACTGCAGAAGCAGGTATGAGAATCCAGAAACCTGACATCAAAGAAATTTATGAAAATATAAAACAATGTAACTCTTTTCACAGATATAAACATTTTCACTAAAATAGCTTATTTTTGTTAGCATATAATGAATTATAGTGCTATTTGAAAATGAATTTCAATATAAATAATTTAAAAATGTCTGTTTTAATTCCTAATATGGTAAATATCAACATATGTAAGTTATAGAAACAAAAGTTCCTTGGATTTATCAAGAAATTTAAGAATATTAAAGTGTCATTAGATGAAAAAGTTTGGGGATTACTGCTTTAGGTGGTTATTTTCCACTACTCTTGGGCAACAGGAAAACACATAGAAATGTGGTATAGTCATAGAGGAAAGATGGTAACTAATTAATATGCATTTTAATATATATCAATATATATATATATATTTTGAAATAAAAAAAAATATATATATATATTTTATTTCAGAGAGGAAGGGAGAGAGAGAGATAGAAACATCAATGATGAGAGAGAATCATTGATTGGCTGCCTTCTGAACGACCCATACTGAGACCCATACCGCAGCCTGGGCATGTGCCCTTGACTGGAATTGAACCTGAGACCTTTCAGTTAATAGGTCGAAATTCTACCCACGAAGCCAAACCAGCTAGGACTACTAATAAAACTTTTAATATATATCTCACCCATTACACTTAGGATCTGTGAAGAGAGTCCTCTTGCATTATTTTTTACTAATATATACCCAGCAGTGCCCAGTTTGTGTTATTTTGGTTAAGTTACTTCACATACCTGGATCTTAACACTCTATTATGTAAACTGGTGATAGCCCTGCCAATTTCAAATATTTTTAATGAACATTAAATAAAATAATGACTATAAATTATCGCATACATTCCTGAGAGATAATAAATGCTCAAAATGGAACTTGTGTGATGAGGTAGAGGTCAGTGAGGATGGTGATAGCAGGGAATATAATGGAGGGGTAGTAGTACCAATAGCAGTTATTGTTTTTACTTTCAAATTGAGATGTAACATTCATATGTAACACATCTGAGCTACATATATATAGCTCAAAGACCTTTTACATATGCAGTTACCAACCTTGACATCACCCAGGTTAAAATACATGTCTATTGTTTCTGTGTTTAATTACATTTTGAAAGAATATCAAATTCCAGAAATTCATTGTAAAATGAATTATAGTGCTCAATTTGGTAAACCAATGCAATAAAAATGGTAAAAATATGCAATAGAGAACAAGCACATAATTAGATATTATTTGTGCTACTAACCCTTTCGAGTGCATCAGGTCATGATTCAGAAGTTAGTTTCACCCTAACCAGTTTGGCTCAGTGGATAGAGCGTCAGCCTGCAGACTCAAGGGTCCCAGGTTCGATTCCAGTCAAGGGCATGTACCTTGGTTGCGGGCACAACCCCAGTAGGGAGTGTGCAGGAGGCAGCTGATCGATATTTCTCTCTCATTGATGTTTCTAACTTTCTCTCCCTCTCCCTTCTTCTCTGTAAAAAATCAATAAAATATATTAAAAAATAAAAAAAGAAGTTAGTTTCATGTTAAAAGTTAGCTTTTTTCCTGGCCAGCCTTTGTAAAATTTAATTGTTGCTCTTATATTTTATAGCATTCTTCCTTTAATTTAATCGTTTACTCTTCTGCAATTAAACTATCAAATGTACCGCATAATCAACTTACCTTATTCTGATTGTGTGTCTTCTCCACTAGAAAGAATTCGAGTTGAATGAAGACAGAGTGGTTTATTTATGCTTTCATGATCAGAACCTAGAAGATGATGTGACATAGCAAGTGCCCATTCAGTACTTGCTAATTATGTGTTGAAACAATGCTATATTTAAAATATATGGATAATGCAATTGTTAAATTATAACCACTTTACAATGATAAATTTGAAAATATGAATACCATTGAAAATAAGAGAAATAAAAACCAGAATTGCTTGATAGTTTTCTTTCTGTTTATATATGTGTTTGTTCTGGATGTTATTTATTCAGTAAATTCAAATCAGGGAAAAGCAATAAGAAAAACATGACAGGGAAGGCATATGGCATGATTTATGCCACTTGCTATCTGACCTTACAATGACTGGTGATAAAAGCCAGTTCGGTAATTAATCCATATGATTTGTCAGGTTCCCACAGTATGCTAATATCTTCACCTCTCCAAGCTTCAAGTTATAATATATTTCAAATGACCTTTTGGAAAAAATTGTTTTCATCCACAAGTAAATATCTAATGGCAAGAACTTGACAATTTATGGCCAGTACAAATGGAATTTTTGCTAATTTTTTTTATAAGCTATGAGAAAGTGCAAAGTATACTAGGTCAGCAATTTCAAGAAATGAATACAGAGATCAAATAGACAAATTAAGTAAAACAGAGCTCCTCTATGAGGCTTTGATACACAATAGGAACTATTCAACAACAGGGGATGGGGAAAGTGATGGTGGACAAAAACACATGAGACATATCTCAAAGGGATAGATGCTATTATACAACTCTACCCATTCATTTTCATGTGAGAATGCAGAATCACAGTCATGTTCTCTGACAGTTTTCCCCCATAGTTGACAGAAACCTATACTTTTATATGAAACCTTTACATTTTTAAAAATTAACATTTCATTAAAGTGTAAAAATGTTTGATTAATGATTTATAGAGGGAAGAAAAACGTGTCCTAAAGCTGAAATGTGGTAGGCCTCTGATTTTGACTTCTGGCCCTGTGTGTTTATTTGTTTATTTGTTTGTTTTTTATCACTGTATACTCACAAACCCAGGAACACATTAAATGTCCATTTATGTGAGCACAGGGTCAAAACACAGGCACACTATTCTCTACAGTTGGATTATATTATTGACTAATATATTGACAGACTTCAATTACAATTTTAGGGGAGCTTTTTTGTTATTTTTTGCTTTTAATTGCTCTTAATTTGATAGAGCTTGTAAAATGTTAATTTTTATTGCATCTAGCATTTTTGTCAAGTAGCAAATGATATATTTGCTCTTGAAAGAAATCCTTTAAACAAAAAAAAAAGGAACTACTATCTTAATTTGTTCTTTCTGAGGACCAACTTCTATGTCACATTTAAAAAATAAGTATACTGTATACTTATAATTTTATCCCATATTTCTTTGTCTGTTTTCATGGAATATCAAGAAAAAAGTAATTATATCTCTTACTTATACATTTAAATTTTTCTTGAAAAACACATATTGTCCTCACTCAGTCTATTTGATTCTTTCTCTTTTAATAACAGAGTCAATTTCTCAGCCCCTTAATCATTTTGACTGCTTCTTCCTGGATATTCTCCAAATTATCTGTATTCTTGAATTTGTAGAGCTTTTGAAGGAGCATAATCTATAAAGATAATTAAAGTAAGAATTAAGTATTGCTAAATTGTCTTTGACAGTGATTGTGAAAGTTTATATTTCATTAAAATGATGTAAAATGCAATAATATTTTATTATCCAATACTTGCCCTCCACCTTTAGAGTTACTCTCTATTTTTAATAATTTGATACTTTGGAATAGCTTGAGTTCAGAATATGGACTACATAAGTTGAAAATGATGAGAATGGAGAAGTGATTAAATGATGGGTGGAGAAAACTCTTTGTTTCTAATAATTAGAGAACCCCCGTGAGGTAAAGAGAATCATCTCCAGCCACAGGTTGATGCATTTTATTCTTGTTTCTATATCTTTATGTATGGTTATTCCGACATTTATTATGCACTTGCAGTGATGGAAGACTTATTGCCTCCCACTCTATTCCATTCTTAGTTAAATCAAAGGATCAGAAAGCTTTTTCTAATTTCTGCCCTAATCTCTCTGTTGGCCAATAGCACCCAGTGCGTAAAGAGCAGAGTTAGAATTTGAACCAGGGCTTTACTCTAGAACCCAATGTTCTTTACCACTGAGTGTTTCTGTATTGTATGAAAATACCACAGTTCATTAGACATCTTTTTTACATTGCATAACAGACATGTAAGAAATCAAATAGCTCACATAATCTCAGGCAGAGTCCTTACGTACTTAAGCATATATCATTATTGGGAAATTTTAGGCTTCCCCGCCTAATCTTGCAACTGTATGGTCTTAGCCCGCCCATAAGAATCAGAGAACTACTTGGGAGGTCATATGTTAGTAATCTGAAGACAATTTACTGACATATTAAATATATCTAATCAAAAAGAGTACCATTTTTTCATCAACCTTATCATAAGTTAATCAATTGCCTGGTTAATGAAAACAAAATAAATCAAAACTGTTTTGAATTTTGAAGGTATGAGGGCTTATTAATTTTGTGACTTCCTGTCAAAATCATTTGATGTCAGGAGACATGAAATAGGAATATAGTTGAAAGCATAATATTTAACTTATTCAAATTTATTTTTCTACTTTATGCTACAGAAACACAAGCATAGAAAACAAAATATTTTATCAATATAGATATTTTGCAGACAACCAATGTTTTTCTTGATTAAAGAAAACCTATAAAAGATTTGTATATTGTCCCTTTCCTAATTTACAATGTCATTATTTAATTAAATTGCAGCTTAATATTTGCAATAATGAACAAAATAAATTAATTCCACTCCCCGTAACATTTTGTATAAAACCTGAAGTACATGACTTTAAAATACATTAACTTTTATATTTAAATTATTAATTAAAAGTTTAACTTCAGGTGCTATTTAAATGAATGTGTTGATTAGATTAAAAACTTACTTATTAATAATTTAATTTAATTTTAAATGAGGCAATATAAGTAATCTGGTCCAGTTTAACTCATTTTCTACTTAATACATGTTTAGAACAGATTTGTGGTAAACTATCTTAGGAAAAAACCCCCACTATATTATTTTCTGGAAAGAAAACAATGTTTAATAAAACTAGCTAAAATTGTACAAAAGCTGGTTTTTGGTGTTTGCAGCTTTTATTATTCTATGGGTGCCATGCTTTAGGAATAGGATTCAGGCCAGTGTAAAAATATGGTAAGGTATTTTCACTTTTTCTTTTTATCATATGCAACACTTCAGGTATCATCTAAATTATCTATTTAAAAACAATTGAACTAAATTTCTCTCTGTAATTGTTGTAGAACAAACAGTACCTTTTCTTGAAGTTATCTTTTTTGATGACTACCAATTTTGCCAGTAGACACGTTTTAAATATTTTTAAGTAAATGGAAATATTATCATATGTTATTTGTATGATAAAAAGCAAATAATAATTCAAGCCAATCACTAATGTAACAGGATACAACTCATAACTTTCTAATATTGGAAATTAAATGACCCTATGTAAAGTGTTTGACTTGTCTCTCCTAGTTTGTATAGGACACAAAAGTCATCCCTCCCTTGCTTGACATTGATAGGTTCACATGAATAAATTACAGGATGTGCCTGGAACTCAGGGAGCAACTCTAGAAGCTAATTTGGTTGGTCCTCTCGCAGCCCAGAGCTCTACGACAGACAATGATACAATCATAGACATTAGACCAACAAGCGAGGCAGCTCCTGTTTTGAGGCAGAGAAAAATAAGCTGCCACAAATGCCTCACAACTTTATTATTGCAATTGATCACATTTATGAAGACCTCATAAAGTTGCAAACAGTTATAATACAAAAAGGCAGTTATAACAATGCAAAGTGGTCCATCATCACCTCTTGATGACAACTTTATTACTGCTGTGCACCGATATTGTACGGGGGGATCTAGTAGCTATAAGTTATTTTGAAGTGAAGCAGCACAGCAGGCTGGAGCATTACTGTGTAAAATTTATTTTTCATGAGACACAATAATTATATCAAACAGTTACCAAAGTGTCTGGGAACAACAGGATCTATTAAGATACCACAACAGAGACATCTCCTTTATGTGCATTGGGAACGGCAATAAACATTACTACCTGGGTAGGAAGACAGGCTCTGCCACTCATTCTTGGATTGCCTACAAGTCACTGTCCAGGTGACTGGCAAAGATGGGGTTTAATAAGATGCGTTCTCATGGAGCTCAACAGAGCATGAAACTTAAGGGCCTCTAGCCATGGAAGGGAGTTGGCATTCACCAGTATCTAGTTATGAGAGTCGGGAGGAAAAGGGTTTAATATTACCTGCAATCTATTACCTCTTTATTCTTGAACATGTATAGATTTTTATTAAAAGCAGGTAACAAGCACAGAAACAACAATATAATTAATTTCCTTAGAAGCTTACTTACAAAAAATCTGGTAGGGCAGTCTTCAGGTTAGTTGGATAATCAGAATGTCACAATGTAAGTTTCAAATATGTTGTCTCTCCTTCAGACCTATGTGCAGGACTCTTCTTAGAAATTATCAAATTCCTGAGATTGTACTGAATTTAACTTGAGTCTCTAGTACGCTAGCATCTTCTCTTAACCCTAGAGTCATTTCTCTTTTTTTAAAAAATATATTTTTATTGATTTCAGAGAGGAAGGGAGACAGACAGAGAGAGAGAGAGAGAGAGAGAGAGAAATAATATCAATGATGAGAGAGAATCACAGATTGGCTGCCTCCTGCACACTGCAACCGGGCATGTGCCCTAACAAGGATTTGAACCGTGACCTCCAGGTTCATAGGTCAACACTCAACCATTCTCCTTTTTATTACTCACTAAAAAATATTTATTAAATGCTTTCTCTTCTTGCCCACTCAGGCTAATGAGTGGCAAAGGCGTTATTTAGATGGTGCTAGTGTAAGACCCCCAGAGGGAGACTCTTACTCTGTCCCGCAGACCGACGGCAACCCCAATCAACCGCAGGAGGCGTCACTTGATGCAAACAGCAAGAGGCTTTATTCCAGCGCGCTGGGGCTCAACTCGTAACTCACGCAGGAGCAGAGGAGTCGAGCCCCCCGCAGAGATTCTTACAAGCTTATAAAGGCAAAAACTATATGTTGGGAGGGGTCACACACGGGAGGGAGGAAGAGGGGGACAAAGCCGCCAAGAAATTCCAAAGGTGAACTGGGCTCGTTAATAAGATGCTTCATGACAGGGCTTAAGTTTAGTCAACAATCCCACCTGGTAATCTTGTATCCTGTCTCTCTCTAATTGTTAGAGCACTGTTTGCTCTTTGCTCTTTGCCCGGGGCTGTTTCCTGGGACAACTTTAATGGTCTGGTTCTCATCCCCGGGAGGGAGACTTTGAGGAGTTGTGATAAGACACACAGCTTTAATGGCCTTGGTCCATTACTGGGAGAGAGACCTTGGGGAGTTGAGATAAAGCAGATAGCTTTAAGAAAATTCTTTATTCTTTCATTCCCCCATTTGCTTTTTGGTAAGTTCTAATCATGGAACTTCTGTCTCTTTATACTTTTCTCCTAGGCTGTCTCCTTGGCGGAGGGACTGGTAGTGCTGCCTGAGCATTAGTACCTGTACAGCACTTACTCTTTCCCTGATGAAGGTGACTAGGCGATTTAAGATGCAGGGCCCAAGAGTGAGAATTAAAAGCAGTATAATAAGGGGACCCAGCAGGGTGGATATGAGGGTAGCTACAGCCTGGGTCATGCCCCTCGACAAGGCGGTATTCTGCTCCCCAAAAGGCCTGGGTGAGGAAGGCCAATATCGGCGGGCCTCCTCGGAGGTCAAGGTGGGGATATCCCAATTGTCTAATCCAGCTACTAAGGCACAAATGTCTGGGGTTAGGGACGGCCACCAGGCCCAAAGGGGGTTCTCCTTGGTGGTGCTCCATATTATATCTCCAGTCTGGGAGAGGACCTGCCAAGTTAGCCGTTGGGGGGCATGGGGGTTAGAACTACTTATCGGCGGAAGGTGCGTCAACAGAAGCAGGAACACGGTTAATGCGGAGCTTGAGGGGGTTGTCCATTTTTTTCCACTTTCCACGCTGGGTCGGGTGGTGGCGCGGGCTTGACATGTGAAGCGTGGATCCAGGCAGCGATGCCATCGACCTTTACTGCAGTCGGAGTCGTGAGCAGCACTATGTACGGTCCTTTCCACCTCGGTTCCAAGCTGGCCGCACGGTGGCGCCGAACGTACACCGAGTCTCCGACCTGGAACTGATGAGGCACTTGCAGGTCTCCAGGCTTGTAGGCCTCGGCCAATCGATTCCACACTTCCCTCTGCACAGTCTCAAGGGCTTTTAATCTGGCGTACAGAGATTGAGAGGAGTAAGATTCTGGGGAAGGAAGGTGCTGTATGGTAATGAGTGGGGGGTGAGTTCCCATAAAGAATTTCAAAAGGAGTTAGTTTGAGGGAGCCAGGGGTATTGCGGACCCGAAACAAAGCAAAGGGAAGGAGGACTGTCCAGTCTGTTATGCCAGTCTCTAAGGATAATTTAGTCATGACCTCTTTTAAAGTTCTATTCATTCTTTCTACTTGCCCTGAGCTTTGGGGCCTATAAGCACAATGTAATTTCCAATCAAGCCCCAGGATTTTGGCCAGTCCCTGACTTACCTGGGCAACAAACGCAGGGCCGTTGTCTGACCCGATTACCTTGGGCACCCCGAATCTTGGGAAGATGTCCTCTAGTATTGTCTTGGCCACCACCTGAGCAGTCTCTTTCTTGGTAGGGAAAGCTTCGACCCATCCTGAAAATGTATCTATGAACACCAATAAGTATCTGTATCCGTACCTGGCTGGCTTTACCTCAGTAAAGTCTACCTCCCAGTAACTCCCAGGGCGGTCTCCTCGGAGCCGTTTGCCCTGAGATAGCTTGCTGGGCTGGGCATTCACCATCTGGCAAGGCTTGCATTCTTTTACAGCTGTATCCGCGAGCTCCCCTAGTTTCATGATATAATACGGTGATGACTGGACAATAGTTTTTAAATGTTTTGGGCCCAGATGAGTTAACTTATGAAGGTGTCTGAGGAAAATGATAGCCTGCTTTTCAGGGAGGATTTTTTTTTCTTTCTGAGGTTTCCCGGATCCCCTCTGGAGTCTCTAGGTGAAATCCTAATCTGTCCATTCTCTCCAGGTCTGATTCTGAATAATCAAAGTTCCTGATAGAGGGGTATACCATATCTTCAGGGTGTGACCTAGGTTTTTCCCCAGACAAGGATAAGATGTCGAGTCCTTGAGCCGCTCGCTTGGCTTCTCTGTCAGCTCTTTGATTCCCTCCAGCAACCCTGGACCCTCCTTTCTGATGTCCGGGGCAGTGAATAATTGCCACTTTCTTAGGAAGGTGAACGGCCTCTAACAGGCTTAGAATTTCTCCTTTATTTTTGATTTCCTTCCCCGCCGAGGTTAGTAGCCCCCGCTGTCGGTAGATAGCCCCGTGGACATGGGCAGTAGCGAAGGCATACCTGCTATCAGTGTAGATGTTAACTTTCTTCCCTTCTGCCAATCGTAGGGCCTGAGTCAGAGCTATTAACTCGGCCTTCTGAGCCGACGTCCCTTCGGGTAGGCGGCTTGCCCAGATAATTTGCTCGTCGTCCACCACCGCCCGCCCCGGCCACCCTTTTACCTTCTATTATGTAGCTGCTTCCATCAGTGAACCAGGTCAGCCGAGCGTCTGGCAAGGGCTGGTCTCGGAGGTCCCTTCGGGTCCCCGTTTCCTCTGCTAGTATCTCCTGACAGGTGTGCTGCACACTCTCCTGGGTGGACGCGTCGGGTAGTAGGGTAGCCGGGTTGAGGATGGCAGGCGGCCCGAACTGGATCCTGTCTCCATTCAGGAGGAGGCTCTGGTAGTGTGTCAAACGGGCGTTGGACAGCCATCGCTCAGGGCTGTCTGATGATGCTCTCCAAGGAGTGGGGGGCA
Source organism: Ia io (assembly GCA_025583905.1). Taxonomy (NCBI): domain Eukaryota; kingdom Metazoa; phylum Chordata; class Mammalia; order Chiroptera; family Vespertilionidae; genus Ia; species Ia io. The sequence goes on along the minus strand of JAJQQW010000011.1, from coordinate 60,699,638 downwards.
ATGACCGTTAGCTTTTGTCCCATAGTCAATTTGTCAGCATCTTTCACCAACACTGCCACTGCCGCCACGGACTTTAGACAGGCAGGCCAGCCACTAGCAACAGGGTCCAGCTTCTTGGAGAGGTAGGCTACCGGCCTCTTCCACGGCCCCAGAGGCTGGGTCAGCACCCCTCGCGCTACTCCCCCTCTCTCGTCCACATATAGGATGAAGGGCTTTGCTACGTCCGGTAACGCCAGGGCCGGGGCTGACAGTAATGCCTTCTTGATGTCATCAAAGGCCTGCTGTTGGCTGTTACCCCACTTAAACGGGGCACCTTCTCTAGTCAGAGGATAGAGGGGAGCAGCCAGGGTAGCGAACCCAGGAATCCATAAGCGGCAAAACCCCGCAGTCCCTAAAAATTCTCGCACCTGGCGGGGTGAGCGAGGAACGGGTATTTGAGTCACAGTTTGTTTCCTGGCCTCCGTTAGCCATCTCTGCCCCCCTTTGAGGGCGTACCCCAAGTACGTTACCTCCCTTTGGCAGATCTGGGCCTTCTTGGCAGAGGCCCGATATCCTAAGCGGGCGAGTTCTTCCAGCAGTAGCCCCGTGCCCCGTTGGCACTCTTCCTCTGTGGCCCCGGCTAGTAGTAAGTCATCTACATACTGCAGAAGTGTGACCTGGGGCTGGCTGGCGCGGAAGTGGGCTAAATCTTGGTGAAGAGCTTCATCGAAGAGGGTCGGGGAATTCTTGAACCCCTGGGGTAGTCGTGTCCAAGTCAGTTGTCCTGTAGTCCCGGAGTCAGGGTCCCTCCACTCGAATGCAAAGATGTTCTGGCTGGAAGGGTGCAGTCGCAGGCAAAAGAAAGCGTCCTTTAAATCTAAGACAGTATACCAAATATGATCCGGGGGGAGTGAGCTCAACAAGTTGTAAGGGTTAGGCACAGTGGGGTGGATATCCTGTACTCGCTTGTTCACTTCCCTTAAGTCCTGTACCGGGCGATAATCTCCTGTGCCGGGCTTCTTAACAGGTAACAGGGGAGTGTTCCATGGCGACTGACACTTCACTAGGATGCCCTGTTGAAGGAGGCGCTGGATATGGGGCCTAATTCCTTCCCGGGCCTCCTTAGTCATGGGATATTGGCGTACAGCCACAGGAGTAGAAGTGGCCTTAAGCTCTATGACTACGGGCGGCCTTCCTTCAGCTAGTCCTGTTCCAGCCGTCTCAGCCCACGCCCCCGGATACCTGTTCAGCCAGTCGTTTATGTGGCTCATCTCTGCTCCCTGTTCCTCAAAAAGTCTATGTTCATCATCTAGGCGTATGGTCAGGGCGGTAGTCATTCTCTTGTTTTGGGTCACCTCCGGGCCATCAGGGGTGAAGGTAATCTGGGCTCCCATTTTGGTTAGTAGATCTCTTCCAAGTAGAGGCGCAGGGCACTCGGGGATGACCAGAAACGAGTGGGTTACCCATCCCGTCCCTAAGTCTACCGTCCTTCGGGTAGTCCATGAGTACTGCTGGTGCCCTGTGGCCCCTATGACCCACGATTTCTTGTGGGAGACGGGTCCAGCTGGTTCAAGTAGGACCGAGTGTTGAGCCCCCGTGTCTACTAGGAACTCAACTGGCTTCCCCTCCACCTCTAGTGTTACCCTAGGCTCGGGGAGGGGTTCCGAGCCCCGTCCCCGCTAATCTTCTCTCTCCTCCAGAGCTAACATCTTCTTGGAGGACCCGTTCTTCTTCTTCTTAGGGCACTCCCTAGCCCAGTGACCTTTTTCCTTGCAGTAAGCACACTGATCTTTGTCTAATGGGGTGCGGTTGCCCAGGTTACTTGTCTTTTTAGCCCTGCCTTGGGTTTGTTCCTGGCCCTCTCTCACCTACTACTGCGGCTAAAATCCGTGTCAGGTTCTTCTCCTGCTTACGATCCCTTCTGTTTTCTCTTTCCTCTCTTTCCTTTTCTTTCCTCTGTTCCTTCTCCTCCTCAGTTTCCCTCTTATGATACACTTTCTCTGCCTCCTTAACTAAATCCTGTAGGGTATAATCTTGTAACCCTTCTATTCTCTGTAACTTTCTTTTTAATATCTATTGCTGACTGCCCTATAAAAGCCATCGCTACAGAAGCCCTTTGCCCCTCAGAGGTAGGGTCAAACGGTGTGTAGCGCCTGAAAGCTTCCATTAAGCGCTCAAGAAACACTGACGGGGGTTCTGTGGCCCCCTGAATAACCTCTCTTACCTTGGCCAAATTAGTGGGGCGTCTCGCTGCCCCGCGGAGGCCAGCCACTAGAGTCTGGCGGTAGACTGTCAGTCGCTCCCTACCTTCTGCCGTGTTGAAATCCCAGTCGGGCCTGGAGAGGGGGAAGGCAGTCTCGATGATGTGGGGGGGGAGCTGGGTGGGTCGTCCATCTGTTCCTGGTACATTCTTCCTTGCCTCCAACAAGATCCTCTCCCTCTCCTCCGTATTGAAAAGGGTCTGTAGTAGTTGCTGACAATCATTTCCCACGTGGGTTGATGAGAGAACATTAAAGACTCCACCAGCCCAGTTAAACGCTGGGGGTCCTCTGAAAAGGGAGGATGATTAGTTTTCCAGTTATACAAGTCCGCGGAGGAAAAAGGCCAGTACTGGAGGGGCTGAAGAGGGGCCGGTCCGCCATCCGTCACCACCGGTGGGGGCCCATAAGCCCTCAGGGGAAGGGCGACAGTGGTGTCAGGGGTCATTCCGCGGCGGCTCCTGGTGCTCTGCGCAGGCCCCGGCAGAGACTCGTTAGGGGGAGCAGAGGGTGCAACCGCAGGGGCCGGCGGTGCTTCCGGCTCTCTCCGACCCTCCACAGGAACCGAGGCAGGAGGGTATGGGGGAGGTGGGTCAAGGAGAAGGAGGTCAGTCTGGATTTCTGGATAAATCTTCTTGGGGGGGTCCGAGTGACTGGATTTCCCCCCAGGACTGGGAGTTTGGACGGCGAGAACTTGGGCGGCCGGCATCGGGGCGGTCGGCACAGGAGCGGCCGGCACAGGGGCGGCCGGCACAGGAGCGGCCGGCACAGGGGGCGGCCGGCACAGGAGCGGCCGGCACAGGGGCGGCCGGCACCGGAGCGGCCGGCACAGGGGCGGCCGGCACAGGGGCGGCCGGCACAGGGGCGGCCGGTACAGGGGCGGCCGGCACAGGGGCGGCCGGCACAGGAGCGGCCGGCACAGGAGCGGCCGGCCGGGGCTTGGGTCTTGCAACCCAAGGTTGAACCCAGGGGGGTGGATTTTGTACCAGGTCCTGCCAAACCACGATGTAGGGCTGCTGATCCGGATGGCCTCCAGGTTCCTTCTGAAAAACAATCTCTTTAACAGCAAAAATAACAGACAGGTCAAAAGTCCCTCCTGTTGGCCATCCTACATCAAAAGTAGGCCATTCTGAGGAGCAGAAAGTCTGCCATGGACCTTTCTTGATCTCAACTGATAGGTCGCGACCTCTTCCCTTAACTTCAGTCCAATGGTCTAATGTCAGACTAAGAGGGGTTGTCACAGTCTGTCCCATCGTTAGTTCGTACGCCGTTAGAAGCACAAATAACAAAAATGTTACAGACACGAGGACCCACTTACCCCACCTTGTCCGCCACAGACACGCAACAGAATCAGACGGGCGCGATCTTGACAATCTCCGGTCCAACAGTTGGACCCGATCAACGCCCTTACAGTAGGAGACTACCAGGCGTCCCTGGCTCTCCTCCACCCTTGGGGCGTCCCCCAGGGCTGCAACCTGTGGCCCTCCGGGCACGTCTACCGACCACTGTTTGGCCGCTCTCACGAGTCGCCAAACGGCTGCAAAACCGAAAGCGCGCACACAGGACCAGACCAACTAACAGAACACAGGACAAAGACAGACAATCTCGGGGTACCCCTTCTTACCTCCAAGGTCGGCTCCGCGGATGAGGGGGGCCGTCAAATCCAGGGCGAGCCCCCAGAAAATGTAAGACCCCCAGAGGGAGACTCTTACTCTGTCCCGCAGACCGACGGCAACCCCAATCAACCGCAGGAGGCGTCACTTGATGCAAACAGCAAGAGGCTTTATTCCAGCGCGCTGGGGCTCAACTCGTAACTCACGCAGGAGCAGAGGAGTCGAGCCCCCCGCAGAGATTCTTACAAGCTTATAAAGGCAAAAAAAAACTATATGTTGGGAGGGGTCACACACGGGAGGGAGGAAGAGGGGGACAAAGCCGCCAAGAAATTCCAAAGGTGAACTGGGCTCGTTAATAAGATGCTTCATGACAGGGCTTAAGTTTAGTCAACAATCCCACCTGGTAATCTTGTATCCTGTCTCTCTCTAATTGTTAGAGCACTGTTTGCTCTTTGCTCTTTGCCCGGGGCTGTTTCCTGGGACAACTTTAATGGTCTGGTTCTCATCCCCGGGAGGGAGACTTTGAGGAGTTGTGATAAGACACACAGCTTTAATGGCCTTGGTCCCATTACTGGGAGAGAGACCTTGGGGAGTTGAGATAAAGCAGATAGCTTTAAGAAAATTCTTTATTCTTTCACTAGCACCCAAAGGACTTCATTATTCTAGGTTTGTTGCCTTTTATTTACTCACATTTAAAAAGAAAAATTATCTTTATTGTTGAAAGTATTACAGATGTCACCCTTTTTTCTCCATTGACCCCCTCCATTCTTTTCATTAAAAACATTTTTCTCCCATCAATTTCTCCTCAATCATCCCATAGCTAAAATCCTAACTGATAAATGTGTTTATGTTTTGACATGAGGACTTGGTATTCTACCTGTTAGGTTTAGTGGTTTCTCTTTACATATTCTGTATCCTCATTTCTTAATCTGTAAATCAAAGAATATATAAATACTAATCTGAGTTTCTGAAATTTAACTAGATAAGACATGTAAATTACTTATTATATTGCCCAAGACATCTTAAAGAATCAGTAATGTAACTGTTTTTATTTTTTTAAATGGTGGAATTTAATCTTTATTTACAGGAGACTGCAAGATATGAAATTCCACATAGAAGTAAGAAACTCACTGAGAGTGGATGCTTCATACAGTATGCACAGTTTGGAACTGTTCAAGTATAGATTTGTTGTAAAAAGTGCTACAATAACAAACCGCATTTAAAAAGAGTTCTTAGTAGAGAAACAGTAAGACATACTTATACCAAACATAGTACACAACAAACAACTTTATGCTTCAGTTGTGCAATCTAAAAGTTAAAGGTCCCAGGAGTGCCATCCTGAACTTGGAATGTATAACCTTCAGAGGTAGTTTCTGTTTTTAGGTGAAAATTTATTCTTGCTGCCTATTTCTTGCATCATCCCTAATATCAAGAGTTGTTGTTGTTTTGTATTTATTACCACTTTGGTGAGCTATTCCCCATAAACTTTAAGTTTAAAGCTAATCTGTTATTTCACAATAAGGTATTCTTATCATAATATTTGATTAAAATTCTGAATGTTACTGGCATAAGAAATCTCACCTTACCTGGAATCCTAATACTGATAGATATATCTATATATTTATGTCTATACCTCTATCTCTATTTCTATCTATAACTAGATATATAGATATATATTTCTATTTATTTATAAAGTATATATATATTCATATATAAATAAGTAACCTGGTGTCCTAGAACTGATATATATATATATATCAATTCTAGGACACTCAATATATATATTATTATTGAGTCATTTTACTATGTAAAATAAAAATATTGTATCACAACAGTAATTTTTAGATGGTTCAAATTTTATTAATATTGTAGCTGGAATATTTTCCCCTTGTTTTAAAACATTTCTCAATTAGAAAGCTTTTGAATTTATATATGTATTATGTAATTTTTTGCCTTAAAATATTTTCATATAATATGTAACATTTCATATACCTTTTGACTAGAGTTTCTGTTTCTCTTTTATAGAAAACAAATATTTCTGCATCTCTATAGTATGACAAACTCTATTTTAACATTTTCTTTTGAAATATCTTGTGTATTATTTTGTGATAAATTTACTGGACCCTCAAAATAATGACACTTCCCTTCATCTGTTAGTCTTTATTTCTCCTAGACATAACTCTGTGAAAAGGCTTAGATATGGATAATTTCTTTGGTTCAGTTTCTCATCAAATTAATGGCTTGAGATAAAAATGGTGTTCTGTGTTTCTGCATCTAGTCCAATCTTGGCTTATCATAACCAACATTCACCTGGTACAGCTTTGTTGAGGGATCATCTGGTTTGTCTTTCTTGTTTTCCTTTCTTTTTTCCCCTTATTTTATTTTCCATCACTATTTATCTCCCCTTACACCTTTATACACTCTTCCAGCTCTCTGCTCCCATAACCACTGTTGTCCATCTCTATGAATTCTCTCTCTCTTTTTGTTTTTCTCAAACAAGGCTTATGGAAATGGATGTTTCTCAGGCTGCATTATCAGCAAGAATGCTTTCCTGCTCTTTCAACTCTGTTTGCAACCCCCAATCATAAAGACACATAAATCTCCTTTCTCATGGAGTTTAACCACCAATCACAAAGCCTCAGTATCAGAGAATATGAGCACTATGCCCAAAATTACACAGCTAGTTAATAATAAAGCCAGCAATAAAAATCTAGTATAATGCATAGAACAGAACATAAGTTTTGGGAATATAAAACTTATGTTTATATTCCTGCTTTACTACATATTGATCCATAGCTCAAATGATCCAGTGATCTGTGGCTCAGTTTTTGGAATTAATAATAAGAAAAATAAAAAATATATATTTTCAAGAAAAGACTGTGGTGTGTGTCATTTGAAATAATGCATATGAAAACCCGCAATTGTTATTCTACTGATTCCCAGCACACGGTTATCTGCCTCATCATAATGCTGTCTCCTTTTTCATTTCTTTACATATAACCTTTAAATACTACCAGTGTTAAGTGAATAATCACTATTAGTAATACTATTTTAGTCGTTACTATTTTATATACTGCCCATATTGATATTTAACTTATGAAATAATAAATAATACATAGCAGTTGATTGTTTGATAAATTTATATATTTTTATTTTGGAAAAGATCCATTTCAGTAAGATAACACCCCAACTTTAGAAACCTCTCATTTCCCTCACTTTGTCATTGAATAAAGATTTCTGTTTATAGCTTTATTTTATTTTATTTATTTATTTTTTTATGATGCAATGAGACCCCCTCAAGGATTCTTAGTCTGATTATGTTTTCCTTGCTATTTTTTTTTTTTTTACTTCCATCTCCCCTTCACTAATGCAGCCCAAACTGCTGAATTTTTCAGGGAACAGATAGTATTGTACACAAGATAATGACACTCAGATACATCCATCTGCTTGTTAGTTCTGACTACACTGATTGCAATTCTACTGAAAGAATATTAACCAAAAAATGATTTTTTCTGATTTTGTGGTATTAAAATGCATATTTGCATAAGGAAACTATAGAGGGACTTGTATACATACACAAGCTAAGAGGGGAAAATGCACTGAGAAATTCAGCAATGGTCCCTGGGACTTACGCAAGAATAACAGTTTACTTTTTTTCAAAGATGGGTTTGAAATCCAGATGAGTTTTATGACTCACTGATTTTGTTCTTCCATCAGCTGAAGAACGGAGGGTGGAAAACTGCTTTTCTTTACTGTGATAGGCAGGGCCTAGGTAGTTCCTCCAAAGGTTGGAAAGTAGAGTCAGTGTTAATATCTGGGATGGCAGTGACTGGAGGAAGCAGGGGAACAAGACTCCTTCCTCTGGCATCTCCCAGGTTCCATGGGTATTGAAGAGGTAGGAAAGATGAAGAAAAGATCAGAATAGAAGAGATAGAGAGGAGAGAGAGGGAGAGCTAGAGAGAAAAGGCAAGGAAATTGTGTCCTTCGATCTGTCCTTTCATGGCCTAGAATTTGGTCTCTGCTCCTAGAATGAATGGACAATCATCAATCTGATTCAGGCCAGAGGAGTTCACTAAATTTTCCACATCTCATCTCAAAGTTAGGATTTATTTCTGTCTATATCATGAATTGTTAAAATTTATAAACACTATCTACTTCTGTCCTCTTATTCATAAATGCTGCACTTATTCATTTATTTATTTTGCTATTTTAATTGCCATTCTCATCTTCTGGAGTCAAATTGAAAATTAATTATGTGTGTTGGTATATGCGTAACCAATGTGCTATGAGATGTTGTTTTAGCTGCACTTTTCTTTGTCCTATTCAACAACAGTCTGTTTATAGCTTTATTTTAATTACCTAATCTTGCTATAGTCTGAAATATTTAATCTCAAAAACTATATTTGAAGGAATATACATTTTTATTATTAATTTTACCAAGCAAAAAGTGATTATTTACGAAAAATGTATAACTTGCTCATGTTTGGGAAAAATATAACCTAGACATACAAATGTTGTTCTCCTTTAAATTTGAACTTGATAATATAAAATGAACTGAGCATTTTCAACTACACCTTTCTTTAAACTGCCTCATGGAAACATATTAGTAGACAAAGATTAATTGAAATATAAGATAAACATTATTAAGCTGAATTATATTCTTTAGAATATTCTATGTCTTATTTGGTGGAATAATTAGATAAAAATTTAACTCCACAATGTTTTTGAGGGACAGCCACTTTTAATCACTGTGACCTATCTGGGGGTGACACTTTCCCTGGAGCCTATAGTTTCTTATGTTTATTTGTTCATTTGACACTTTGATTGCCTAGAAAACAGGTGCACAGATGGACTCTTTTCTTCATCCTTTATTTTTTTACATAAATGAAGGTGACAACTTATTAGAAAAAATATTTAATAATAATGCAAATTTATGGTTCTAGTCAAGGTGAGAAGCAGGAATATAGACTGAGATTTCTTATATAAATATTTTTTACCTTTGCCTACTTTTAGCACTAAGGGGGAGCATTTTTTTATTTATTTATTTGATTTCTGAGGAAAGAATCACTCTTAGGTTTTGACTAAACAATATATAATTTAATAATGCAATCAATTCCCCTAACACAAAATCCTGGGTATGTGTAGAGTCAGGAAATAAGATACTGGTTAATTCCATTACTCCAGGGTTCGGCTCCCTTCACTCTCTGGAGCCCAAGCATCAGGTCAAGGCCTTTTGCTTGTTCAAGTTGGAAGGGGAAAGGTATGCTCTCTGCATTTCTCAAAACTTCCATCACGCAGGCCTCTTGATATATATATATTTTTTGTATTTTTTTTTCTTTTTAAGCCTCTTGATATTTTAAAGCAGGAAGTGATGTACAAGGACATAAATACTTACAAAATACTGGACATGAGCAGAGGCGCCAGACCTAGATTGGGGTTCCAGGAATCCCTTCCAGAGCAATATCCACAAATGGGTTTACCACGGGATCTAGAAGGGGGGCATCTAGAAAGGATCTAGAAGCAGAGAACTACTAGAACTATTGACTTCTAGACCATACTGTCATAGCCACTACTGCTGCTGCTTCCCTTACTGCCACCACCGATGCTGCTGAAAGTGGCTTTACTTCTCCCAAGCCAGCAGCTAGAATGCATTGTTGTGAAATCTCCCAGGAACTCCACACCTCTGCTGTCCAGGAACAGTCTCCAAAGCAGCTACTGGTTTAAGATAATCACAGAAAATTTTTGCTTTTTTAAAATTACAATTTACTTTTATCTTAAAGACTAGTGGTCCGGTGCACGAAATTTGTGCACGGGGGGGGCGGGGAGGCAGTGTTCCTTAGCCTGGCCTGCACCCTCTCCAATCTGGGACCCCTTGAAGGATGTCCTACTGCCGGTTTAGGGATCAGGCCTAAAACGGCAGTTGGACATCCCTCTCGCAATCCGGGACTGCTGGCTCCTAATCGCTCACCTGCCTGCCTGCCTTCCTGATTGCCCCTAACCACTCTGCCTGCTGGCCTACTCGACTCCAACTGCCCCCCCCCTGCCAGCCTGATCACTCCCAACTGTCCCCCGTGCCAGTGTGCTCGTCCTCAACTGCCTCTCCTGCTGGCCTGCTCACCCTCAACTGCCCCCCCCTGCTGGCCTGCTTGCCCCCACCTCCCCTCTGCACTGGCCTGCTCTCCCCCAACTGCCCCCCAGCTGTCCTGATCACCTCCAACTGACCCCCACTGATGGCCTGCTCACCCCTAACTGGCCTCCCTGCTGGTCTGCATACCCCCAATGGCCCCACCCCCCACCAGCCTGATCACCCACAACTGCCATCCCATCCTGACCTGATCACCCACAGCTGCCCTTCCCTCTTGGCCTCTAACTGCCTCTACCTCGGCCCCGCCACCATGGCTTTGTCCAGAAGAACATCTGGAAGGTCTCCTGGAAGGTCTCCCAATCTAATTAGCATATTATCCTTTTATTAGTATAGATAGAGGCCTGGTGCACAGGTGGGGGCTGGCTGGTTTGCCCTGAAGGGTGTCCCAGTTCAGGGTGGGGGTCCCGCTGGGGTGCCTGGCCATCCTGGGAGAGGGGCTGATGGCTGTTTGCAGGCTAGCCACAGCCCCCAGCAACCCAAGCTCCCAGCCCCTCCTTTCTTTTTTTTTTTTCAGCGCCTCCTTGAGCGGAGGCCAGGGTCAGCTGGAAGCAGGTATCTGGGATTTATTTATCTTCTATAATTGAAACTTTGTAGCCTTGAATGGAGGCCAGGGCAAGCCAGGGCGGGCAGAAAGCTTGGCTTCCTCCATCGCCGGGGGCAACCCAAGCCTCCTGCTCGCTCCAGCTCCATGGCTGCTGCCACCTTTGTTGGGTTAATTTGCATACTCGCTCCTGATTGGCTGGTGGGTGTAGCAGAGTGATGGTGAATTTGCATGTTTCTTTTTTATTAGTGTAGCTGTCTGTTTGAAATCCTGTCTAATAAAAGAGAAACATGCAAATTGACCATACCTCCACTACACCCACCTGCCAATCAAGAGAAAATATGCAAATTAACCCACCAAGATGGCGATGGCCATGGAGCTGGAGCGAGCAGGAGGCTTGGGTTGCCCCCGGCGATGGAGGAAGCCAAGCTTTCTGCCCGCCCTGGCTTGCCCTGGCCTCCATTCAAGGCTACAAAGTTTCAATTATAGAAGATAAATAAATCCCAGATACCTGCTTCTAGCTGGTACTGGCCTCTGCTCAAGGAGACGCTGAAAAAAAAAAGAAAAAAACAAAGAAAGGAGGGGCTGGGAGCTTGGGTCGCCAGGGGGCCATGGCCAGCCTGCAAACAGTCATCAGCCCCTCTCCCAGGCTGGCCAGGCACCCCAGTGGGGACCCCCACCCTGAAGGGGCTGTGGCCAGCCTGAAAACAGCCCTCAGCCCCTCACCCAGGCTGGCCACACCCCCATGGCCCGATCCCTGTAAACGGGCAGTCAAACATCCCTCGAAAGGTCCCAGATTGGAGAGGTTGCAGGCTGGACTGAGGAACAACCCCTCCCACTCGTGCACGAATTTCGTGCACCTTGCTTCTAGTAAAATAACATAACAAAGCCCAGGTTGCTTCTTACACTCTACTGTTTTATCTTGGATTTTCCTTTATTTTTATAAATATATGTAATGTATAAGTACAATTTACTTGTAGTTTACATATATTATTCAGCATTTGAATTGTTTTCCAGAAGTACTTTAATGAACATATTCCACTGTATTCTGGTCTCTCTTTGTTATTGGAAGCCTGTGATCAGCTTCATATTAACTTTTAGATAAAGTTTCTTGACTTTTTTGTCATTGTTAAGCTTTCTCTGTCTCATTTGGATTCTAGATATTCATTATGTAACATCTCAAATGTTTGTTTCATGTTTGTTGCTCAGAAAATCATGTACATGGACTTTGAGAATTTATCCTATCTAATAAAACAGCAATATGCAAATTAACCATCACTCCGCTACACCAACAAGCCACGCCCACCAGCCAATCAAGAGCTATATGCAAATTAACCCAACCAAGATGGCAGTTAACTTGCATATCCAGGCGCAGAGGGAAGACTGAAGACAGTGAAGAAGGAAGCCCAGCACTGCAGAAGGGAGCAAAGCTGCAGAGAAGTAAGCAAGCGGGGTGGTGGAGAAAAGAGGGAAGCAGGAGGGGCTGGGGAGAAGGGAGTGAGCAAGGCAGCAGAGAAGGGAGGGAGCGAGGCAGCGGAGACGGGTGGGAGCGAGGCAGCGGAGATGGGAGGGAGCGAGGCAGAGGAGACGGGTGGAAGCAAGGTAGAGGAGATGGGTGGGAGCTTCGCTCAGGCTGCAAGAAGCCCTATTCTTGCAGGAATATTCCTGCAATGGGTGGCTAGTGTTTCTAAACAATCCTGTTGCTGTTTTGCTTATAACTTACCTTTTTTAAGACCTTACCTATACTTTCAAACATTTCATTATGCATTTGTCTAACATTTTTCATATGACCTTAGTTTTCTATAACGCTGGGTTTCATCTTGAGAATATACAGGACTTACTATCAAGGATTGATTCTAGTATGGTGTATCTTTAACATTGGCCCTTCAAATTTTGTCCAAGTAAATAATATTTTAGCTAGCGAGAACTATCCATTGGATTGATGACTCTTTTTAATACAGAAAAATAAACTAATTGAATGTCTTAACTTTTTCAATAGGTCTAGTTCATCTCAGTGTTACCAACATTTGAAACAGTCTCTCCTCCTTTGAAAAGCCGAATCTCAAGTTGAAGTGGGTATAATTTGTGGCAAAACCCAACAAACATCCTTCTGTGCAGGTGAGAGTCTAATTACAGCTTGACTAACAACAGATGGCATTATTTTAACACAGAGAAATGCTGAGAGACACTGATTCTCTTTCAAGAGATGTCCTGAGATGCTTGGCTTTTAAATGAGACCCTTGTGATTGGGATTCATAAACCTGGACAGGAGAGTGATGCATCTACTGCCAAGTGCATAAGACACACTTAATTACAGTCACATTGCTAAAGGTTGAATATGCCACAGGCAAGTAAAAATAAAAAGCAAAAGATCAATACTTTCTTTTTAAAAATCTATCTAATTATCAGCAACTTTTGTCTCAATAGTGGGGACTTTCTGGGGTAAAAAAAAAAATGCAGAAATCAATAAACAATCCATGAATTTGAAAAAAGTAAAAATAGATTTAAATACATTTAATTCTTTCAGTAAGTGTTATTGACTCTACCTTAGAAATATACCCAGATTCTGGTCCTGTCTTAATTCTCATTGAAATGGAATTTTTGGTTTGGAACCCGGATTCTTTGTCTGCCGGAATCGAAGAATGAATCCACGGACAGAAAGTGGTATAGCAAAGGTGGAGATTTATTGAAGAACAAGTACAGACTCCCACATGGGGAGAGGGAAAGAGGCCCATAGAATGGACTCCCAAGTAGGGAAGGGGAAAGGGTCCCACTGAGTGCCTTTTCCCTGTAGCTTATAAAGGCTGCAGATCCTAGTGCCTTGATATTCCCTCTGATTGGTCACTATTTCCTTAGACTGGTTACTATAGCAACTCCTGGGCTCAAAGGTTGAACCTCACATAGGACATGTGAGGTTCTCCCCCACCCCCACCACACCCCTGCCTCCTTCCTTATTGTTTTCCTATTCCCTTTGGGCTTTCTTCTTCTCCTTCTGGATGAAGGGCTTCCTTCTCTTTATTTTGTAAATATAGACCTTTTGCTGTTCCCAGCTCCCTTATTCTATGAAAATGTACTTGTTGCAGCTTTTCAGCTTCCCTATTCTATGGAAATGCCATATTTTCCGACGTATAAGACGACTTTTTAACCCAGGAAAATCTCAAAAGTTGGGGGTCTTATATGCTGGAAAATACAGTATTTGGGTTTTAAGCAATCTGATATACATTGTCAGAGATTTTTCTAACCTACCCATATTTTCCGGCGCATAAGACCCCCGACTTTAGAGAAGATTTTCCTGGGTTAAAAAGCCATCTTATACGCCGGAAAGTACGGTATACCTTCTGCTGCTCTGCAGCACTGTTCTTCCTCCATGGAGCCCTTAATTTCTAAAATTTCCCAACACCTGTCTTTTTCATCCCCCCAAATTCCTGTTTAACTACCACTATGGCCAGTATCTAGCTACTAATGAGCAGTCACAGAATGTGAATTTGGGGAGAGATGGGTAGTAGTACACTGTTTTAGAGCTTCTCCATCATATGTGTTTGATAGATTCAAGGAACCCCAAGATGAGGATGTCAGCAAATGATGGGTTGTGGGTCAAATCTGGCTTATCACTTATTTTTATAAATGCATTTTTGAACACTGTCACACCCATTCATTTATGTATTATCTGTGACAGTTTATATGCTGCAAAGACAGAATTGAGTAGTTGGGGTAGATTGTCTAGCCCACAAAGCCCAGAATATTTACTATCTGGTCCTTTATGAAAAAAAAAAAATGTGCTAACCACTGGCTTTGATTATAGTAAAATGTAGAAAAGTAATTAGGTGTGGTGGAATTGCTTATTATCTTTGTTTTTAATATAATTTGCTTAATTGTAAGTTTGTATAATTTAATTTTTAATAACAGCTATGCTTAGCTACCAAAACAGAAATTTTTTGAAAAGTAATAGTTGACTCTCACAAGTTGGGACTAGCCAGATCCAAAACACCATTGGGAAAAGGGACTTTTTGAACCCATTTTCTTTTAAGTACTCATATCTTCTTTCTCAATAATATTTTTGATAAGCTTAGTACAATTAAAAAATTGCTTAGAATATACATATATAAATATATTAACTTGATTATTTCATGACATATTTCTAGTAAAGTATTTCTAGATATCATTTCGTCAGTTAGTCATTGAATATTCTTGGACAATTATTAGGGAATTTAGCAATGAATAAAAGAGGTGTAAGGTTTAAGGCGCAGGAAACTGGAGTCGGAGACCACCAAGGCATATTAAAGGAAGGTTTATTCCCCAGTAATGAGTGAGTCTCATTACGGAGGTAGAGAAATCAGGGTTAGAGGAGGAGGGAAAGGAGCAGGGACCCAACCAGGCTGCCTCCGCAGATGGAGGGGGATGGAGAGAAAGGAGAGCAGCCCATGTGGAAGTGTGGAGTGGCCTTTTAAGGGAACTGGGAGGGGTGGGCCTCAGGGTGGAACTGGAGGGGTGGGCCCCAGGGCACTTGACATGCGCTGATTGGTGGTTCAATGTCTTGGGGATGTCTCTGCGGCAGATGCCAGTAACATCATAACTCCGCCTTGCAGATGCATGCATCGGCTCTGGACTCCCCCCCTGCCTCGACCTAACAAGAGGCAGAAGCTAAGGAGGTGGCTTTGGGGCTAAGATGGTTTGATGAGAGGAAGGAGATACAAGAAAAATATAGGAATAGAGTAATTCAATCACAAATAATGGCAAGTGCAAAGGGCCTGAGGCAGGAACAGGTTAAATGCGTTTGAATGACAGAAGGAAGGCCATAATGACTTTGGTGTGATATAAGTTGATTGAGAAAGGAGATGAAGCCTGAAGTGGAGGCCTTGCAGGTAATGGGTTTTAAAATGTTTCTTATTATATAATTAAAAACCAGTGAAAATGTTTTAAATTGGACTATAACCTAATCTAATTTGCATTTTCATGGCTATTTGGAAAGGAGCAGTGTGAATGATGTCCAGAAGACTCATTAAGAAGGCTGTTGATGAGAGTCACTAAAAGTAAAACTAAAGCTGTGAACATTCAATATATTTAGATACATTTTAAAAGTCAATTAAAATATTTTACAATGCTTGCCCTATAAATTTGCCAAGTAGTCACATTATTGTAATTATTAAACAACTAGAGGCCCAATGCACAAAGATTCGTGCAAGAATAGGCCTTCCTACCCCTGGCTGCCAGCACTGCCTTCACTCCAGCCAGAGCTGCCTTCCACCTCTTGCCTTATTGCGTCAATTTGCATATTCCCTCCTTATTGGCTGTGGGCGCTGCCATCTTTGTCACAGTCAATTGCATATTCTGTCTTTATTAGATAGGATACCTTGTTTGTATTCACTTCCCCAAGTTTCCACCTGAGCATAGGGCAGACTCTCATCTGCATAGTTAAAATTAGGTCTTGTCATTGCTTTCGGTTCATGTACACACAACCTCATGTGGACCTGCTTATGTACTTGGCAAATTCTTCCTCCACAGTGTCCCTTCTCAGGCCAATTGGAAGCCAAATCTAACAATCTGAATTGTTTGTGTGGAATACAAATAAGTAGCTGGTGGTTACATTCCAAAGGAAAATTTCCAGCTGGTCTTTTGAGCTACAGGAAATGCTCTCTTTATCTTCTTACGTTGAGATAATTGTGATACTAACTTTTAGAGACAAATCTCATTTGTTACAGGGAAAATCAGAAGGTGAATATGTAGCATACATATTTTTATTTCCCCTATAAGAGAAGTCAGCTTGCAATTATTCTTGTCTTGTGGAGTTTAAGAAACTCTAAAGAAGAGAGACACTGCTCTGGTTACAGACCCTTGGTTATTTGTTTTAATACTATCGTGCAAAAGCAGGCTTTCAATGTATAAATATTTCCTAACCCTATTTCTAATCGCTCAACTGCGACAACAAAATTCCTTTCTGTGGGTAGTGAACACTTAGCTCAGAGAGTTCCCAGAGGAGTGAATTTTAGTGATTATCCTCCAGGGCCTCAACTGCTCTAGTACCTTCTCTTGTGAACTCTCGCTGATCAATGACAAATATCATGACACAGTATCTATCAAGAGTCAAGTTCAGCATGGTTAAGTGTTGGGGAGACCTGGGTTTGATTTCTAGATCTGTTGCTTTCTAGCTGCTTAATCTCACTGTGCCACCATTTCCTAATATCCCACCTCACAGGTTTGTCAAGTATATTAAATTAAATTAAATAAAGGTCCCACTTTCCTAGATAAATATCTTTATATTTGCTTTTAGGTAAAAGGCATAACAAAGTCTGATATAGATACTGTTTAGAAAATATATACTTCCAGGTAAGAAGTATACAGCATTCAGAGACAAAAGGGAGTGAAAGAGTTAAAATAAGATTGGGGAGTGGAAAGGAGTTTAGTCTTTTCTGTAATAATGTTTCCTGACTATAATTCCCATTTCAACTATAGTCCACATGTATCCTGATTTTCAATTTCTTTTTTTAACTTAACCCACCAATGGAAATTAAAAATGGAACTCCCATTTGACCCAGTGATCCCACTTCTAGGAATATATCCTGAGAAATCAGAAACACCATTCAGAAAGGATATATGCATCCCTATGTTCATAGCAGCACTATTTACAATAGGTAAGATTTGGAAGCAGCCTAAGTGCCTATCAGCAGATGAGTGGATTAAAAAACTGTGGTACATCTATACAATGGAATACTATGCTGCTGTAAAAAGGAAAAAAGAACTCTTACCATTTGTAGCAGCATGGATGGAACTGGAGAGCATTATGCTAAGCAAAATAAGTCAGTCGGAGAAAGAAAAATATCACGTAATCTCACTCATATGTGGAATATAATGAAGAACATAAACTGATGAACAAAAATAGATTCAGAGACAGAGGAGCATCAAACAGACCATCAAACTTCAGAGGGAAGGGGGAGAAAAGGGGAAGAGATTAACCGAAGGACTTGTATGCATGTATATAAGTATAACCAATGGACACAGGCAGTGTGGGAGGGGGGGGGTTTGAAAGAATGTGCTGAGGGGTTGGAGTGGCTAGGGAGCGGTCAATGGTGGGAAAAGGAGACACATCTAATACTTTAAACAATAAAGAATTTAAAAAATAAATAAAAATTCCTTGTGGCTTTACTCAGCAGTGAAGATACTGGGTTCTTCTAGCTCTGTTCTTCCTAACAAGATAGCTACTAGACCACAGAGCACTTGAAATGTGGCTGAGCAACCGAATGTCTGAATTTTTTTAAATAGTTCTGTTGAGATATGATTGATACATAAAGAACTGCACATATTTAATATATAAAATTTGATGAATTTGGACACATGCAAACTAAAGGATAGAGTTTTGGGCATGCAAAAGTCTGTTTTTAGAATTGATTATTGTATGACTACACATTTTAACTAGGGTGTTTATCTTAATAGATTTTATTGATTAAATATTTAATTTTAAACATTTTTATCAGTGGTATTTTGAATTCGGATGCAGTTTGTTAATTTAATATTTTATTATTGTTATAAAGTTTAACAATTTTGCTTGGTCTTTACTTTCTCTTTTTTTTTTTTTTATAACTTCTAATATTCATGAAAGTTTAATGAGATAATTGGTAAAGATTCAATAGAGAGTAAAATTTAATATACCAGAAAAGAAAATAATTTATATTTTGGTCATGTTTTATCATATAAGAATTTATCCTTTTCTTGATACCTTCACTTTGAACTAGAATAAGGATGTTTAGTGAACATTATAAAAATTTTAATACTATTTTTATCTTTTTACATACATTTATTAAAATCAGAGTTGCAGTCTAATTTAATGCTTAACTTTTTTGTTTTGTTTTGTTAATCCTCATCTGAGGACATTTCCCATTGATTTGTAAAGAAAATGGAAGGGAGAGGGGAGGGAGAGAGCGAGAGAGCGAGAAAAAGCAAGCCAGTGATATGAGAGTTACATTGCAGGGGATTGAACCTGCAACCCAAGTACATGCCCTTGACCAGGAATCAAACAACGTGACCCTTTGGTCTGTAGGCTGATGCTCTAACCACTTTAGCAACACTGGCCAGGGCTGTTTAGCTATTTTTAAAAAATTATTTTTGTTCTCATAAAATTCACAGTGCACTTTTGGGTAAACTATGATATAAGGTCAAATATTGTTTATTTGGATGAAATGCGCATTAGCTAGTTATAATCACCTTCTATAAGCATTAATGCTTAGAGATTACTTGAGGAAAACAATATATTTCTGCTGTAATTACAGAACCAAATATTTTCAGTTATACATAAATTATGTTCTTGAAGGTCAAAGGCAACAGATAAAATACAAAGTATAGAGCCTGTAATTTCTTCTCTGAATTATATATTTGTTTGTAATGCAAAATAAATAAATGTCCCATAAAATATAAATTTTAATACATACAACTAAATTATTCTTTTTTAATGCTTTATAATCTACTAGTGGCCCAGTGCACGAATTTGTGCACATTGAAAGGAAATTAATTAGAAGAAATATTTTAATATCACTATTCACCCTTTTTCTATAATAGAAGTGTCAACCAAATTCATGATCAACAATGCCAGATGGAAACACATGCATGTGATTGGCACCAGCGAGAGCTTTATATATACAGTATGTCTGTTCCTACAGCGCAACATAACGCGATTTTTGCTGTAAGTTGGAACCCACCTACATAAGCACCTACGTCACTCACATGAAGCACATACACATCAGTAATGAAGTGAAACAGTAAAAAATAATTAAAAGAAAGATAACAATTCCTGACCTTTACTTGTGGTAAATAAATAATAAAAAACATAAAGCAAATATGTACATACATTGAATTGATGGAACGTTCCTTTTTTTAAAATAAATAAATGGGAGATGGCGATGTAACCACAAAACGACATATGTCCAAGCTGATGTAACCCGAGGTCTTTCTTTATATAGATAAGCTTGCTTAATTAGACCTGCTTTCTGATTTAGCTAAACTTTTTCCAGGCCAGTAAATCACCCCAACTTCTCTTTCAGGTAATTCTCAGCAACACAGCAGTAAATATCAATATAAAGCAGATTATTATTTTAGATCATAGAGGGAGAACAAAGGGTAAAATATTTAACTGCAGAAGTGTTTGACTATATTTTGCGTAGTGAGAAAACCTGAAGTCATTTTCAAGGTCCACCATTTCTTACTTCTTTTCAGTCGGGTCAATTTTCTAAGCTTTTTAAATCTCCGTTTTCCAGCTAATGAAAAGAAAATAGGATTCCACCGAGTCTCCTATCTACCTACTCCAGGACTTCTGTGAGGATCAAATGAGATGAGGCATGGGAAAACGCTTCACAGACATTTGGTTAATGTGTGAAATGTTTGCACATGGCTGTATAGCAAGTCGTGTTCCTGGGCTGAAGAAACTGCAAGGAGGCTAGTTGTCCCTAGGAAGAGGAAGCTGGGTGTGGCTACATGATGTCATTACCCAGTGCCCAAGGTGATTGTTTCAGGGCTAGGCTGGGCTGTGGGCCACATTTTGCACCATGAGGTCTCTGTAGTGATGACAGCGATTTGGTGGGGTGTCACCCTGGGGTGGTGGCAGGGCCTGTGTCCCACTTGGGGGAAACTGAGTGTTGCTTTGTGGGTGCCAGGTCCGTGGTGCCATTTTTCTGTAAATAGTCAGTGTGTGTCATGGCAGCTCCTGCATTGAGCGTCTCCCCTGGTGATCAGTGTGCATCATAGCAACCAATTGGATGGTTGGACACTTATCATATTAGCCTTTTATATATATAGATAATCCAATTGTGAAAGTTGAAATATTTTAAAAAGGCGAAGGTTAGCATTCTTACAGATTTTATTTTAATACTTGCAATTACTTCTAGATGTAATGTAATTAACGTCTACCAATTATTCACATAAAGATAACCAATAACCTCTTATTACTTGTTCTTCCTGTTATTTAATATTACCATTATTATTTTTTTTATTAAGGTCTTGTTCCTATCTTTATTATTAGAAGAACCATTAAATTAAGGTGACCAAATTTTAACATTGGTAAAGTGGGACACCATTGACCTGGGGGGGGGGGTGGTTCTTTTTTTAAAAATATATTTTATTGATTTTTTACAGAGAGGAAGAGAGAGGGATAGAGAAACATCGATGAGAGAGAAACATCGATCAGCTGCCTCTTGCACACCCCCTACTGGGGATGTGCCCACAACCAAGGTACATGCCTTTGACCGGAATCAAACCTAGGACCCTTGAGTCTGCAGGCCGACGCTCTATCCACTGAGCCAAACTGGTTTCGGCTTGGGGGTGGGGGTTCTTGATTAAAAATTTGGTCTATATTGTAATCGCTTTTGGTTTTTTTAATAAAAGGAAATTCACTTCTTAGATCATCGTTGAATTTGCATCCTCTTTTCTCACTCATTATGTTAAAAATCTAAAAAAAATAATTTAAAATTATATTATAAATTATTATATACATATTGCTTAAAAACACAGTAAGTAGGTACATAATTACATGAACATATTTTATTGTTAGTTTATAAATTAAATTAATTTGATTGTTATAAAGTAACTATATTTTAAAAATTATTTTAATCCTATATTTCTTTCTAAATAATAACAATACTAACTTGTATTATTTTTCCTCTGAATTTGCCGTAACGTAAAAGTCATGTCACTTTCAAGGCCGGTGCTAGACTTTTTGCCGCCACTCTAAAATATAAATAATATGAGTACTGTCTGCTAAATTCAAGAAAATTTATGTATTTATGAAATAAATAAATAAATAACTTACCTAAATTATCTGAATAGATGATTTGTAATGACATCACTTGTTTAACTAGCTTACTAGCACGCAGTACGATGTGTATTGTCTGAGAGAAAGTTACAAAATGTTTTCGTCGTTGCCAATCCCAAAAAATGCCATTGTTCATTAAGTCCAAACAATGGTGGTCGAATTCTAACAACTGATCAACAATGCGAACTTTGATAAGCAGTTCTCGATAATCAGTTCTCAACAATTATTTGTAATTATTAAAGTTTAACATTATAAAATTAACAAAAATAATATAAAACTCATATCCTGGCTAAATAGCCACATGGCCTCCGAAAACCGTATATTCCCTTCCCGTTCTCCCGCCATTCCCTAGCTTGTCGTGCATTCTTTCCAAAATCGGGACTTTTTTAAAACGCCGTGGGACAAATTGTTAAAAATCGGGACTGTCCCGCCAAAAGCGGGATGTCTGGTCACCTTACATTAAATGGAAGTGAGAAATAAATTGCATGATATGATGTAGGGTTAGAACTAAGAAATCTTGGTTTGTAGAATTTACAGAAGAGTATATTACAGAAAAGTGGGTAAAAATGTTGAATTTCATATAAACATAACAAAAAATAAACCCTAGAAAGTCCCCCTCTCCCCCCTTTATCTAAGACTTAGATTTTGATCATTGATCTCTCTGAATCTAGAACTGATCACAACTTTTAAAAAATATATTTTCCAAGTTATTTTTAAAGAGAAAGGAAGGGAGAGGGAGAAAGAGAAAGAAAAATAATGTGAGATCTCAACAACAATTGACTGCCTCCTGCCTGCCCTAGCCCACAACCCAGTTAGGTGCCCCAATCAGGAATCCAACGGGCAGTCCTTCAGTTCATGAGACAATGCCCAATCAACTGAGCCATGTTGGCCAGGGCTGGTCACAACTTTAATTCTGCCATGAGAATAATCTTTCAAAAATACAAATTAGGTTCTATTAAACCCCCACCTCAAATTAAAGCTTCCAATAATTTTTTATCTCGTCTAGGCCAATGTTCAAAATCCTTTGTGTTACATATAGGGATGCCCTTCACCTGCTCATCTCTCCAACCTATTCATGAACACTTCCAAGTCATATTTTTCCCTCCAGTTCCATCAGAAGTGTTTACAACTCCATATTTTCAATATGTGACTTTTCATTCCAACATTTCCTCCTCACTTCTATTCTGCCTTAAAAAAAATGTATCCTTCAGACCATGCTTGAAAGGATCCTCATCTGAAAAGCAGTCCCTGATATCATCAGGCCCTTGCAGAGTTAATCCCACTGCTTTATACTTCCTGCTGCCACCTTTTACCCTCATCCTTTTAATTACATTGTATTTATCATTCTTTGGTTATATTTGTCTCTCATAATAGACTATAAACTCTTTGAGAGCAGGAACTGTGACTTATTAATCTTTGTATCTACAACACTTAGCACGGTGCCTGGCATGCAGTCAGCATCTGATAAATGTTGGTTGAATGAATAAAATAAATAAATAAGAAAGTAACTGCTCTTAAAGACATTGGGTAAATAAAATGACTTTGGAAGTAATGCAAGTTTTATGAATAGCATACACAATTTGGTCTTCAATGTTCCTTTGCCACAAAATTTGATTTAATGTCAAGTGGGGAAAGTAGCTGTGGTGGCTTATTTCATTGACTAAGCATTTTGTGGGCCAAAAGAAAGCAGATGTGGCCATTTAGGAGGGGATTTATCTTACAAAGGGCATTAGGGCTATAGAGAAAAGGCTATGAAATCACTCTTTTCAAAGAACACAGAAATGAATTGACAAGGAGTTTAGTAAGTTGCAATTTTGTAGCTGGCTGTGTTCCTCTAGTTTGTCATTGTCATTGGAGAGGTTGCCAAACCATAGCTTCAGCACAGGATGAAATTCAATATAATTTGGTTAACTAAAGATATTCAATATTCACAAATGCATAGAGACACTTATTATAGCTATATCCCAATTAAAACAGCAGGTTGCTTAACATGCTTTTATTAGTTGTTCTAGTAATAAAATTTACAACACTGCACATGTTAAACTACTCTCAAAAATAGGAAAGTCCTTCCTTTATTTACTCTAACAATTCCATCAACAAAAATTTAGAGAAGAAAAGTAGTATATACAAAACTTTAAAAATAATATTGATATTATAAAACCAAATGTTAACTAAGTGAAGACATAATATAGAAATAGAGAGACATGGATAAAGAGTAAAGAGTTTTTGAGTCTGGTCTCTTTCCCTCTTTTTATCATTCTTAGGAAGTATTCCAAGTAATATTTGTAACTAGAATCAATGAAAAACTATAAAGGCTGAATCACTTGGATTATCAAATTGTCCATTTTTTCCTCTTGGTTAAAGCTTTTGTGATGGAGATGAAATTCCAGAAAAATGCATTTTTCTTCTTCTCATGAATAAGTTCAGGTAAAATAATCTTGCATTTTCTTGGGACTCCTTGCTGCCTCTTTTCCAGGAAAGGTGAGGAATAACAATTCAACCCATCCATATGATAAATTGCAATGTGGGAAGATAATTTACTGAAATATTAATGTGTATGTATTTTTCTCTTACAGTTCTCTTCCCTTTTTCAAGAAGATAGATGAAACCTTTTGCATCCTTGCCTGTGGAGTGGGCGGGGCTGACAGGGCACAGGGATCATGCTTATGAGGGGAAGGAAATAGACAGAAACAGAAATGTAATAGTTGGCTATTTCTGAGACTGAGTGGAAACTGCGATCTTCAAATTCTGTGAGCAAAGAGGCCTATATGCCAGATCCAGGACCCTGGTGAGGAGGCAAGGACTTGGAAGTGAAAATGAGTTTTGTGATACATCCCAGAGCAGGGTCATAATTTTGTGCTCAAGCTCATTATGGAAGAGGCACAACTCCTTAAACAAGAAAGATACATTGACAATGCCATCGTAGGCAAGAAAGATATAAGTAGCAACTGCAGCATAAACATAATGTCTTACAGGATGAAGTGCCCCTTAAAGGTTACTGAGTGTAGACAACCCATTGTTCTAATAGGCTAAAGTGTTAGTGTCAGATTTATTTGATTTGAGTAACATTTCCAACAAGTTTGTGGAGTGAGTTCATCCCTGCTAAATAAATTAAATAAGACTATTTATGAATGAGATGGAGGGTTCCTGGATAGTAAGGAGACATGTTTGAAATACCAGGGAGTCCTGGAACGTTTGGAATGTGCTGGGGGTAATAGAAAGTTAAATCCTTCTATTGATGCTGATGAAGATGGCAGGATAATAAAGAAACTTTTGGTTCAGGGCATTCTCCTTCTTCGTTACCAGATCTTTCTATTTTTTTCTAAACATTGTTGCATTTGTCCTTTCTGATTTTGAAGCCTCTTAAGTCCCTGAATTCACAGCATCTCTCTCCAACATGTTACCCTGTGTTAGATCAAATGACCTTGTAAATAATTTAGAAATGTGTTAGGATGATACCCCCCCAGACACCGCACAAAGGCCTCCTGTTGTAGGATTGTCCTTAGGAGGCTTGTGCCTTTTTCCCTAGCCCAGGACTTGGGAATATTACTGGGCAAAATTTCGACTTTGCCCAAGGACTAATGGTGGACGTAGAAATATCTATAAACACATTAAGTATATAAAAATCAAAAATCTGTACATAGGATTGTACCTGTGATTGCCACACATCAAGACATCATAATATATACATATTAATAAATGATATGTGTTTATATTACTACTAGAGGCCCAACACATGAAAATCGTGCAAGAGTAGGCCTTCTTCCCCCGGCTGCCGGCACCGGCTTCCCTCTGGCACCCGGGACACGGGCTTCCCTCACAGCCCCGGCTTCATCCAGAAGGTCATCCAGAAGAACATCTGGAAGGACATCCAGTCTAATTAGCATATTATGCTTTTATCATTATAGATAATTAGTTGTGATTTGTTCATGTAACTGCTTTTAATGATTCCTGATACATGGAAGTGGTATAAAAATATCAAATTTTAGGATAAAATGTAGCTTATCAACAGTGATAGATTTTGATAAGACCAAATTATTTATTTACTTACTTTTTTTTTCTGGCTGTGTACATCTGAAGCACTAGACCTTAGGACTAAAATAGTCAATGAGAATTCATTTTGTTGTGGCAGCAAAATCTTCTAAATGCCTCAAGAGGGACTTTTTCTTTTAGAGAATGACACAACTTTATAGTGACAATAATTAAGTTCACATTTGGTAAAGCAAGCTACTGTTGTATTTAACATATAGTGGTGCATAAATTATTATGTTCTAGGTGCTGATCTCCATGCTGGGGCTTCAGTGGTTAAAGTTACATATCCTTCTGGCATGGTGTTCGAAGTTTAACAAGAACTATAAATGTAACTATCATCATAAATTTAATCATAATTATAAATATGTGGCAATTAGAACTGTGACTTTAATTGTGGCTATAAATATACCTATAATTATACCATTTACTATTTAAAGTTATTTACAACTTCCAATAAAGAATATACAGAAGATTTGGTGCCTGTTATTCCTCACAATAATTAGAGATAATCTTTAGTAAGTGGAGAAGGGAAAATTTTATTAAAAAATATTCTTTTGGAAAAGGGGTTATTCTTCCACAGATGGGAAGTCCTCTTATACATTTTTCAACACTTTGTTTCACGTGTCTGTTCTGGGACATTGGGTTCTTACTTCAGACCCTTCATTGCCAAGCATAGGTGACTTTTAGGCCTTGCTTGTTTAACTTTAAGTGTAACTCCATGAGCTGCTCTGTAATGATCTCAAGCAGAATATTTTATATCTAAGGTCTTTGTGGTAATAACATTGTTCGTTCAATGGGTTTAGTGTTACTATTTCTTGTCTGATGGATGTGCTTGAGAAGAACCATCTCCTGCATAAATCAGAACTGAAAACTATGTTGTTGAATAGCAGAGAGATACTTCCTGTGTAGCACTGACAAAAGACATCCAATAGTATCAACTTGGATATTACATTTTAATAATGCCTTTATTCTAAATATTAATGAAGTTCACATGTACCATATGTCTTTATTTTAGGCCCTCCAAGACACAATTTGATGTAGTTATGACCTCTGATAAAGATGACAGACTTCAGGTAAATAAATAAAACATTTATTATGGATGTACATTCATGTAGGTTGAAAGTCAAAGCTTGACTACTACAGTGTAAATATTGGAAGATGTATTTGCTTCCAAGATAAAAACACCAAATAAAAGGGGAACCAGATATATGTAACAATTGAAAGTCCAGAGTTGACAATAATGAAAGTTAAAAAGAAAAAAGTAATCTTAATAATGATTTACAGATTACAAGATGCTTTTATATAACACCCTACCTAATGCAAAAAGCAAGAAAGTACATGAAAAGTGGCAAGAGAAACTTACAGAGGAACAAACAAGATGGCCACATTGGGTAGCGGGAAGAATAAGACACAAAGGCAGAAAATAAAAATTGTGATGTGGCAGGAATGAATAGCACAATTCACATAGAGTTTTATAGGATGTGTGAATAATAGTATTCTGCCAGTAAAAGAGATAAAGAGTAAAATATGTCAGAAATACTGGGGTGGGAAAAAGTAGGTTTATAGTGGTGAGTAAGCAAAGTTTATTCTTGTATTATTATATAATATTTTTTCCATATGAACAACTGTAAACTTATATTTGCCCACTCCTGTATTTAGCTCTGATTATTTATAGTCATGAATGACGGACTAAAGAATTTGGTTGTTACTCTCTTGGTAAATGATTTTCAAATTTTTATTTTCTTTTCTTTTTGATAGTTACAAAAGCCTATTTCAAAAGAAAGTTTATGTAGAACCACAAAATATCAGAGAGGAGAGAAGGAAGGGAGAAAAAGAGAGTGGGAGGAGAAGGAAAGAGAGAGGGAGAAGGAGTGACTGGTTACAGCAGAATTAAGGTATAGAGTCCTGGTTCTTTAGACTTTGCAAAATGACCCTAAATCACACTGTGGAACTCTACAACTTCATAAAACTCAGTTTAAAAATCACTATTCTAAGTCATTAGAAGCTATTAATTTTTGCATGGAGGCATGTGTGAAGGAAATTGACTGGAATTAGTAAAATTAAAATGTATATTTTCTAGGGCCAGAAATGAAAGGAGAAATTCCCAGTGGATTTCAAAGCTTTCTTCCCATGAGATTATTGAACCTGCTCCTCAGGGCTGGCCTCCAGGGTGCACCACTTCTCTGACAGCTGCTACTAGTATTTATAGACACAGCAATGGCACAAGCTCATTTTATTCAACTTAACACCCAATTTTACTCAGTATAAGAATAAAATACAAGAAAAGTGAACACAAAGAATCTTTTAAAAATCTATATGTTTTGGTTTACAAGATTGCTCTAATTCTCTTCAGGTTGTGTTTTATTACAAGGGCCTTCTCCTTGTCTACTTCCATGTAATGCCTTACATTTTCCCACCACACAAAAGGGCACCATGGTCCAGTTGCCTCCTTCAAAGGACAGAGAACTCCAAGAGACAGTGAATTCTCCAGAGGATCAGGAAGTGCTACTCGACTGCATATTGGCCACCTTCTCAGTTTCCTTTTCCATCTTCTCTGAGACATTAGTATTGAGAATGTTACATCTGCAGGAAACTGAAGCTTTTAATATTAGTTATTAATGGACTCATCTTACAGAGCCCTCACAGACCAACCATCATCTTAGCATTCACAAAATTTATTCACCATATCAAGTACACAGAAAATGGGTCTTATTATATAGAGGCAACAGAAACCAAGGAAAGGTTACTTCAGGAAAAAGGCCGGAGTCTACAGAGATAAGAGCTGCTGCAGCAGGCATTGTTGGAAAAGGATGGAGCGAGTTATATACCCAATGGACAGATTTAGTGATGAGTGAGACATGGGTAGTGATGATGAAAGAGATAAACAGATGGATCACAGACTGCCAACATTGATATCTGGAAGAAAAGTGATTTTACTTTCACAAATGAGAATATCAGGAGGGGGAGAAAGTTTGTGTGAATGACGAGTTTCACTTTAAATATGTTGATGATTGAAGGTATTGATGAGAAGTCAAATAAAAAAATGTCTATTAAAAGATAATAAATATAGGATTAGCTATAGGATTGGAGATTTAGTTCCTTGAGGACTTCATTTCAGAGAAGACATTGAATGACCTCTATCTGAATCCTCTAAATAAGAACTCCATGACTTATGGTTTCAATCACTGTATATTGCCTAATTCATAATTTTCATATCTACTTTCCTTACTAAAACATTCAAGTCGTAGCTTTGAACATAAAACAAATGAGTTTTAATTTAGTGCTTAGAAAGAACAAGGTGCATTGACCATTGAATTCTATCTAAAAAAAACTATAAGATCTGAGCAATTGCATGCAATAGAGATCCAAGAGAAAATTGATTTCTGACTTGCTGAGGTGAAGTGCACATTTTTGTGGAAAACATCTTAGCAGTAGAGTGGTGCAAAGGCTTTACTCACACTCCCAGCACTTTACCATCCAGCAACATCAAACAGAACATTTTTAGGAATTTACTAGATCCTTGCCAATGCACTTTCCCAATTAACCAGGTGTGTCTTCTCTTCTCTATTTGTAGACGCAGGACTCTTAACTTAGAAACTAGATCTTGGAAATGGTAAAGAACAAGTAATCCCTGTCTTAGAAAGGTTTTGTATGGGCATCCAGCTCCATTCATATCCTGGCACTTTGTGATTTTTAGATAGATTTCTGGCTCATGCTTTGACAAAAACCTGAACACAGTAACTGGTTATTCATCTCTTGCTTGACTGTTAGATTACCGATTTCTGTAATTGCCTTTGACATGTTGAATTCTTATAACAGTGACCCCTTGATGCTACCTTCTTCAAAATTTTGAGAAAATTAAGTTAAATAAAATTAAAGATTTTATTACTATTTTAGTATCCTACATAATAAAGAGGTAATATGCAAATTGACCCTCATGCCCTTGCACAAGATGGCCACCCCCATGTGGTCAAAGATGGCTGCCACAAGTTGGCCAGCAGGGGAGGATAGTTGTGGGCATCAGGACAGCAGGGGAGGGCAGTTAGGGACAACCAGGCCTGCAGGAGAGGGCAGTTGGGGGGGACCAGGCCTGCAGGGGAGGGAAGTTTGGGGTGACCAGGCTGGCAGGGGAGGACAGTTGGGAGTTACCGCGCCAGCAGGGGAGGGTAGTTGGGGGCAATTGGGCCAGCAGGGGAGCAGTTAGGCATCGATCAGGCTGGCAGGGGAGTGGTTAGGGGGTGATCAGGTTGGCAAGCAGAAGCGGTTAGGGGCAGTAAGGCAGGCAGGCAGGCGAGTAGTGTTGATTCAGCAGTCCCGGGTTGTGAGAGAGATGTCTGACTGCTGGTTGAACATCCCCCGGGGGGTCCTAGATTTGAGAGGGTGCAGGCTTGGCTGAGGGACACCCCCCACCCCAGCACATAAATTTTGTGCACTGGGCCTCATAATATATATATTCTGAACCCTTTACAACTAGACCAGGCTTTGTCTTCACTTTGAGAAAGGCCTTGGCAGTGCTTGGATCTATTCTGAAGCAATACCTCTCAAATTTCTGTGGTGAGGGATCAGTTTATATTTATTTCCCAATCTCTAGCAGATTGGTACCTTTAAAAATATTCTGTACAACAAGTCCACCGCTCACATGCTTAAATGATATGATAAGATCAGGTGGATATATACATTTCTAACAATCATTCTGTCTCATGGTTACTTCATTGCAGACCAGTAACAAACATTTTTTTTCAGATTTTAACTGTCCATGGTTCAATGTTTGAGTCACACTGCATTTAGAATATATGCAAATGTATTGACATTCTATCAATCTTGGGAGTGATTTATTTAAGATTCCTCAATGCTATGAAGATTGATCATATGATTAAATGTCATTCTTTAGCAATTTCATTCCTCTCTGTAACCCTAATCTCTAGTATATTGAATAACGTAAGATAATAAACAATAATTATACCTCACACTATTTACTGAGTGCTACTATGCATCAAGGACCAAGATAAGCAATTTAGAGACATTATTGCTCTTAATCCTCACATCAACCTTATGAGGTAAGCAATTTATAGATGAGGACTTTAGGTGCAGCAAGGTTAATTAACTTTTAAAAGTCATACAGCTTCACTACTATGTGGTAAAAACCAGCCAAAACATCTGCATTCCACAAAATAAAAACTAATTAGATTACAACCTTAACTATTTTCCAGCCCTGAGATTGTACTCTGGGTATTATGTTGAATTCAGAGTTCCCAGTTCTCCAGTAATGTTATTATAGACACAAATTCCAACCTCTAGGTTATCATGCCATGGCCCTCTACAGACTGATTATAGGTGGCGGGCTGTGATGGACTCCGCAACCCAACCAAATGCACAGGGCAGCAGAAGATGCAAGGGTCGCTTGTGCACATATCAGTCATGAACAATTATGGCGCAGGGGAGAAAATAAAATAAGATTGATCTCAGTTAGAATTGTATCATTTCCTGTAGGTTGACAGAAGCAGCTATGAAGTATTTTGTGGTAGTCTTGAATCCTAGCCATGTATTCTCACCTCCCTAAAATGTTCTGAATATAATTTCTCCTTTAATAGTTGATAAAGGATGAGATCCTTAATTTGGTGAACTTCCCATCAGAGGAAGTATTGAATACAGTGAAAGAGAGAGAGAGAGAGAGAGAGAGAGAGAGAGAGAGAGAGAGAGACTTTTCTTTTCTGCCTCACACATCTCTAATTATGGAATAAAACTCAGCAGCAGTCTGGACCCCTATGGTAAATAACAAAGTTTTAGCAGTGGAGTGGAAATGCTGAAAACATTTCACTCCCTAACTCCTGTCAGGGAACACTGGGAGGATATTCACAACTAACTTAAAATGTGCATATTTGCCAAGGTCGATCTTATAGTGCCTGTATTTGCATAGATTCCCAGAATCATGTTTTAAACTTGGTGACACTAGTTGCCTGTTTTTCTGGAGACATCTTATAAAAACAAAGCATTAAGAAGCAGCCATGTGCTCAGGTGATCCTACCTGTTACTTCTGTGTTTGTTTAGGGTTTCACAGGGCATTTTCAAATGTAAGGTTCATTCTGTCAACTATATGTATTTTAAATATGTTCCAGGTAGAGGTCCTCCTATATTTATTATAGTTGTTGGCAGGCTCACAGCTCATAACAGATATGGGTGGTAGGTGCCATGCTGACATGCCATCAGTCTGTGAAACAGGGTGCAAGGACAAAGCATCCATCACGAGTACATCCGATCAGTAGTTAGCAATCATGAAAAGATATTTTATATTTTGTTGTTTCTTTCTGCTGTGTGAGTGAATGTGAGGGTGATTATGTGTATGCAGTGGCCACTTATTCTCATCAAAATCTAGTTGCCAGGACATGGGGCAGGAGTGGAGGCAGATAAGCTAATGTGTGCAGTTGCATGTGCATTTATTATTATGCCCATTACTATGAACTCCTGTTTTCTTCTTACTGCCAAAGCTCTCCTCATCCTCCTCTCTGCCCATATTTTTATGCATCATCCTTTCTGATGTGGGGCAGCACAGTTACATTTAGATTTCCAACTACCTTTCACAAAACACAAATTATCTTTAAGAAGACCTCAACATAATAATGTGTGTATATATACATATGCACATATTTTACAACACAACTTGAAAAAAACTTGTGATCCTACTTTGGTTATTTAAAAATATGTCTGCAGATTTTTGATAACTTTTTTCTTCAAAACATGGACCATATTTTCCCTCCCCTTAAATGTAGGCTGTGTTTAGTAACTCAGTCTTGACAAACAACATGGCAAGAGAGAGAATGTGTAATGTCCAATATTAAGACATTATACCTTTCTCTTCATTTTCTTTCTGGGATTAGCTACCAGCTGCTGTGTGTTGAGGATATGCAAGCAACCCAATCGAGAGGAATGTGCCGTGCCAGCACGGCCAAGGGTGAACCTGAGGAGGGGCAGTGAAAGATTAAAGAAGACAGACAAGAGAATACAGCTGGGGCTAGGTAGATCTCCCATGCCTGGATAAGGACACAGAGAGACCCAGCCTGCAAGCCGAGGCTTTATTTTATAGTCAGGTCACACAAAGCAAAACAAGTGTAGTGGTCAACATGTTTACAATGTTC
The DNA here is from genome assembly GCA_025583905.1 of Ia io. Taxonomy (NCBI): domain Eukaryota; kingdom Metazoa; phylum Chordata; class Mammalia; order Chiroptera; family Vespertilionidae; genus Ia; species Ia io. The sequence continues at coordinate 60,667,145 of JAJQQW010000011.1, read as the reverse complement.
TTGTGAGTTTTCACTTTTTTTGGCAGCACTTGTTGCACCTCCCACAGCCCATTAGCTACCTAGGAAAGAACTAGGGAGGACTATAAGGTTAAGCTTAATTATGCTAAGAGGGCTCTGACCTTTAAGCTGGGACTTGTTTGTGGCCCTGCCACAGGTCAATTCAAGGCTTGATCCTATAGCTGCTCCCTACAGAGGAACACCCAACAAGAGACCTATATGGTAAGAGACTGAGGCCTCAAGCTAACAGCCATGTGGGTTTCTATCTTGGAAGCAAATGCTCCACATTTGTCAAATCTTAAAATGGTAGTAGTCCTGCCCAACCATGAGTGATCCTGACTTTGAATCACCTCTTAGATTCTTAACTCTCAGAACATGTGTGAGAAAATAAATGTTTATTGTTTTAAGCTGAGGTAATCGATTCTGAGGTCACTTGTCTTACAGCAATAGATAATTAGTATGCTCATACTTCCCTATATAATTTGGCTGGACAGTGCCTGAATCTATTTCATCCAGGGAGGCTAAGCCATTACAAAGCATTTGACAAAAACAGGAGAGATGAAGGGTGATGGCAAGTGCCACCTGACACTAAAACTTGCCAAGACACATAGGTTCTGCCTGCAGTGGCAATTTATTTTTGTAATTTATTGTGTACTTAGTAGTATTTGATCTATCTGTGGAAATACTAGGAAACTTGTCATTTTTTCATTTAGCTATTGTTCCTTGAACATCTACATAGCAGAATATATACTAGATGCTGTTGATGCAAAATAAACATAACTGAGCCCCTGCTTAGAAAGATTCTTTAGATAAAGTATTTAAATCTAGCCACAGTATTTCTCTTTAAAAAATGCAAAATACATTTACTATGGAATGTACAAGGGCACCTTAAGTAGAAAATATGAAAGATTTTATTAAAACATAAATCTATTTCTCTCTCTCTCTCTCTCTCTCTCTCTCTCTCTCTCTCTCTCTCTCTCTTTCAGTGTGTGTGTGTGTGTGTGTGTGTGTGTGTATACAGAATAATTTGCATTCAAGAATTATCTACTTATTTTGTCATTGTCTGTTTCCTATAGATGTGATATTGGAATGACTCCAATGTGGAACCAAGAATGATAAAGTGTAATGAGCAAGAGACTAGAGGCCATAGATCCCTACTATTTTCCACTTCTGTCCTTGACTAGTTATATCTTCTGTTGAGTCAAAAGCATTTCTGGAAAAACTTTACTCTCTCTCTACCCCTCCACTCTCTTTTTCCCCCTTCTCAATTGCTATTACTGAGTAAGAAAGGGTGCCATTACTCATAATCCCTACTAATGTCTGATTCCAGGGCTCAGTGTTTGTTTAAAAGAAGGATGTAGTTGTTCATAAATCCATATTTTAAAGTAACTCTCTTGTTTGTCTCCTGTGTTCATACTGCCTCCTTCATCCTTTCTGTTTATATTTACATGCACAGTTGCTCCCTATACTTTTCTCCACTCCCAGTAAGAATAGCATGGGGTGGAAAAGTTAATTTGTTGTGCAGATATGCCATCCTGAATGACCTTATCACAACACCACAAAAAATTGCAATTAATCATAAATTGGATTTTGTTCTTCGGTTTTCCATTTTTAAAATTGTGTCGTGTCCCTCATGAGTCAATCAAGCACCACTGAAATAAAATATTCATTGTGAGTTGTCCTTATTCTTAATATAGTGCTGTGATATTATGAAAAATCCTATCAATGCTCTGTGCAATTTTGTACTTATCTGTGAATTGTGAGTCATGCTACTGGTGTCCATCATTTTAATAAATAGCTATGTTCCTGAAAACTCTTCTCAAATTTGTCTGTTTACCCACACTCATACATATGTTTACACAATTGCCATCATAATAGGAAAAATATTTTGCATTATTTTATCTCATGGTTTTATATCACATTTCCCTCATATTCCATGTAGTCTGAATTATGTTTTTATTAGGTGAATAAAATTTGTGTCTCCCATGAAGTAAATGACACCTCTCAATCTAGTGACCCAATTCTTAAGAATAAATAATCAAAGGTTAAAATATAATGAGGTATAACTGGGTGCAAATAAGGGACCATTATACTTATAAGCAGAAAAAAAAATGACCGTCATACGCTTTCTCTATAAGAAAAAAACATCAGTGTCTCAAGAGAAACCATCACTGCAGATAATTATATGCATGGGAGTTAAGCAAGGGAAGTGACAGAGGTCAGGCTGAAGTCATTGTCCTTTTTTATCAGGCACATAGAGACTGAGGGAGCAGTAGGTTCACAATGGGTAGGAACCTACAAGTTTGTTAATTATGCCTGAATGCCTTACATGCCTGCCTCTGACAAGAAGAGACAAATACTCATTGCTGAGTTATTTTTTACTGCAGAGAAATTATTCACTTGCTTGACACTGCTCTCCCACAAAGGGGGCCTTCTGTTGTTTCACCTTTGCCATGTAAAAATTTAGTGTGGAATTAAATTCTCTTACTTATAGTGGCTATGTACCAAATTAAATTGCCATTAATCACAAAGGGAGAAAATACAAAGGAATGATTTCAATGCTGCCTCTTTTATGGATTGAAAGGAACCAGGAAATCAAATGCACAATTGGGAAGCATAGGAACTAGACAATGATAAAGAGACAAATATTTTGAGACCTTTTATGTTAAAAAGTTTTAATAAATTACTCTTTGATTCAGAGCATGTGTATTGAATTTGCAATATATTATTCTGGTTAACAAAGGCACAACTTGATTATGCAAAGCTGTGTTACTTCTACAGCTGTCACTATTGTTTGGGAAATTTTTAAAAATCTTAATGAGGAAAATGCTCCCGTATAACTAGACTTACTATCAAGTGATGTTTTCATCTAGATGTCTCACTCTATATCTTTATTTCACTTGATTACATTGAAATGGAAATGCTTGGCTTGGGAGAGGCCTGTTCTTACAAGACCTGGAGTTCACCACCTGCTCACTGTGTGTTACATGTACTCTCTATGGCACTTGTAAACATGTTCATAATTTTTTTACACCTACCAAAGAGAAAAGGAATTTGTATCACCTTCCCCTTAAAAATGGACAAGTTTTGTGATGGTTTTGAATAATATAGAAAACTAATGTAGTTTTTTTTACTGTTTTCTTGAATGCTTACTCTTTCTACAAATATATTTTCATTGATTTCAGAAAGGAAGGGAGAGGGACAGAGAGATAGAAACATCAAAGAGAGAATCATTGACCGCCTGCCTCTTACACGCCCCCAACTGGGGACTGAGTGTACAACCACAACCCGGGCATGTGCAACCTGGGCATGTACCCTAACCAGGAATCAAACCATGACCACCTAGTTTATAAGTCAATGCTCAACCATTGAGCCAAGCTGCACAGGCTGAATACTTATTCTTGAAGGTGTCAGCTGTCATGAAAGCAGTTTGACTGCACTGAGATGTTGACATGTTATGAGGAAACCCAAATAAGGCCACTTTAAGAGAGACTGCATTGGAGAATCACAGGTAGAGACTCTAAGATTGCATGAGAAGAAAGTGGTGCCTGGCCACCCTCTTCTGTGCTGGTATCCCATAATTCTAGCTCAAGCCTTGCTGTAGCTCAATTGGTTGAGAGACCCAAATTGTAACTGCTTAGCTGAGCTCTCTTTGAATTTCTGTAGCACAGAATTCAATAGGGAGAATAAAGTGACTATTGTTTTAGTAAGCCACTAAGGTTTTCGGTAATGTGTTATATAATCAGAACACTCTCTGAATCTCAGTTAAACAAAGATGCTTCCTATATAGCAGGAAGGGTGAGAGTTGCCTGATGTGAGTGTATCATCTGACATAAAACAGGTACAGAGGAAATCAGAGCAATGATACTACCAACATTTTAACTACATGGAAGCTTGATAAGTAGAAGAAAACCTTCTGTTACATCCTCCTATTGTAACAGGCATGCAATGCTCCACGATTGGGTTGTTAAAATGAATTTGATTTGTCTAAATAAAATTGAATTAGTCTCAAACCATAAATTCCTGACTTGGGAAAGTAGTTCAGTCCCAATCAACATGGGCTTTCTCCCTATTTTGGATCATCACAGAACCACGGAGAAAGTACATTGTTCTGAAAGTTCTCCCTCTCGATTAGGAAAGGTCCTGGGCATCATTGCCTTGCTCCTTATACTATTATATCTCTCCCTGTACCTTCCTGCATCTGTCTAATGGAGGTGTGCATGGCAGAAGTTTTCAACACTTACTCAAAATGGTCCTTCTCATTTTCCATGGGTCCTCCGTCCCCAGAATATTTGCACTGAAGTAGAACCCTTCGTGGAACTCATTATGTTGGTTTCCTTCTCCACAATGTAGCTCATTGATTGTTCAGACTCAGCACATCAAATATTCACACCATTTCTTGCTCACAAGATGTCCTTTGAGGACAATCAGTTGGGAGGGCTATGGCTAACCCTATGTCAGGCCTTGTAACAAAAGAATGAAAGAGCCCCTTTCTAGTAGAAACAATCCCTCGTACCATACCTTTCTACAAAATATAATTTCGCTTAATATGTAATATTAACCATTTCATATTTTAAATTGATTTTATAATTAATTTCACTCTTGCATTATAAAATAATTTTCATATTTAAAAATTAATTGGTATTTATATCTTAATGTGTAATTATAAGCCTGGACTATTCTATAGAATATTAAAATATATTTTCTTAGAAAAGGCAAAAATAAAATATTGTGATCTTTTGGTTTTGATTAAATTACCCAGAGTTTAATAATAGCTATTATTCTTTTTCATTTGTTAGGCAAACATGTATGTTTACATGCCTAAGTATACAAGTATATACATAACATATATGTATTTGTATAAACACAAATCAGTACATTCTAAGTTTCAACACTGTCCTAATTATAATAAATAACCCCCAAAAGTCATAACATTCCCATTGAAATTAAGACATTAGGAAATAATGCTATGTTTTACTAATCAGTTGTTCAGTTTCTGGGTCAAATGAATTTGAATTTCAATGTTGTGCCATGCAATAGTTTTACTACTAAACAGCAATTAACTGTGGATTTAAAAATGTTCCAACAATTTGATTTATGAATGTATCATTAGGAATAATTCTGTGTCATTAAAAACTCAAAGGCAAAGTTCATCATGTCCCAAAAGCAATACAAAAATTTAAAACCTAGTTATGACTTGTTGATTTCTAGACAATTTATTACATTTTCCATTTTAGCCTCAGGGGAAAGATATAGAAATAATTGCTATTTACTGTTCCTTTTCAGACTGATATATGTTTATTTAGTGTGGTTTCATGCAAAAAGAAGAGACCATAAAATAGACCAGTCTCTTTGCATAATTCCTTTGAAAATGAGGCATTCATAGAAAATATGATTTCTACACTTAAGGAAAAGATGTCTTTCTTATTTTCCTCAAGTTCCACATAATGCACAAGGAACTTGCGTAGAGTTATAGACTTTATGAGAATGCTGCCTAAAAATTCCATCCTGACAATAACTGCCTGGGAAGAATTTTAATTTGTTTCCTTCAATGCTGCACACAGCCATTTTTAGTTACACACAATGCTTATGTTCACCATGGCTATGAATTATTGGCTTCTAGTTAGAATAAAAGAGGAAAGGAGTAAGGAACATGGAAAGGCAAACTTCTTTTGCTAACACATTAAGTTTGAGTATAATATTGTGTTGTGCCTTTCTTTTCACACTGACAACTTTGGTCCCATAGAATCATATGAGTTCTGGCATCCTTAGACATTCTGATTTTTTTCAATAATATCTGTGATTTCTTCTTGTTTGTTTCCCTGGATAATGCCCACATTTTTCACTCATATAAATAATGGACGTAGGAGTAGCAGTGGCTGCATTGTGGAGTAATGGAATAATAAAGATAGTGTAGTATAGCTTCTTATTGTACCAGGAGGCAGAAAAATAGTAACTCAAAGGCAAATGGCTAGTTGGTGGCCACTGAGATTTTATAGTTCAAAGTTCTTTCATCATAAAGTGCTACCTTTGCCCATAATATTGGTAATGAATAGCAGAGCTGTCACGTATTTGCCAAAAGTTTATTTTAAAAATCCTTCTTACACATTTGAAGTGCTTGTCAGATCTTATGTAGACATCAAGGAACTGAAGAATTAACAAGTGGGGGGAGATTTGTTGTAGGACTGACATTAATAACTGAGATAGAGAAATGGCTGTATGTGGGAAGCAATTTAACATTCACAGATTGTAATATCCTCAAAAGTCGTGTATTTGCTAGATTTTAATATCAAGGATCATGTAGCTTGTAAAATAAATGGAGGCATTTCTTCTCTACATAGTAAAACGTTAGGATTCATAGATAATATCTGTTTCTTGATGTTATTTTAATATCCTATATAATAAAACCTTAATACGCAAATTGACCGAGCAGCAGAATGATCAGTCACTATGACACAAACTGACCACCAGGGGGCAGGAGCTGTTCCCTGGGGGTCAGTGTGCTCCCACAGGGGGAGCACTGCTCATCCAGAAGCCAGGCTCATGGCTGGTGCAGCAGCAGTCCCGGACTGCGAGAGGGCTCAGGCTGGGCTGAGGAACGCCCCCTTCCCCCAATGCATGAATATCATGCACTGGGCTTCTACTTTACTTATAAAAACTTTTGAATAGACCATTAACCATTTCTTAATGTTGCTTTTAAACAATCTTAGCTTTTTCCCCCACAGGACTATTTGTTCTTTAGAGCTTTTAAAATAAATCATGAGTAATTCTGGATATGTATTTAATCAAAATTTTAAATGTGTTAATATAAGTCCATTAGAGCTTCCTTTCATACTTTTCTTAATTTTTTTGGTTTATTCAAGTTTTTCCCTTATACTCTCATTGTCAGCTAGACTACACTATATATTTTTAAATTTTTATTTAATTAGCCTTTGGTTATGATGCTAGCTTTCCTTCTTTATGCTTATTTTTCTGTTTTAAAATTAATTTTTGCCTTTCTCTTGGTTAAATTTTTTTCTTCCTTACCTGAATTCATTTTTTGTGAAATTTTCCAGCCTGCTTATTTTCATGTTTATTGAATTTACATTCTTTATAATAATGTAAACATTTAAAGTTATAATCTTCCATTTTATACAGATTTTTAACATTATAATATTTGGAACACACACATGCTGTATCATACATGAATATATGTATCGATTTATCAATATGTTCTCAACATGTTTGGTGACCAGCAGTTTGTAGAATTAAAATGCAATATGTGCAATTTTTAATTACTTGGTTATGTAATTTGTGTTTATTATACTTAATTTTGTTGTATATTTTATTTTAAATGTTTTTATATTAAGGAATATAATGAGATTCTCTGAGACACTTGAGGAAGAATAGAGCCAAGAAGATGCTGCCATTTCAGACAGGAACATTGTTACCTTTGTATTATGTTGAAAATGGACCTACTTCATCTACCCACAGGAGTAATCATCATTGTTGGAACCTGCTATTCTTGAGGTTACTACATTGGATTTTCAGCCATAGTTTTATTGTTTTACCTCCCCCTTGCCAAGCTGCCAGAGCTTGCCAAAACTGAGCTACTACTGATTTTTCAACTCATAGGATGGGTTCTGCCAGTTTCCATGCCAAATATGACTTTGCAGTATTTCAGTAGCCCCTGCCTCTTCTACTGGGATTTAATACAAACCATTGTCCCTATCACTGATTTGAAATTACTTTATGGCATTCACTGCATGGAACTCCTTGATTGCTGTTATTCATCTCTAACCTCTGAACCCCTTTGTTGCCCCTAATAATGTCACCTTGATTTCACATATCATCACCAGGTTATAGCCACCTTTAAACCCACTAAACTTATTTGTTGTGATAGATTCCTCATACCCTACTATCCCAAACCCCAATATGTGGGCATCATTTCATCAAGGCCATGGTGTTGTTCATGGTCCTGCTTAAGAGAGTAATTGGACTTGCTTTCCTCATGGTAGTTTGTCTTTCTAAAGCCTATAATTTTCATGACTAAGAGCACTTATTCTGTACCTTTGGGACTTCATTGATTTATTTTATAATATAGAGCCAAACCCTTGCAATACTCTCTGGTCATTACACTAATGTAACATTTTAGATCATCTTTAGTTGAAAAGTCTAGGTCTGTATTTTGATCACTCTTACTTATCATCTGCTTTTACCTTATATGCATGAGAAATTGGACATACAAATGAACAATAAACAGACAATATATGAAAATAGAAGTCTGCCTCACAACCTATTATGTTTCACCCAGTCCAGAAAGTCAGTAATAATGCCTGTAGAAATTGGTCCGAAATGACCAGGACTTGATCCAATAACTGATAGCTTTCCTATCTTTTGCACTGCTTCTAACTTAGGGCTAACTGGAGAAAAGCAAATCAAATATATGTTCCTAATATATCACACAGGATGTTTCACTTCTACTTAACCCCCATACCAGCATCCTCCAATCAGGGCATACTTAAAGCCTACCCTATTTCCACTAAAAAGATTCCCCACTCTTCTTGCAGCCTTTGAATTTCTGCCAAATGCAAGTGGTGGAAGCTGGTTCCCTTAGTATAGCAAGTTTTGACTCAATAGCCCGTGCTTGTTCTTATTTGGTGATCTTTTTTTATTTCCACAGTTCAAAATCATATTGTGACATAATCTGAGATAAGAAAAAAATGTTAAAGATAGTCCTTCTCTGGTAGGGCAAAGATGAAGCTGTTGGGAGATGTCTTAAAGATCCAGAAAGATCCCTTTAACTAGGAACATCACCAGCGGTATTAACTGAACCAATGGAAAATGAAACCATGGATATAGGTGGACTACTGTGTGTGTGTGTGTGTGTGTGTGTGTGTGTGTGTGTGTACTGAAAATTGCACTCTCTTGACATTTGGAAATGCCATTTTGATATATTAAATATGAGTATGCTGGCATAAAAAATCCTTTTTATCCCAAAAATATATTTCAGGGAGCTTAAAGAAAATTTTTGGCTAAAAATGTTTATAATGAGCCAAATATAACTAAGGTAGTTTGACACTAGCAGGGAGTATGACAGAAAATTTACTTTTGATAATTGCTATACTCTATTTAAATTTTTTTTGTTATTTTTGTTTTGCAGAAACATCAGGAAACATGCCTCTTAAGAAAAAAAATCATTGAGACTATTATGACGGCATTAATTTTGTTTTCTTAAACATTGTGAAGACAGTGTAATCTAATTTAAACATGATAGAAAACAGGTTGTATTAATATATTTACATTTGAAAGGATTGCATTTGTGGCTTTAACTTTTTGAAATATCATCTGAGTAGTGATAAAACCATTTCTCTCTGTTTATTCTTGATGTTTTATCTTAAATAGATATTCTAAAATATTAATATATTTCAGACACCCTTTCCCCCACATGCTTTGACAGATATTATTATTTTCCCCTGAACCAATAAATAGAAAATTAAAGGCATAGTATTTTAATATCAGATCCCTTTGATTGAAGAAGTAATTAAAAATAATGAACTCACTATTGTAAACCTGCACTATATGCAAGTAACTAATATGATTTTACACACTTAGGATTTATCACAAAGATTGCCATTCCATAGCCCCTTTACCCCACTAGCCACAGCCCCTAGCCTACTGAGCTGCCTGCAAAATGGAAGAGAGTGATACTCATATTGGGTGTCTGTTTTTTTTTTAATATATTTTATTGATTTTTTACAGAGAAGAAGGGAAAGTAATAGAGAGTTAGAAACATCGATGAGAGAGAAACATCCATCAGCTGCCTCCTACACACTCCCCACTGGGGATGTTCCCGCAACCAAGGTACATGCCCTTGACCGGAATCGAACCTGGGACCCTTGAGTCCGCAGGCCGACGCTCTATCCACTGAGCCAGACCACTTAGGGCAAGGGTGTCTGTTCTTTAAAACAACCATATTCTGTGAATAAATGTATGTCTATTAGGATAGACATTCATACAGTAACAACAAAAAAGCTTTGTTATTTTTGCTTAGTGTCAGGTGTTTGTTTTTTCTGAAGAAAATAATCTATATTTTATCCTTGGGCTCTCTTTGGGGTCTTAGCTCATAAAGCTCTAGCTATCTTGGCATGGTCTTCTGGTCTTCTCAACTAAGATGTGGTGTGTATTGACTTCTACCCCACCCATTGCACAGCCCTCAAACATACACAGTCACTGAAGGACTCAGACTATTTACTTTTTAATGCTCCAGTTGACTGAGTCACAATGATCACTGTTAATAATCTATCTATCTATCTATCTATCTATCTATCTATCTATCTATCTATCTATCTATCTAACTAAGTGTCCATTCGACCATCCGACTGGTAGCTAATGCATGCAATAACCACCAGGGGGAAGACGATCTGACAGGTAACTATGATGCACATTGACCACCAGGGGGAAGATGCTCAATACAGGAGTTGTCGATATGCGGTGACTTGGCAGCAGTGGTTCTCGGGTGACGCACCCCAGAACCAGAAAGGAGGAGCCCAATTCCTGGGTGCGTCACCCGAGAACCGCCCTCTTGCAATCCAGGACCCCTCGGGGGATGGCAGAGAACTGGTATCGGCCTGTTCCCTGCAGGCAAGGCCAAGGGACCCCACATGCCAGAAGGACCCTGCTCACTCCACTTTCAACCCTGACACCACCCAGGTGCAGCCGGCAGGTGAGGGACTGCAGGAAGTTGGCTCCAGGGCGTGTCTGGCCCATCTCACCCAGTCCTGCCCCTCCGGCCACCTTCTAATTAATTTCCTTTCAATGTACACGAATCCACCAGGGCACTAGTTCAAATATAACTGACCTCATCTCTTCTTCTCCCCACCAAACATTGTGGATACAAGATTTAGACCAGTATCCTTTCTTTCATCTTCTCCCTTAATTAAGGAGATGACCCCCATCCTTGGCAGAGTCTAAGAATGGAACATTGCCCTCCATCTCTTACCTCACAGTGGCACGGACACAGTCCAGTGAATCCCTAACAACCACTTCCACCTTGCACACACAAGAGCAGAGGTCCCCTCCCCTGCCATCTACTGACTGCTTCAGAAACCATGTGTGAGTAGAAGCTTTCTTCTGAGCAGTAGCACAAAGCAGGGTGGAGTAGATTAACACTAAATTGCAATTGAATCCCAGTCTACAAAAATTGGATGAGAAATGCAGTTTGAACCTAAATAGGTTTTAGTACCTTCCAAAATAGAAGGTTTAAATAAGAATTGAAGTTTCAAAATGTAATTCTCAAAACATCTAAGATATGGGCCCAAATTTTCAGACAAAACTCAGGAATATCTCAAGGTAAATGAGAAACAATAATTAACAGGCATCCATATTGCAATAACACAGATGTTGAAATGACCAGATAATGATTTTAAAGCAGCTATAATAAAAATGATCTAATGAGCAATTATTAACCTTTAAAAATTAAAAAAGCAAATCTTAACAAATACATAGACAATATGAAGAAGTGTCAAATTAAAATTTTAAAACTGAAAAAAATAACAATAACCCAAATAAAAAAATCTCACAGACTGGGATTACTAGCAAAATAAAAATGATAGAAGAATGGCTCAGTGAACTTGAAGATAAATCACTAAAAATTATTTTATTAGAGCAGAAAGAAAATAGTTTGAAAAAGTTTTAGGGACTTATGGCACAATAATAGAAGACCTAATATTTGGCTCAGTGCTTCAGAAGGAAGAGAGAAAAAATGTAGAGGTGAAACTGTATTTGAAGAAATAATGGCTGAAAACTTCTCAATGTCACAAAAAAATCATAAACTTATTAATTTAAAAACCTAAGCAAATAAAAAATGTAATATCTTACTAATTTCATGTCCATGCATGACATAATCTAACAGCTAAAAACTAACATAAAAATATTGAAAGCAACCACAGAGAAATGATTCATTACCTATCAGTAAATTTGAACATTTCAAGTGACAGCTGGCTTCTCATCAGACACTCCTGGGTCCAAAGTAAAGTGACAACATTTTCAAGTGTTGAAAAAAAAAATAAATTATTAACCCAGAATATTGTGTTGAGCAAAAATAAAGGTGAGATGAAAATATGCTTACATATAGGAAAACAAAAAGAATTTTTCACCAGCAGAGCTACTTTATATGACTAGCTAAGCAAAGTTCTTCAGATAGAAAGGTCATGATAACATAACAGAACATGGAGCATGAAGAATGAACAACAGAAGGGTAATTGTCTGGGTAAATATAAGACTTGGATTTTCCTCTTTTTAAAAAAATAATTATGCTTGACAGTTAAGAACTCTAAATCAAAAAATTGTGTGATGTGGTTCTCAATGTAGGTAAACAACTACCTCAGGGGAGTAATTAAGTGAGTTAATATTATAGTAAATTCCAATTGAAGTGGAAAATATTCAGACTTCCAGGTTCTTTCAGTCTGTTGCCATTATCTTTGTTTGTTAAAGGCTCATTTTTTTTTAAAAAATCACAGTTTCTTTAACTCCACATTGGTCAATAGTTTTAATTGTCTATAAATGGTTCTACAGTTTATTTTTATGGGAAGATATCTACAAAGCGTTTTTTTTTTCCCTTCATATGCATCCTTCCTATTTCTATAGGAAGTAAATAAACATTATTTGGTTATTAATAAATCTGAAAGAATGCGTTATTTTGATAAGCTTTAAGCATAAATCCATTTTTAAATATTTTCATTAATGCTTCTAAAATTCTTTAAAATCATCTTTCTTTTACAATAGTAGTATAATAGTTTCAATTCAGTACTTCTAAAATTGAGAATTACAACTTTATAGATTTAAATGAAAAACATATTCTAACTTCTTACATTTTATAAATAGAAGTAAAAAAAAGTATTGTCAACTAATGTGTATGTTCATCTCTCCTTAAAAGTTTGCTTTCTTAATATCTGCATACTTTTCTTAGATGGAAATTACCAGTAAATAAGTTACAAATTCCTTTGTGTGAGCTAAGAAAGACTCATTGTTCTAGTAGGACAACAATTTCATAGTACTTGTCAGAAAATTATACAATTCAATAATAACTTGATTATCACAATAGTGGAAAAAGGCACCCAAAGACTTTGGTTAAAATTAGACTGTCTGGATGACCATAAACAAGCATTCATAAATTAGAAATATCTCTGTGGACAAAGATGCTATTGCTAAAGAAAAAGTAACTCTAGTTCATGCCCTACAGAAGCAAATTGATTTGGCTTGAAATTAGAAAAGAAACAGAAAAGCAATGCTGAGCACAGTTTTGAGCAAACAAGCCTTTAACGCTATCAATGACAAAATTGTGTAAGTGTAATAATTTTCCATAGTAGTCATGCCCAATCGAGTCTTGAATTTGGTTTAATTTGATAGGTGTGAGGATTCACAAAAGGAAGGCAATTACCAGCCACCAACTGTCTGTTTCACTTTCTGGAAAACAGAAGCCTTACATATTATGTAAACCCAATCATAGAGCAGTTTCCTAATAAATCCACAGTGGACATAGAAAAACAAGCATAACTGTATCAATAAATACATGAGTAAAAATCCTGAAGACTTCAATTCAATGAATCAGAACTCTAAAACCATCAGAAAGCAGACCATAGTATACAAGCTCTTTTAGGAAAGCAGGCCAATAAAAGAAAAAGGAATACACATAGTCAATTCTCATGAAACAACAAAAATCACGTGACGTGAACCAGTTTAGAAATCTGAGGTTAGTTTGACAAATAAGGAACATAATTAAACTCAATTGATATGCATTCCATTAAAATATTCCACTAATTTAAAAGTAACACATATTAGTTGTAAACAATACATTTGAGTTTGATTTGTCTTTTTTGGCATTTGTGCCCATACAGAATATACAATTGGATTATGTATGATGATCACATCTGTAATAGTTAAATGTTAATATTTAATATTTTATACATTTTTTTTGCAAATATGATGTTTAACCATCACAGAATAAAATTTGACCTAAAATTTCCTTGTTGAGCCTCTGTGATATTTAAAATCGATATTTTCATCAAATTTCTGTGGATATCCTATCTAATAAAAGAATAATATGCAAATTAACCATCACTCCGCTACACCCACAAGCAACGCAAACCAGCCATGTCCACAAGTCATGCCCACCAGCCAATCAGGAGCAAATATGCAAATAAACCCAACCAAGATGGCTACAGCCACAGAGAGCAGGAGGGAGGCTTGTGTTTCCTCAGCAATGGAGAAAGCCAAGCTTTCTGCCTGCTCTTGCTGGCCTAGGCCTCCACTCAAGGCTACAAAGTTTCAATGATAGAAGATACATAAATCCAAACAGAAATGATAGCAGCCACGGAGCTGGAAAGAGCAGGAGGCTAGGGTTGCCCCGGGCGATGGAGGAAGCCAAGCTTTCCACACACCCTGGCCAGCCCAGGCCTCTGCTTAAGGCTACAAATTTTCAATTATAGAAGATAAATAAACCCCAGATACCAGGGCCTCCGCTTGGGTCGCCGGAGGGTGTGGCCGGCCTGCAAACCACCACATGCCCCTGGCCCAGGCTGCCCCATGCCCCAAGGGAACCCTCACCCTGGTCCAGGACACCTTTCAGGGCAAACCAGCCGGCCCCCACCCATGCACCAGGCCTCTATCCTATCTAATAAATGAGTAATATGCAGATTGACCATCTTTCTAACACACAAGATAGCTGCCCCCATGTGGACACAAGATGCCACCACAAGATGGCCATCAGGGGAGGGCAGTTGGGGGGGACCAGGCCTGCAAGAGATGGCAGAAGGGGGTGATCAAGCCTGCAGGGGAGGGCAGTTAGGGGTGACCAAGCCAGCAGAGAAGGGAAGTTGGGGGGGACCAGGCCTGCAGGGAAGGGCAGTTGGGAGGGACATAAGCCTGCAGGGGAGAGCAGTTGGGGAAGACCAGGCCTGCAGGGCAGGGCAGTTAGTGGTGACCAGGCCTGCACTGGAGGGCAGTCAGGGGCAAACAAGCTGGCAGGGGAGCAGTTAGGCATCAATCAAGCTGGCAGGGGAGTTGTTTGGGGGTGATCAGACCAGCAGGCAGAAGTGGTTAGGGGCAATCAGGAAGGCAGGCAGGTGAGCAGTTGGGAGCCAGCAGTCCTGGACTGTGAGAGGGATGTCCGACTGCTCGTTTAGGCCCTGTCCCGGCTGGTGGGAACGGGCCTAAATGGGCAGTCGGATATCCCTCGAGGGGTCCCAGATTGGAGAGGGTGCAGGCTGGGCTGAGGGACACCACCCCACACCATGCACAAATTTCATGCACTGGGCCTCTAGTCATATATATAAGTGTCTCTGAAGTTTTACAAAGTGTACACACCCACGTCACTACTACCCAGATAAAGAAATATGATACTACCAGTATCATAAAACTATAGTACCCTTCCTCTTTACATCCTTCTTCCTTCTTTGCGAAAAGTTAGCACTATTAATATTTCTGCCATCATAGAATAATTTTGTCTATTTTTATATTTTTTTAAATGAAAGTATGTTGTGTCTAGAGCCTTTGGTTCAATATTATGTAATGAGATTTAGCCATATTGTTGTCTATAGGAATACATTTGTTCTTATTGCTTGTATAGTTTTACATATACAATATACAACTCCCTATTTGCCTCTCCCTCCTGCTGCTGACAACCTCCATTCTACTTTCCACTTCCATAAGTTTGACTATGTCAGATAGCTTCTATGAATGGAATCATGTAGCATTTGTCCTTCTGTGACTGGTTTATTTATCTGAGCATAATTTCCTCAAGGTTCATCAATGTTGTAGCATACAATAATACTTTATTTTTTATGAGTAAATAATATTCCGTGTGTGTATATGCCACACTTTCCTTATCTACTAATGAACATTTAGGTTATTTCCACCTCTTGCTTGTGAAAAATGAATACTCTATGGCATATCACATTTTGACTACTACTTCTTTTTCCATTAACTTTTTATTCAACCTTTCATAACATCATCATTTTCTCATGATTTTTTTTTCTTTTTATTTTCTAGATAATCCTTCATTCTTACTAAAGCTTCTGTACTTCCCCTCTTCTTTTTCTAATCTACCCTCTCTCATGAGGTAATTTTATACCCATGCATGAATTCAACCTTTATTTATTAGAGTTTTCCTAATTAATGTATCTTCATTATAGCTATTACATAAGTTGTGGACATGTACATCTAAATTTCTTAGTAGCTTTCTTTGAGATAGTTCAACATCCTAAATTTTCGCTCTCCACCTATATCCTAAGCCATACCATATAAGCATTTTCAGGACAAACAGTTAACTATTCTTAGAGCTACCAGGAGCCCCAACTCCCTCAAATCTATATTTGGAAACTTTAAAAGCCATTACTGATTACCTAAATTCAATATTGAGCAAAGACCCCCAATTCACATGGAGGTAATGAATTATCACTGTCTTCTCTCACATAGAAATAATTCCTAGAGGCAGCCACTTGAGGTGCTTATATAATACATTTCAATTTCCTTATAAGTGCCACCATCATCATTGTAATGTAGGTGATTCTCTTGTCACTAATACTTTTGGAGAGTGAATCATTGATCGGATGCCTCCTGCATGCCCCACATTGGGAATTGAGCCTGCAACCTGGACATGTGCCCTGACTGGGAATCAAGCCCCGATCTCCTGGTTCATGGGTCCCAGCTCAACCACTGGGCCACACTGGCCAGGCAAGACAAAAAAAAATCTTTAAGAATCTAGAAGAACTAAGCAATACCTTAAGCAAATGGACATACTTTACATTTAAAGAACCCTCTACACAATGACAGTAGAACACACATTATTTTCAAGTTCACATGAATCATTCATCAAGATAGATCATCTCTTGCATCATAAAAGGATTCTTAACAATTGTAAAGCAATTGAAACCATAAAAAGTACAATCTATGATCAGATGAATTTGAAAATAACTGAAAAAATCCCTAAATACTTGGAAATTAAACAATATAAGTTTAAAATCTTCTGTGGGTCAAATAAAAAATTCCAAGGGAAATTAGCAAATCATTTTAACTGAACAAAAATTAAAATACAAATATCAAAACTTGTGAGATGCTTCCCGGGTGGCCATAGCATCCCTAGAGGAGAGATGTAAAGGCCTGGGACCATTAATCAAACTCAGGAAAATGCTGAAGAGATTTTCCTGCTTCCCAGCTCCTCATTGGGTAGGGTTGGATAAGGAGGCTTTCACTGAGGAAGCACTGCAGCTCCCTTTTCCTGTGGCCTAATTTTGCTCTCTTCCTTCCCTCCTCTTTACTTCCACAGGTGTCTGTCTTAAGAACATTCCCTAATAAGCCCCTTGCTCACAAATTTCTCTCTCCAAGTCTGCTTCCTGGGGAGCCCATCCTGGATAAAGTGCCATGAACAAAATAAAGACTTAGAGCATTTCCAAATCAGTGTCTGAGATTCAATCTCAGATCGTTAATTCGCAACACCTCTTTAGTAAGGATGCACTGCCTATAGTAAATGGAAGCTTCCCTGCTCCTTTGTAGAATGGTTCCATTAGTGGATTTGGGGAAGCTCATTTTCTGATGTAAGTTAAAGGTGCAATTATCAGAGTTAATGCCTTCAGAAGGTGAATTCTAGGATGCTGCAAATTGTTGAATATATCTCTACCTTTTATACTAGTAAACAAGGAAGGCAAGCTGCATTGGCCCCTTTTAACTACTGTGTTGCTAACAACACAGCGATTAGTGAAAACTGAGAACAGATAATGTTAATGATGGGAGAAACATTTCAAGAACATCCGATGCCCATGGGCATGCAATTTTTCCTTTGTGTCCTTTCTTTGTCTTTCCCATTTTATGTCTTAACCATACTGACAGAAAAAAATAAAATACACGAAAAGACTAAATTCATTTTAAATTATGGGTTAACATATATTTATGGTTACTGTATTCAATTAAACTGAGAATTGAAGTGTGCATTAGAAATGGGAAGGCTGCTTGGGAGAAAAAGCACAGGTTATAATTTTTATTTCAGCTATCTTTTGACATTTTTATTGGCTATCCCAACTGAATGGCTTTACAAGTAAAACTAAACAAATAAAAGTGAATGGGGATATAGGGAGAAATGCTTAAGTGGCTCTGTCAAAAATAAAATGACACAGTATTATATTTTTCATGTTCTGTAAATATGTGGCATTAATCAAAAGCCATTTAAACCTTGAAAGGAGCAGAAACATAATAAAATTGAATGGGACTATTTCAGTTTTACCTGTTTTCTGAGAATGCTTAATGTTGTTTTTGTTTATTTTATTGTTTCAGATGTGAATTTTTAACTTTTAAATTCACGTTTGTAGATTTGCTTTTAAATTTGTCATGAAAAACTTGTATCACGAGCACACATGAAAAAAGGTTTAATAATATTGAGATTTCTGTTCTGGCTCATACAATTTACACTGAAAGCTTCCTGGTAAATCATTTATCTCATAATATCATACGTAAGTGGAAATTCTGTACAATTTAGAGACTGAGGTTAAATTATGTCTCTGAAGGATATAAGCAACAATTTTAGGAAACTAACACTGTTATAAAATGTACAGGCAGTCTGGATCATCAAAGCTTCAGTTTTTTTGTCTAATTTGTTAGTGGTTTTTTTTGCATTTTTTTCTTTTTTTTTTTAAGTTTAATGGGATATGTCCAATCAAAATCAGAAAAGTAAACTCTGAGAGAAACTAGCTGAGATCTTCTTGGGACAAAATGGCCTTATTTGAAGATTACAAATAAAAAAAAAAGCTGATCAGGTTGTGATATTTCTATTTAATTTTATTTTTGTAATGCGTGAAGTTTCAGGATATATGTCAGGAAAAGTTGTCTGCTGTAATAACTGCTACCAGGTCAACATTATTAGAATAGCTAATGCAGAAACAACAGGTCTGCGCATTTCAGGCATGGACGACCGAGAAAATGGAAAATATCCCATTTAATATGCTTGCACATTTTATTTTAAAACACAGGCTATTTATTTATTAGAACTTAGTTCAGTTTTGTTTTATAGCAGCTAATTTATTTTCAAATGCAGGTGTTTCACTTCTCTCTCCAAAGCAAAGACATGAAGAAATCAAAAAGGCTTTCAGGACAGCATTTCTCAACATATGGTTTCTATAGCACACCTGTGCCAATTCTGTGTAGTTAGCTAAATATTCAGATCATTGGACTATGCTTGAGACTCCTGAATAAGCGGCTCTGGGGCTGTGGCTTTGAAAAGTGTATTTCCCAAGGATTACCCTGTTAAGAATGAATTACCCCTAATATTATGCCCTAACAAGTCTGGTGTAAATGACAGTGGGTATAGAGGAGGAGTTATGGACTCTACTGTAGGCTGTGGTTTCTAAATGTCAAGTTGTGGCCTCCAAATGCACTGGGAACTGTGGATGGGCTGAGAGTATTGGGCATGATGTCTGAGAGCCCCATTGTCACTGATGTCACTTTAGGGTGCAGGTGATCATGTCCTACTACAAGACGACGCCACAATACCTGAACCACATAAGTGGATGCCTTTTAAGCCTTTCTGTAACCATCAGAAATTTCCAATTTATCTGGCTTAGGGTTGATATTCAATATGTCTAGCACTGAATGAACTGAATTCATTCTAATCTCTGCTGGTCACTGACACACTGCACAAGATACTTACTCACATCTCTGAACATCATTTTCCTTATCTCTGGAATGAGGTTGATAATAACTTTCCACAGAAGTTTTTCTAAGGTGAAATATGATCATATACGCGAGCTCTCTCTGGAAATGAAAATCTCCAACAATTGTAAGAGTGAAGCATTAGAAGCTTTAGAAGCTTAGAAGCATGTATGTGGCTTCTATTTTTACAGATGCAAATATTAATATTTTATAAATAAAAAGGAGTGCCAATTTTCTTGCTGACATAGTTTTAATCAATAAAGTAGATAATATTTATTGAGGAAATATATTATTTTTACAGGAATTAATCTCTCTTGTTAAATCTAGCCTGCGAATATTAAATATTTTAACTTTTTTTTAATTAACAAAGCACATGGGTTGTGAAATGGTCAAATATCCTTGTACATTGAATTCTGCTTCATATTTGTATGTTGGTTTTCACTCAAATACTGTCAAATTCTAACCTCTTCACTGAGCTCAAAATTTACACATATAATTGAATTCTCTCTGGGGTGTATTAACTAAATACAAAATTTATGATGCAAATAAATATATATATTTACATTAACATTTATAAATAATTAAAATATTTTAATTTTTAGTGCTCCTCTCCTATACACAAATACCATTTCTCCTAATTCTTTCTATTTGCTGAGTAGTATTCTACTGCATGGATTAACTAGAGTTTGTTTTTCCACTTACCAGATGAAGGACATTGTGTTGCTTCTAGTTTTTTAGCAATTATGGGGAAAACACTAAGAATTTGCATAGACATTTTTGTGTGAACATTAGTTATCTTTCCTATAAGAGGACACACAAAAGTGCTGAAATTCTCTGCTGTGGCACTATCTAAATGTTGACCAGATGCATTTGTTAAAATTTTAGTTAATTTTTTTTTAAGTGGCCAATACATGGCCTTTGAAGTCTCCATCTTCCTCTTGAATCTTTTCACATTTCTTCTCTCCTTCTCACATTTCACCATTCTATCAGTTCTATACATGTTGAAAAGACCCTCATAGCAGTTCTTCACTCTATTGGGAAGCATATTCTCTGCACCTTCCTTTTGACCTGGCTCATTCTCACACACCTTTCACATCTTGGCTTAGAAATTACTACTTGCAGGTAACTTCTCCTTCAAGACTGGCCAGGCCAGGTTTAACTCATTGGTCACCTACTGTCATCACTGTTTCAGCATTTGCTTTGCAGCTGTGAGGAGTTATTCAGAACACTTTCTGTTATAAGTGGGGAAAACCCAACTGAAAAATTAAAAAATATATAATTTAGTGTCTCCTATAACAGAAAAGTTCTGGTTTTGGGCCTGTTTCAAGTATGGCCGCATTCAGAAACAAGTTTCCAGTATGTCGCCACCTTCTGAGCTGTTGCCTTCATGCTCAGATTTCACATGGCTGTCTTTAGGAGTTCTGGGTTCCCATCCTCTCAAGTTCAAGCCTAGTGATAATAAAGAAAGCTTTTCTTCACTCATTCACAGTATAAGTCTCATCATGACTCACTGTAAACTTGCTCACCTCAAAATTAAAGGATGGTATTGGGAGGGCAATGCTGTGGGAAGAGCCACCTGAAAGTGGTATTTAAGACAGTTCTAGCAAAGAACTGGGGAACTTGTAAAAGCAGGTAAATGGACAGAAATTCATTATTAGATCTGGGTAGGTGGGTCCTTCAATAGCTCCTCCAAGGAGAGTAACAGTAGGTTTAGAACTATAATATTATTTAAAGAATCCACTCACTAAGTAAGGTAGAAAGTCTTCAGTAATTGTAGCATTAAAATGACAAGAAACAAACAAACAAAACCAACCCAGAAACTACAAAAACTGTGAAGGCTTTATATTCTAGCATATGTCTTTTTGAAGAATGGTTCAGCAATACTAAATAAGGAGAGCAAGTTGAATTGCTAGAACAAGGCTCTTATATACCTGAAGTCTGGAACACTGAGATAAAAACCTTTTTATTGAAAACTAAAAGCAAAATTTACCTTACATAGCATATTAATTCCAATTTAACTTAATAATTTTAATGCATTTTAGTTATTTGTTCTCTTGTAGGCAACTAATAGCAAATAATATTTTCAGGAAAAAAATGAAGAAGCCCAATAATTGAAATTTTGAGAAAGCAGTTTAGAGATACAACTAAATGCAGGCTTGAGAGGGATAAGGATTCTCAGAAAAGCTTTCCCTGTTAAATCTTTATGTGCGTTCTTAAAGTCAAACTCGGTGACTGAAATTAACGGAGTTCAACAATCTGCTTCATACAAATACTCTGTGATTAAGGACACACTGTCTCTCCTAGCCCCAGCACCAGCAGGGCCTGACCAGGGGGCAGTACCAGGGACAGCAGCAGTAACACCCAGTCAGTGTGTGTGGTTGCTGGAGGGGAGATGACCAGCAGACCTGTTACAGAGACCTTAGAAGGCCCAGGAGCCCTTTGTCTCAGCCTGTCTGAGTAAAGACAATATGAATGAACAGAATGGAGGCCAGAGAGTCTCCCAGTACTGGGCTGAAGCACTTTAGAAAAGAAAGGAAAAAGAAACTTCCACCAAAAGGACTTCCCATTCTGGTAGGAAGTGGGAGGACAAGTCAATTCTGATATCCCATGTAACTACTCAAGGAGATCAAAAGAGGAAGGCCGTGGTTCCTCCCCAAGGAATACAATAGCCCCTGCATCTCCCCAAAAGGGCCTATATTATCCCCAAGATTGAGGAGGAGCTGATCTAGAACTAGTTCAGGGTGTGGGGGGCATAATCCAGATATCTGTTCCCCCAGCCTCCCCCATTCTGCAGCTCACCCTGTCTAGGAGGAAAGTTCTAGCCATTCATGGAACTTGAGATTATCAGAGCTTTCGGTGAGTGTGGAATGGTTCATTTGTCAAGAGTACTCACTTTTTTTCAAAATGTTGTTTGTCTGGCACAACTGGGTTTGAGGGGATAAATCTGTCTTGGCTAGTAGTATGTAGAGAGTGGGACATTTTGTTTGGGTGCATTTTGGTATTGGCCATACTATTGAATTTACCACCACTTCCCACATCCTACCAAGTTTCAGTCCTGGCCTGTTTTTCTAGCTGGTAATGTGACCCAAGGCAAACATGTTGGTGCGTGTTGCTAGGATGCAATTTCTCAGTGTTCCAGCATGACCCCTGGCACACAGGTTCAAGCCATCAGAAGCATCCCAGCTGGACAAAAAGTGAGTCCATCACTACCTGTCATAACTATAGCCTACTTGCCACAATTCTGCATCACACACTTGGTATTCCCATAAGGTAAGACAGCTGTTAATGCTGCCCTGAGAATCTCACATTCTCTACTCTCAACCTCCCATTACACCTCTACCCAATACTGAAGGCTTCTAAAGAACTGTCATTCCAATAGCTCCCTCCTGCCTTTGCATCTACAAAGAGCAAGGGCTTGTGTGATGCTGACAAGCAGGCTTACCAAGAAGGAGTATAGACAGTAGCGTTAGATAATTTGGGCTTCACCCCAGGCTTTCCCACTCAAAGCCTATCTGACCTTGAAAGCAACATTTAACCTCTCCGGACTGTAGGATAACAATAATAATAATACCTAAGCAACAGGTATTATTAACAACAACAACAATAATAATAATACCTAACTAACAGGTATTGTTAACAATAATAGTAATAATAAAACTTAACCAACAGGGTGTTGAAAATATTCTATTCATTTCAAGTTCAATTCAGTTAGTTACAATGCACAGTTCCTGAAATATAGTAAAAAGAATGATAGCTATTATCTTAGTCATATTTCCTTAAGTTTCTGCTGTGTGTGATTTTCATGTAATCCATAGAAGTTTTATGTTGCTATTGATTATCTAGACCGTTGTAGTAGGCAGAATTCTGATATGATACCCAAGATTCCTGCCTCTGGAATGAACATGCCTTGAATAGTTTTAAATAATTCACAATATTTTATGTAATTATATATAATAAATTTACAAAATAATATTAGATAATTATTTTAGTCTGGGTGAGCATGACTTGAATACTACTCTTTCCTGGTGTGTGAGTGGGCTTTTTGATACGTTGGGATTTTACTTTTATGATTTTGTAACCATGTATGGCAAAAGAGATTTTGCAGATGTAAGCTCCCCAATGAACTGACTGATTTAAGCAAAAGGAAGACTATCCTGGATGGGCATGGGAATCAACTAAGCAGATGAGTTCTTCAAAATAACTTTTCAGAAGTCTAACAGATTTGAAGTCAGAGAGACATTCTACTGTCCTGAAAGGCCAGAAACTGCTCTGCTTTGGAGAGAGCCACATGGTAGGGAGCGGCAGGCAGCCTCGAGATGCTGAATGCCTCAGTCCTGTCAATACAAGGAACTAAATTCAGCCCCAAATTAAGCTTTAAATAAGCCCAGAGCCTTAGATGAGATTGCAGCCCTGGCCAATCCCCTGATTTCATCCTGATGAAACTCAGAGCAGAGGATCCAGCTAATCGATACCCAGATACTTGACCCATGAAACTGTGAACTTATGATAAGTACTAAGCCACTAAGTTTGGGGTAATATGTTATGCAATAATAGAAAATGAATACAAGATATTATATAAAACCATGCTGACCTACATTTTATCTATACATATCCAAATAATACCCAAATGTATTGACTTTAATTGGAGAAGTAAAAAAAAAAAGAACAATTTTCCATATATAATAAGGCCCAATATTGATTGTATTTTCTGAAATAATTATAAGATTCAATTAGCCACTGCACTATTTTTAAGTTGCTCTTTCAAAAGTAGAAATTGCTTTTCTATGCAATGTCAGCATCAAAAGATAGCTCCTATGAATGTCCAGGGTCAAATATATGTTAAGAACTGATTTGCAGTTGTTATAAAGAAGGGAATTTACAAAGCATTTAGCCATTTTGCTGCTGCTTTATTGTTTAGGACATCATGGGGAAAAGGATATAAAATGGGAGTATTTTCATTCTGTTTATGATCCTCTTCTTATATGGAAGAGAGAAGTCATCAGTGTTTCTGTTCTTATAGTTAAATCTTAGAGACTTTACCGAAAATCGAAGAGCAATAAAAGCAGATGGTAGTTTTACTTGAGAAATGTTTATCTTAGCTCCACTTCTCAGGTTGTGTAGACATATATGGATGCAGAGTAACCTATGGCAGTACTGAGTTGTCTCACTCCATTTAATTGGTGGCACTCCTGGGGAAAAAGATGACTGTGTATACAAGCAGCATCATGATTTGCACCCATTTATTTAATTTCCCATTCTGGTCAAATTTTTATTGAAATGTCAAAAAAAATCTAAATCATTAGGGAATATTTTTATCACCCCTTTAGGACAGTAAAAGTTAGCATCCACAGGAGAGAAAACTTGAAAAAAAATTAGGGTTAATAGCAGAGAAAGAATTTCCAGATGAAGGGAAATGTTGATTTGAATCTTTTAAAAAAAATATTGTTGAAAGTATTACATATGCCCCCCTTTTTCACCTATTAAACCCTTCTAGCCCCCTTCCCCATCAGCTTCAGGCCTTCACCACCCTATTGTCTGTGTCCATGGGTTATACATATACTAGAGGCCCAGTGCACGAAATTTGTGCACGGGTGTGAAGGGGTGTCCCTCAGCCTGACCTGCACCTTCTCCAATCCGGGAGCCCTCAGGGGAAGTCCTAGTGATGGCTTAGACCTGTTCCCTGTGGTTCTCTGCTCTCTGCGCAGCTTGCCTGCTCCACACCGAGGCAACTGCCAAGCAGGTCGTGTTGGGTGCTGCCTGCTTGCTGCACTTCACTGCTCCCGGGTTGCTGAGGCCATGCTGGATGCTGCCTGTGAGCTGCACTTGCCTGCTCCCCTGTTACCGTGGTGATGGCCAAGCAGGCCGTGCTGGGAGCTGCCTCCTCTCTGCTGTCAGTCTCCATGGAGGCGATGAGGTTAATTTGCATACCCACTCCTGATTGGCTGGTGGGTGTCACGAAGTGACAGTCAATTTGAATATTTCTCTCTTATTAGTGTAGATGCATACAAGGTCTTTGATTAATCTCTTCCCACCAACCCACCCCCACCCTTGCATTCCCTCTGAGATTTGACGGTCACTCATATGTGGGAATGTAATGAACAAAAATAAATTGATGAATAAAATAGATCCAGAGATATAGAAGCATGGAGCAGACTGTTGAATCTTGCTTTGTGAAAAATAAACATTACAGGGTTTATGTAGATAGAATTTCAAATATTCTTATCATCAGTGAATCTAGACCACAGAGATGACCACATAGGCTCATCAGCCTGGGGCAAATCTCAATGCTGGAAATAGTTTTAAGAACTAAAATGAAAGCCTGTTTGTGAGAATCCAGCCTTTCACTTGCTTTTGGCAGATTTTATTTTTTTTTCAAAATAAAGTGTCTACTCCACTACACAGTTGAAAAGAGGGCAATGGTGCCAGCTGCAGAGGCATGGAATCATGGGTACATTTAGGCTATCCCAACAAACAGAAAAATGAAGGTTTTGTTGTTGTTAATCCTCACACAGAATGTTTTCCATTTGATTTTTAGAGAGTGGAAAGGAGAGGGAGAGACAGAAACATCAATGTGAGACACATCAATTGGTTGCCTCATTTGCGCCTCTCTCCCCCCACCATGCACTAGAGGTTGACTGAACCTGGGACCCTTCAGTCTGCGGGCCAGTGCTCTACCTACTGAGCCAAACTGGCCAGGGCAGAAAAAATGAAGCTTTTAAGTAGCAGAGTAGCAAAGTTTCTGGCCACAAAACCATCTATTAAAAAAAATAAATAATACATAAAAATATGAACAAATGTATCCCTCAAATCTAGTATAATTCAAGATGACCACTTAAGATTTATCCTCAGTATGCACACATTTTAACAAAGCATAAGTTCCCAGCACAATTTATTTCACAATATCCAGACTAGAAAAATGGAGTTACCCATCCACCACAGATGTTACATCTGATTTCAAATCTTCACCTCCAAAATAAAGCAGAAATTGCAGAAAAATCTAACTACCACATTGTCAATCCTCTAAATTGTCTTACTTAGCATGGTACTGAGTACATAATTAAAAATTTTTATTTGGGGTGTTAATGTGAAAAAAATTGTATTGATAAAACTGTTGCAGTTCTCTTAGAAAGATAAACATTATATTTGATCTGGAGTTTTTAAAAAGACCATTTTATGAAAAGTTTTGGTCTGTACCATCCTGGCCTCTGAAAAATCTCCCAGGGAGGAGCTGGCATCTCCCAGATGGTCCCTGGGGCCCTGGGCAGCATGACCAGTATCATCTCTGATTTAAAACAGGCTGTGGAACATCAGAGGGGAGGTGGAGGTGTGTGGGTAAGAGGGAAGAGATCAACCAAAGAACTTGTATGCATATATTCATAACCAATGGACATAGACAATAGGGTGGTGAAGGCCTGGGGTGGGGGATGCGAGTGGACTAGAAGGAGTCAATGGGGGGAAAAGGGAACATATGTAATGCTTTCAACAATAAAGATTTAATTAAAAAAATAAAAGTACATGGTTGCAAAATTCTGAACACTGTCCTGAAAGGAGGGGAACGGGAACATGATTAATGCTAGAGGCAATCACCAAGTGTCCACTAAAAAGAATTAAATTTGAGTTCCTATTTAACTTTGTTTGCTGCAAATCTAGAATCTATTTTCTTTATCATGGTAATATTGACCAAAAATCATCAATCGTATTTTATAAGAAAGAACATTTAAGTTACATAAAAGTTATACTTAAAAAAGAGCAAAGAAAATGAATTGAGTATTTCATTAACTCAAGAATTTAAAAGTAAATAACATACTAAGTCAACTAAGGAAACTAATGGGAAGGCAAAATTATAGTGAGACCAAACTTAGATGATAATTTTTTAAATATATTTTATTGATTTTCCACAGAGAGGAAGGGAGAGGGAGAGAGAGTTAGAAACATTGATGAGAGAGAAACATCAATCAGCTGCCTCCTGCACACACCCCATTGGGGATGTGCTCGCAACCAAGGTACATGCCCTTGACCGGAATCGAATCCGGGACCCTTAAGTCCACAGGCCGACGCTCTGTCCACTGAGCCAAACCAGTTAGGGCTAGATGATAATTTTAATAAAAATAAAACACAATGCCAAAATTGACTCAGATATTAACAGTAACTAATATACTAAAATTTAATAAAATACCACAATTGACTCAAACACTGCTATTGATTTAAAATTAAATAGCCAAATTTTTTTTTAATTATCAATTAAGAAACAAAAAGAGATAGCCAACACAGTTTTGTAGGTAGGATCATTAAAACCTTCAAGTAGTAGATCATTTCAAAACACTTCTGTGGGAAAGAGGAAACAATGCAATTACAGATATAAAATCCTACAATGAAACAAAATTTCCAAAATCTAGTGTCACAGTCCCCAAAATTATTTACACTTGGTATGTAAGTATGCATATTGCTTTCAGATAGTGTTTGCTGGGAGATCTAAGGTTTCTCTTTTTTACATTGTGATTGGAAAATTTTTTAAGGTATTAGTATTAACAACGTGTCCTCCAGTGGACCCTGCTCTGGGGTGCCCAGTCTAGGCTCCTCCTACACTGGGAAAAGACATAATAATATCTGGCTTGTTGAGAGCATGATTTTCTAAGAGCCGCTACTGGAATCCTTAATCCTGGCCATTTATTTCTAGACTCAAAGTCCTTACACCTCACACACGTACCCTTCTTTTTAACCCCATGCTTTAGCTGGTCTACTGGTATCCTCAACTCTTCTTTTTGACAACATGGACAATTCTAGGTCTCTTTCTGACACCTCCCAGCACATAGGAATCCACGCTGATGTCTGGCTCACCTGTCTAGTTGCCTTTCACTGATGCTGCTCAAGGTACCCTGTAATTTAAAAATATAAAGCTACATGGTTGCAAATAAAAAATAAATAAAACTACAGGGAGGCTCCACAGACTGTCACTTTGAGAAAAGTGACAGTCTGTGGAGCCTCCAGCAAAGGCCAGAAAGTGTACCAATAACTCTTAACACTCTCAGGTTTTCCAAATAGCTAATTATTTCTGTCCCTGTCCCTATGTTTATTCTTCTGAGCAAGTTTGAAAACAAAACTCGTGTGTGTCCCCCTGGATCTACCTAAGTCTCCCTTCTCCTCCCACAGTGGAGTGGAACCAAAAGTCTTAAAGCTTTCCCCAAATCCTTCCAGTCGGAGGAGGACCCTCCTCCCCACTTATGTGATTATATTCTATATTCAGGGTAGCCAGAGCTGCATTATTTTATGCTGAAAGATGGAATAATGGATTTATTTTTCCAAAAAAATATCCCCCTTTCCTGGACTACTCTCTGCTTTAATAAATATGGTCTTGCTAAAGAGGTCATACAAGTCATCTTTAAGACACAAAGCAGATCAATTGTCCCCCTTCTTCTAGGAAATCAGTGAAGATCTGAGGACACACAGATTTTCTGTGAAGTTTAACTGATAAAAAGCAGGCTGAGTCTTTATCACTGTGGCCCCATATCGCGATCATTCCATGCATGTTGGCTGCTATAATTGTTGTGGGAATTCTCCCAGACATCAAGGGGAACATTCCCCATGATTTGTTAAAAAGATCAATTTCTCTGTTCAGAAAATGTCTTTAAACATTATTCTGGATCTTGGCTTTCTCAGAAAGGTTTTGTGTTTTGTGCAATCTTTTCTCCCAGAACTTCCCTTTCTATTCTCTATAAAACTTCTCTGGATTCCGGTGAATTTCTGTGCATATTTATTCTGCACACTCCCCCTGGGTCCTTTCCCTTTGTCTACACTGCATCCCCATCCCCACCTGTGCTCAGTTCCCCTGCATACCCCCTCTGTATTGTCTCAGGTCTATTCCACCTGCATACTTTTCCTCTTTATAAGCATTCTAGAAGCAGTTAGATCCTTCTGTATACTGTGAGATGATCCTCCCACCACCCCACCTCATCTTCACTCAGTTCTAACTTCATCTGTAAGAGTTAAACCATTTTTCTAATAAGTGCTTCTAATTCTTTAGCTCCTTTTATGTTCCTATTGTGCTTTCTGCCACCTTTAAAGGTTTTTTTTTTTTTTTTTTTTTTTTTTTTTGCTTAAAATATCTCATGGTTCCTTTATCTGGTTTTTCTATGGTTTCTGTTAGCAATATGATTCCCACACATAAAGGATTCTGAATGACAGATTTCTTCTACTATTTGATTGCCTTTGAATTTGAAATTCTTCTTCTTAGATATCACAAAAACTGGCAGGTGAGTATTCTGAAGTCAATGTCTGTGCTGGGCCAGCTCAGCCAAGGGATCGGTGAGCCTGAGGGGGGCGGCAAAGGATGTAGAAAAGACAGACAAAGATAATAAGCTGGGTCTAGGTGGATCTCCTGTGCCTGGCTAAGGCCACAGAGAAAAAGATCCAGATGGCAATCTGAGCCTTTATTTTATAGCCAGAGGTAAACAAGGTAGTGATCACCATAGTTAAAATGTTCTTATGAGTTTCACTTGTTTTGGCAGCACCTGCTGCACCTCCCACAACCCATTAGCTACCCCAGATAGGATCTAGGAAGCTCATAAGATAAAGCTTAATTATGCTAAGAGGGCTGTGCCCTCGAAGCTGGGACTTGTTTGTGGCTTTACCAACAGTTCAGTCCGAGGCTTAACCCTATAGCCGCTCCCTATAAATCTCCATATGTGAACACTGAATCTTTTTTTTTAACATTTAAAATAATCCCAATCTGTTTACTTTTAAAAATCATTGCTTCCTAAAGGCATAAACCATGTAAAAGAAAAATAAGAGTTTCTTTAAGGATATCCAGGTAATCCAAATGAGTAATTCCTGTCAAATTAGCCTACTTACCACTCTGCAGTTACCTTTAAAACAAAACTGAATACCACCATCAAGAGAAAGTGACCTATTATGATATGAGATTTTCTTCATTCGAGGAATGAACACTCACCATGACCAATGGTTTTGCTACAGGACATGGCCTTCAATGGGCTCCTAGCTTGGAAATAGCCATGCTCCCTCTGGGTATGTGGCAATGCGTACATGAGGTAGGCGAAACCACTGGGAAAACAAAGCACATTGTCCTTCAGCACCAATTTGTTCCTGTGCTAAGTTATTTAAAACATACTTACAAAAATAATAGAATGAACCACAATATTATAGATTCAATAAAAAAAGGGCCCCATTACTTCAATAAAAAAGAACTGAATGGATTTTTCCAGGCCCTTTGGGAGTCATTGGCCCTCACTCTAGGATCACTCAGAAGTTTATGTTCTTTTGTCCACCCTGTTATTAAAATGTTAAATATACTTAGTCAAGAATTTTTAGGAGTCAATAAATTTAAGAATATTAATAAGCAAAAGAGCTTAATATTGAAAAGATTTAGAATTTACTCTCTAAGCCAGAGAAAATTGAAACCTCTTCTTTTATTTTCTCTACTACTTTTTCAGTTCTCTTCCCTTATTTCTTTAAGTAGAATATTGCTTCAAAGGCCATATATTTGTAAATGAATTTTATATAGTTCTCTTTAATACTAACTAATAACTTGAGGATATTGCCATTTAATGCTAGATGATTGTTTCCTCTTGGTCACCTACAGCTGTCAGGTGCAATAGATTATATATTACCACTCAAAAATGTTGTTTTCCTTCTTATTATGTAAAATCTAGTTATTTTAGAATTTTGAAATTATACATGGTTGATTTGGCATTTTGAAGGATAAGAAAATATTCCAAGAAGGTAACATCAAAGACCTTTCCTGCTGTTCTGTAGGTTGTCATGATAACCTTACAACAGGCTCTAAACACAGAATTATGGATCATACTTTCCATCTCTCTTCTCTAAGAGAAGTATGTCGGGCAGTGCCCGACTTCGTTGTCATGGTTGTTGTGTGATCAATGGAATCCTTCTAAAATCTCAGGCTCAGTTACCTCAGTGTTTTTTCATCCTGTGCAGGACCCCAAGGCTCCTGACTAACATGGCTGAGAGTGGGAAATGGATCAAGTTGCTGTTTGTAATCTGCTGTAATGTGGCAGGTTTGTACAAAAAATAACTGGAATAACATTTGACTGATAAAAATAAACCCAATGATATTAGTAACATTAAAGGTAGCTGTGGCTATGGCTTAATAAGTGTATGTGATGCCTGGTCCCAGAAATTTGGAAGTTATTTTATTGGACAGCAAATAGCTTCAGCTGCCCTGACTGGTGTTCCCAGTGGTTAGAGCATTGACCCTTCCATGGAAAGGTCTTGGGACAATTCCTGCTCAAGGGCTCATACCTGAGTTGCAGATTCCATACTCAACCCTGGTCAGAGTGCATAAAGAAGACAATCAATTGATGTGTCTCTCTCACATTGATATCTCTCTCTCTCTCTCTCTCTCTCTCTCTCTCTCTTTCCTCCTCCCTCCCTTCCACTCTTCTAAAGATCAATGAAAAAAGTATCCTCAGATGAGGATAAAAAAAATTGCTTCAGCTAATGAAGTTGGTGGTGGTAGACAGGATTTAAGAAATGTAGGTTAAATTTATAAGAAGTCAAAAATTTATAATTCCGTATTCTCTGACATTTTTATGTAGGTTCTGACATTTTTATGTAGGTTCTGGAAGCAAATATGAGTAACTATCTTGGCCTAGGGAAACAGCAGAAGAATGAGGAAGGTGTTGTAGGATAAAGAATATACTTGGGTTCTGTCCATGGCTCCTGGCACAGAGCTTCAACAGTCATAGGAATTTCCTGAGTGAAAAGAGTTTCTTTGTTATGCCAATGAGGTGACTCAGGCTGGGTTCTTGGATAGTTTCTGGATGCCCACTGGTCACCAGGAAGAGCAAGCATGTGATTGGAGGGTTCAGACTTTCAAAAGCCAGATTTCTGGGAAAAGAAGGGACTGGAGATTGAGCTCAATCTTTTAATCAATTTATGCTTTCATATTGAAACCACAATAAAAACTCTGGATACTAAATTTAGCAGAGCTTCCTTGTTGATGAACACATTCACCTGTTTGGAAAATACAGCTGTGCCAGGAGGGTGACATTCCCCGACTCCACAGAGACCTGGCACAGGAGTTCTGTGTTCGAAACCTTCTCAGACTCCACCTTATGTTATCCTTTATGAAAAAAAAAATGTAATCTTAAGTATAGCACATTTAGTAACTACTGTGAGAGGTTCTAGTGAATTATCCAAACTGTGGGGATTGTTAAAACATTGAAATGTGTAGATAGTCAGACACTAATTCTGGGTGGGTTGTTAGTATCAAAATTATATTTTACTACCCTCATTTGATGTTACACCAGTTGGGGTGGAAACAGAATGGAAGAGAAGGGGTCCTGATACTCTAATTTAATTGTCTTTTGTGTGAAGATTCATGGAGATAACGTCTTGGAATATAAATAGATTTTTTGACCTTTCTTTTCTGAGAAAGCCACTTCCCAGTATAGTTAAGAGGGACTTTTTGAAAGTCTTTCTCAGTGCAAGGTGAGGACAATTTGGTGTCTTAACATTTTTCTGAAAGCTGACAAATAAAGGCTGCTGTGAAGGAAGTTGTGTTGTTGGGATGGAACTTGAAAGGGATCACTTGAGAGTAGAAATAAAGCCTGAGGGATTAAACAAGACCTTTGCTCAGAGATCAGTCAGACACAGAGTGACTTTGAACAGGAAGCAACATTTTTAAAGGAGCACTCAAGCTGCTGTGTTGAGAATAAAAAAAAAAAAAAAAAAAAAGAAAGAAAGAAATGACAAGTTTGAACATAGGTAACCAGTGAAGAGGCTATTGCCATAATCTGGGTGAGTGATGATATATGTAGCAGGAACTAAAGTTGCTAAGAAAATAGGAAAGGGTCATAGCCTATCTAATAAAGAGCAAATATGCTGATTGACCATCACTCCATCACAAAGATGGCTGCACCCACAGCTGAGGCCAACTTCCCTTAAGGAGCCTTAATGAGCAATCAGCAGGGACCTGAGGCTACGCCCTCCCCCGCCCCTGTGGGGCTTGACAGGGGACCTCATGCCACGCCGCCCCACCCGGCAGGGCTTGACAGGGGGCCTCAGACTGTGCCCCCTGCCCCGGTGCCAGGCGGGGGACCTCAGGCTGCAACCCCTGCCCCAGCGCCAGGCCAGGGGACCTGAGGCCACGCTCCCTGCCCGGCGGGACTTGACAGGGGACCTCAAGGTGCGCTTCCCGTCCTGGTGCTGGGCTAGGGGACCTCAGGCTGCTCCCCACACCAGCGCCAGGCTGAGGGACCTCAGGCCACGCCCCCCACCAGGTGGGGCTTGACAGGGGACTTCAGGCCATGCCCCCCACCCAGGCACCAGGCTGGGGGATCTCAGGCTGCACCCCCGCCCCAGCACTGGGCCAGGGGACCTGAGGCTGCACCCCCCCTGACTGGCGGGGCTTGACAGGGGACCTCAGGCCATGCTCCCCACCCAGTGGGGCTTGATGGGGGACCTCAAGGCACGCCCCCCATCCCATCTGGGGACCTCAGGCTACGCCCCCCATCCTGGTACCAGGCCAAGGGACCTGAGGTTACGCCCCCTGCCCAGGTGGGTTTGACAAGGGTGGGACTGGCCAGGTCTGGATCTAGCCCAATGGGGGGAGGGGTGGCCGGATCTGGGTCTCACATGATTTTGAGGCACATGTGGGTGGGCAGGGACTTGACTCTGGGTCCCGTGGTGCGCCCCAGACTCTGACAGGAGGAAGGTTTTCATATACATTTTACTAATTTTCTTTTATCTCTGACTTTTCTATTATAGAGAAAGAGCAAATAGGAATATTAAATTATTTCCTCTAATTAATCCCCTTTTAATGTGCACAAATTTCATGCACCAGGCCACTAGTGTAGTATAAAAAGTTATAAATGAAATTGTTCATATGACTGAAACCAACTATTCACTCTCCAAATTGCTATAATAACACACACAATCAAATGTCCACCTTCTTGTAAAAAAAGAACAACAAAAAAAACATGTGCAATCCCATTTATTAAATGGTAAAGAACAAAAAACAGTATTTGGAAAGAAGATGTAACTTGATAGAATTGGAACAAATCTATTTCTGATCAATTAATAGAAACAGAACACATTTACTTATGAAAATAAACAGTTGCAATTTCTAACAAAGAATCCTACACCGAGTTTACTAGAAAATATATATCTAAAATGAAAATGACACAGAATGGTCACTCCGCTTCTTAAAATTTACAGAAATGCACACAAGATAAATGCTAACAAAAAGAAAACAGGAATTTGTGATATAAATACCACCCATTGTGAAATCAAGGTAAAGGTATTCAGTAAGGGCAAGAAATGACCTTTAAATTATAGAGGGAAAATACACAGTGATGTTATAACTATAATGTATTTTTATATATAATAACACACAGGAAGGAAGAAAGGGAGAGAAAGAATTATGGAAGAGCAAAGTGAACTGTTGTAAACACAACAGAAATAGAGTAATTAAACATGTTTTTTACATGTCCCACAGTTTTCTCAACACAAATACTCAATTAATTGCTCAATTAAGTATTTGATATAGGAATAACACAGACCACTTTCTCTGAATTGCACTAAATATTGATAAGAAAAGGAGAAGAAAAAACTTCTGAAAATGAACATTTCTCTGATAGACAGGTTGAATAAAATGAAAAAGGAGAGTGCAAAATATCTAGAAAATAATGGTAGAGAAAAAACAACATACAAAAATTAATGATCTAGGACTAAAATAATGCTAAAAATTAAAAAAAAATAATGCTGAGAAAAATTAACTTAAATACTTACTCATGTAAATACAGATGATAATTCCAACAAGTATTCTAACAATTCTTACTCCTTGCAATCAACTTTAGTGACAAAAAAATAAAAAATGTAGGGCAGATTTTTTTGACACCTCCAGAGTTGGTGTCTAACTTTATTTCCTTTAATTATTATTCTGTATTAAATCCATGGGGCTTTGGTTTGAGATAATCCAAGTTTTACACTTTCTATTTTCCTACTGTTGCCCTCAGTGGGAGGTGTCCTATATTTTCTTCTCTTTTTCTTCTTTTTTTTTACAGATGTCAGAAGAATGGGTGTTTTGTAGCTTCCACGATACTTAAGTTACAGGCCATGAACCACAGAATTCTTAAAGCCCAGCATAAGCCAGTAAGATGACAAAAATTGGCTAAAAGGCTGGTTTTCTTCTGAAGTGCATACAAAGTAAAAGACAGAAAATGGGTACTTTTACCCAAAAAAAAAAATGAAAGCCAATTTAAGGAATCATTAGTTAAGATATAGAGATTTCACATTACCAGGTTCTAATATATCATAGAGATCCCTAACATATAAAAGAATTCAATAAACTCAGATAGAAAAGGAATTTTGAATTCCCTCTCCTCTAAATTCAGCTAGTTATATTAGCTACATTGATGAGTAATGGGCATCCTATTCTCTTTCTTTCCAGAATTACTTTTAAGGATATAGCTGCATCTCAAGATCGTAAAATATGTTTGTATGAGGCAGACTGCAGGCCTCTCTGTGTATGGGGGTTGGTTAAAATTGCATAATTTTCCTATCCAGCATGTGAAATTTTGGTAATTAAGGATATTTTTTGGTAAGAATTGTTGCTGTATCTAGTGAGCATTAAGATATGCATCCATGGTCTTTTGAGATTATAAAAGAATAAGACAAGGTCATAGAAACTATAGTATCATAAACCTCTCACATCATCCTACTTCTGATGAGATCAACTTGAAACATGTTTTTAATATTGGAGCCATAATATCTCTGAGCAAATGACTCTCTCAGTGTCAAGCATTAACTGGGTCATTGACTAACTGATAATGTATGAACAATGCCAACCGATCAATATGATATCCCACATATCTGTAGCCAATTGAAGTTTCTGTTATTTCATGACTAGAGGCCTGGTGCAAGAAATTCGTGTACGGGGTGCACCCTCAGCCCAGCCTGCACCCTCTCCAATCTGGGACCCCTCAGGGGTTTATACATCCCTCTCACAATCCAGGACCGCTGGCTCCCAACTGCTCACCTGCCTGCCTGCCTGATTGCCTAAACCACTTCTGCCTGCCAGCCTGAACATTCCATAACCACTCTCCTGCCAGCCTGATCAATGCATAACTGTTCCCCTGCCAGCCCGATTGCCCCTAACTGCCCTCCCCTGCCATCCTGGTCACCTCTAACTGCTCTCCCCTGCAGGCCTGGTCACCCCTAACTGCCCTTCCCTTCCAGCCTGGTTGCCCCTAACTGCTCTGCCCTGCTGGCCTGATTGCTCCCAACTGCCCTCCCCTATAGGCCTGGTCCTCCCCAACTGCCCTCCCTTGTAGGCCTGGTCCCCCAACAACTGCCCTCCCCTGCAGGCCTGGTCCCCCCCAACTGCCCTCCCCTATAGGCCTCTTCACCCCCATCTTCCCTCCTCTGCCTACCCATCACCTCTAACTGCCCTCCCCTGCAGGCCTGGGTCTCCCCCAACTGTTCTCCCCTACAGGCCTGGTCCCTCCCAATTGCCCTCCTTTGCTGGTCCGATTGCCCATAACCGCCCTCCCCTGCTGGCAATCTTGTGGCAGCCATCTTGTGTAAACATGGGGTGGCCATCTTTAACCACATGGGGGCTGCCATCTTGTGTGTTGGAGTGATGGTCAATTTGCATATTACCTCTTTACTATATATGATATTCTGGACTCCCACCCACTGCAACAGGACTACAAAAAGAATTTGCTTTCTTTGTCCCAGTTAAAAGTGTAATTTGATGGATGTTTATGTGCAATCATATTATATCTTGGTTTTTAGGTAAAGATGCATATATAAAAATAATATCTCAATACATAATTCTGACTATGCTTTGGTACCATTGACAAAAAGCAGGTGAATAAGAGCTAAGGAAAAAATTGAGTGCTTGCCTCCAAACAGGCCAACATAGACTCTTCACACTAAAAATGCCATTACTCTTTGTTTCTGAGTATCCCTTAATAGGGGATGCTATTGTAGACCATAAGAAATAAGGAAAAATATTTAAAATATTTATATAATATTTGGGTAACTAGGTAAATGACATTTTGCAGAAGAGATAAATTTTCCTAGAAAAATATACATATGATTTTAAAATATATATAAATTTTACCCTGTATATCCATAACTGCATTTTGTTGAGATTAGAAAGATATCTACACTAATAAAAGAGTAACATGCAAATTGACTGTACCTTCGTAATGCCCACCAGCCAATCAGAAGTGAGTATGTAAATTAACCCAACAAAGAGAGCAGATTAATTTGCATATGCAGGCACCAAGAGCCCCAGCTACTCTGGGCCTCTGGGCAGCGTGGGAAGGCAGAAAGGCGGCTCCCGGCTGGAGTGAAAAGGAGGCTCCTGCAGGAGTGAAGTCAGTGCCAGCAGTCAGGGGAAGGAATGCCCATTCTTGCATGAATCTTCGTGCATCGGGCCTCTAGTAATGAATAAAAATATATATATTCTAAACAAAGGTAAACACCTTTATTTGAAAGAAAACTACTAGCTAAATTTCTATTTAAAATCCTTCTAAAGATGAATAAAAAAAAGACTAACATCTAAACAGTGTACTAGTCATAGCATAATCAGAAATATTTGTCCACATATCTCACTATATATGCCTCAGTTTTTAATACAATAGTGAAAGTTGCAAAATTATCCATCACTAAAACCTGGTTAAATGGGAATGGGACATGGTTAATTGAATATTGCAAAATCTTTCCATTTGTATATTTATATTTTTCTTGCCTTATATGAATTAAATAAAAATATTGTAACATTTATATTCAGTGTATTATTTTGTATTTGTAGATATTTGATGTTTTCATTTACCTTACTCTTATTTAACTTAAGGTTACAAATAAAGTTTACTTTCATATGGACCGAAGAGCAACAAAATCATTTTATAAATTGTTTCATTAAAATGGATAAAGATTCTTTTAAGGAAAATATAAACAAATATCAAAGCAAATACTATTTTTAAAATGAACATATTAAATGATTTACAAAAAGCAGTGTTTTCCCTTCTCAAAACATCGCTTTTATTTACACAACATTGACCAGAATCCAATGCCAGTGTTTAAAAGTTATTTCTTTGTTGCAGTGAATAGGTAAACATGTATTTTATATATAAATTCAAATGTTGATTTTTTATAATCATGCCAGAGACAGAAGTCACTGCTTTCTATGTTTCTCTGTCAGAAGTTTTCAATGTATTCCTATTTCCAGTCAATGTTTATGGTTTTTTTTTATATGAGTAGAAATTTTCCTTTTTTCAGAGGCTAGACAAATTTTATTATGTTAACTTTCTGTGGGTAAGAATCCTGAACCTCATTTTCAACTGGGGATTATTTCAACTGCATAGAGAACACCACAGCTGAATTGCATCATTCATATTCTGAGAGAACAGTCATTTTTTAACATTTTCATCTGTTTAGAAGCTTTCATTGTATCTATTAATTTTCTAAACTTTTCCAATCTCTTTATTATATTTTTAGGAATATTTAACAAATTATTTTTCTGTATAGAAATTCATTTTTTAATGTGTTTTGTATCTCTCTAAAGATGCAAATCTTTGGATGTAGAGTCTATAATTTGTCT
Source organism: Ia io (assembly GCA_025583905.1). NCBI lineage: Eukaryota > Metazoa > Chordata > Mammalia > Chiroptera > Vespertilionidae > Ia > Ia io. The sequence goes on along the minus strand of JAJQQW010000011.1, from coordinate 60,627,880 downwards.
ATTAAGAGACAATGGACACATACATAGACATAATGATCAATTGCCATGGAGATAAGCATATTACCATAGCAACTTGAATCATGCATATGTGTGTGAAAAATGCTGAGGGGGAAGAAAGAAATTGTGTGTATGTGTATGTATTTTAAATTTGTAAAGGCTAAAGAAGAGTGATTTATCTTCTACTAGTTAGTTTATTTTCTTAACAATTCCTTGAAGAAATAGATTTGCAGCTACCTTGCCAATTCTGGTGTTTTGCCCTGTATCTAACATACTTATTCTATATGTATGGTAAATTAGTTCTTCTCTTGCTGATCTACTTATAATATCCTGATATTTCTGAGTTTATAAATAGCATTTCAATTATTTGAAAAATAGGTCAGCTTAATTAATAAAAAAAAACCTGCAGGGCATTCGGAACACTGTAAGACACAAAGGGAAGGCTGTAAAGAATAGGCAATTAAGTTCCTGAGAGAGTCCAAGATAGTGATCTAAAAAAGATCACACTTTTATCATTTTTAATTTTGTATTTTATTGGTCAGAGAATTAGTTATATTAAAAAACACAAAACTGTTAGATTTTATTATTGTTCACAATGTGTCTGTCCCCCTTTCTTTAGGAGGATTGATTATACCTTTGTACATATTGCCATGTGTCTTCATTGCAGAGAAATACACATTTCACCACTCTGACTTTAGACTAAGTCATTTTTGTTGTTGTTGTTAATCCTCACCCGATTTGATTGCCTTACACACATGCACCAATCAAGGGGATTGAACCTGCAACCCAGGTATGTGCCCTTGACCAGACTCGAACCTGGGAGCCTTTAGTCCACGGGTTGATGCTCTACCCACTGAGAAAACTGGCTAGGACTAGACTAGGTCTTATAGCCTGCTTTAACCAATGGAATGTGTTTATCCACACCTTGTGAGCAGGATCTGTAAGAGACACTTTATGTCTCTGTAAGCCCTTTTGCTCTTTTCTCCTTTACACAAAATGACGTGTCTCAAATACAGGCTGTTCCTCAGCCCCGGTCCTCAGAAACGAAATGTGAATCAGAGCAGCTACGACTGATTCTTAGTTGCCATTACTGTATGTAATGCCACTGTAAGCCACTGACTTTTTCTAAACTTTGTCAATCTGACAAAAACCAATTAAAATGCAGCATTTTTTTTTTGTTGTTGTTTGTTTGTTTGTGTTTGTTTTTTTGTTTTTTTTTGTCATCTCTCATCTCTCATCCCTCTCCCATTCTGTTTTACTTTTATTTTTATTTTATTTTAATTCTTTATTGTTTAAAGTATTAGATGTGACTCTTTTTTCCCCCCATTGACTTCTTCCCCTGGCTGCTCCCACCCTCCAGCACATGCCCTCACCCCCCTACTGTCTGTGACCATTGGTTATGCTTCTATGCATATATACAAGTCCTTTGGTTTATTTTGTAAATTGTGGCAAGAACACAAAATGAGATCTATCCTCTTAACAAATTGTAGGTGTGCATAACAGTATAGTAAACCACAGAACAATGTTGTACAACAGCTCTCTTGAACTTATTCATCTTGCATAACTGAAATTTTACTCCCTGCCTCCCCTTCCCCAGGCCCTGGCAACCACCATTCTACTCTCTGTTTCTGTGGGTTCAGCTTTTTTAGATTCCACATATACATATAATCATGCAGTGTTTGTCCTTCTATGACTGGCTGATTTTACTTAGCATAATATCCTCAAGGTTCATCCATGCTGTTGCATATGGCAGGAGTTCCTTCTTTTCTAAAGGTTGAATCATTGCATGATGTACCGCGTTTCTTTATCCATTCAACCTTCAATGGACACGTAGGTTGTTTCTGTATCTTGGCTATTGTGATAACTCTGCAATGAAGCTGGGACTGACTATATCTCTCTGAGAGTCTGATTTAATTTTTTAAAATATATACCAAAAATGAAATTGTTGGACCATATGGAAATTATATTTTCAACTTCTTCAGGGTGAGGGGATCTCTTATTCTTAACGTGCCTTCAGTAAAGCTGACTCTACCCCAGATCTTTGGCTTGTGCTGGATCAACCAGAGTATGCTTTCTTTCATGTGGTGCATTGAGATTAAGGATCCCACCTGGAATTGGTGGAAGAGAGACATCACATCCTCCACTCCCATCTGAGGAGCTGAGCTTGGCAGAACTCAGGCCGGTCCTGCTGCAGCAACATGCGTGAATGAGGAGAGAGTCCCCCTGAGAAGGGCTTATGGGTCCATCAGTATCAAAAGCCATTAACTTTCAGTTAGGGAAATAATTATTCCCTGCTTTTAAACCTGCTGGTTCAATGTGTTGGTCATTTTGCTGTAGAAAATAAGTAACAATTATATTTTCCTAAATTTCTAATTTTTACCCAAAAGTTTTGGTGAATATGTTTGCTGCTGCATTTGTCATGTGACAATTACTCTGAATCTTTATGTGGCTTTTGAATTTATCACATAAAATATTTATATTATTTAGAATTATTTTATTTCGATTTTAATTTTGTTGAAGTTAGGCACTGCTGCTCATAATCTGCTATGAATATTTGGGTTGACGTTTAGAAAGTCAGTTTTATTTAAGGTAACTTTTTTTTCTGAATGAAATCTTTGCTACTCAATCTATTTTATGTTTGTTCTTCCAATATTAAATGACATTTTGAAATATCAATAAGATGCAGGCTTCAGGCAAACTTAGTTTTAATCTATACTTCAATCAGCAAAACATTTTTAACACACTATGCCTTGATTGTTTTTTTATTTTATACACACACAAGAGCAAACATTTACACAGCGTATAAGAAAGAAAAGGTTAAGATTTGTTATCTAGATGTAATGTATCATATACAAATTAGTATCTCAATAAGCACATCTTAAAATAATAATAACAAAATTAGCATGTAAAACATTAGAAATACTTTCCTTTTTTTTTAAGCTGCATATTTAACACACAGCTTTTTCAAACACCCACTAAATGGTCACCCACAAGCACACTCACACACAAACACAAACACTTATAAAAGCATCTATATTAGAATTGAAACACTAAGGGGATTCAGTAACTCTCTCTGAATTATAGAAGAACAACAATTTCTGGACACAGCATGTCTCATGAACCAGAAGCAATATCAATCTGGGAGATTGTTAGAAATGAGAAATTTTGGGCCTTACCCTCAACATCCTCAATCAGATTCTGTGGAGTTGGGGCCAAAAAATATGTTTTAACAACCTCTCTACATGATTCTTTTACACACTAAATTTTGACATCTTTTAATCTGAAACAATGCTGATTTTTCTCCTAAGCCTATATGCTCTCTCCATTATGCTAAGAAAATAATCTACAAGTCTTCTTTATGCTCTTTCTAGCATATATTAAAAAAAAAATCTGTCCTATGCAGCAATAGGAGAACACAACAGGCCAGAGAAGACTAGAGATATTTCAAATGGTATATTTTTTTTCATTGATCTTCCTAAAGTGAGAAAAAGTGCTGCTTGACTAACTTATTTTATTATGTAGGGGAAGTCCAGTGCATATTTGTATTATTAAGCATAGAAAATTATATCTTATAAATGATTGTCATTTAAGGAGAAATATCCTGAATCCACTTAAGCCAAAGTTGGAATTAAGTACAATTCTCATATGAACCCAAGTGCTTTATCCATCTCTCATTAGCCCATTAGTTCAAGGATTAACTGAACTTTTAACTTCTCTGTTAATGTTTAATGTTCGGCTGCATGTGAAATGTAATTTTCTACATTTTGTGGCATTTGCTAGTATAGTACCAGTATTCTTATCCATGAATTTCCCTTTAGCTATGGTCATATTTTTCAGTGTGATACATTGAACTTTTATGAGCTCATGTAGGACCCAGAAATCTTTAACAGCATATTATTGAAAATTTGCTATAAATTACTGCAGGTCAAACAGTAACTTCAGTTTTGTGAGGCTAGATTGCCAGTAAATTTGAGAGGCCAATTATGATTTGTGAAAGACTCTCTCCATATAGATACATAGAAAAGGAGGCATTGTATTTGCAACCATTAAAGATGACAACTTAGTAGAGTAAGAATACTTCCCTCTTTTTTTAAATTACTACTAAATTAAATTCATAGTTCCCCGAATAGTTTAGTTCAGTTTTTCCATCATGCTATTACTATTTTATTTTAATGAATTTGAAATATACTAAGTCTTTAGAAAATACATTTAAATATGTTTACACTCCAATATGGAAGGCATTAACATTCTGTCCTCCAACAAATACGTGTTGGGTCCTCTCTCTAATATCCTTCAATGTGTGATCATCCAACACCTCCAACAAACCAGTCCACTGACCTGTATTTTGTTCAAGTTGACCCAGTCCACGAATCATTATCATCAAGTTTTAATATGCTGAGATGTTACAGCCATTGCAATTTTGATGAGTAAAGGTCTATATAAAGTCCTTCACAATTGAATGCTTGTGATGCCAAGGATGTTTTTGTACACTTTCAGACATCAGTCATGTTCCATGGGGGGAAAAGTCAAGCACTATAGAATCCATTTTACAGCCTCTGAATGTTTCTATAGTGATACATAGATTTGTAAAATATCCCATTTTGTAAAAAGCTCTGCTCTGATTGAAATATATATATTCTTATAGAATAAAAACAGCACTTAAGTTTAAATTTGTAAAATCTGGATTTTAGTTCAAATGATATATTCTGACAGAAGCATAACATAATTTTTAAAGCAATTTATATTTTAGAATTTTTAAAAGGGATGTGTATCTAATGACATAACAGGTAAGGTATTGGTATACTATGTCACATAGAAGAATTCATTCCTAAAATTTTACTGATGCAAACTATGGGGGAAAAATACAGGATAAATCCTGAATGAAAAAGTATTTTGCAATTTGTTACCTAAGATAAACAATAAACTTACCTGAAGAACAAATGCAGTACATATTATAAAATGCATAAAATTATTTTTAAGTATAAAGAAGATAATTTGCAGAAACCGGTTTGGCTCAGTGGATGGAGCGTCGGTCTGCGGACTGAAACGTCCCGGGTTCGATTCCGGTCAAGGGCATGTACATTGGTTGCGGGCACATCCCCGGTAGGGGGTGTGCAGGAGGCAGCTGGTTGATGTTTCTCTCTCATCGATGTTTCTAGCTCTCTATCCCTCTCCCTTCCTCTCTGTAAAAAATCAATAAAATATATTTTTAAAAAAAAGGAAGATAATTTATGGGTTAATTTTATTGATTATATTAGGCTAACTTTATAGAGAAGGTAGCATGTTATGTGAATTTTTACATTTAATGCATGTTTAGAATTGCAAAATAAAAAAGGTATTTCAGGCAGATGGAAAAAAGGAAACAAAATCATTGAGATATTTCAAGTGCATATATATTACACGTTGAATGAAGTTGAGTGTGGCTTGGAGTCTTACATGTGAATTAAAGACTAGGTAGTATATAATAATCTGAAATGAGGATCTATTGACTTTTATGAATGAAATATTAGATATAGACATAGGTAATTGGTGGGTGCATGGAAAAGAAATTGGAAGTAATGTGATATTTAAGAAAGAGACACACATTAGAAAAATATTAATTCAGTCTGGAAAGAGGTAATTGCTTATACAAGGGTGATGTCAGGAAAAATGGATGGGTCAGCTTAAAGACATATTTTAGCAGTATTGTTTATTCCATAGATATGTGAAGATGAGAAGAAAGTTGAGGCCAAACCATCATTCATGTTTTTTGTTTGCTTGTTTGTTTTGTTAATCCTCACCTAAGGATATTTTTCCATTGATTTTTAAAAATTTTTTTTTAGAGAGAGAATGGAAGGGAGAAGGAGAGACAGAGAGAAACATTAATGTGAGAGAGACACACTGATTGTTTGCCGCCTGCATGCACTCTGACCAGGGCCAGGGAACCTGCAACCAAGGCACGTGCCCTTGACCAGAATCAAACCCATGACCCTTCAGTCCATGGGGCCAATGCTCTATCTACTGAGCCAAACTGGCTAGGGCAGCATTCAGTTTTAATGGTAGGAGACATTAACATCAGTAATGTCAGGTGCTTTGTAGTTTGCAAGTCAAATCTACTTTCACATATGGAATCTCATTTACACTTTAATTGATTCAACAGACTAAGCAACTCAAATATGAATATTTCTCTAAATTTAAGTTTAGTTCATTGAAATTGTGGATGCATCATACTATAAAAGCAGATTATTAAAAATAGCACCTTTGTTCTAACTCCACCATCTTGTTTTCACTAATTGAATGCTCCCTAACTTCATAAATTTTGGATGCACTGATCATAGAAGCCTTTCTAAAAATTAAAAATGTGGAAAATGTGGGATATAGATTTTACTAAATATTATCACAGAGGTAGTAGTAGAAGTAGGGAGAATTAATGAAATTTACCCTGGGCCCAAAAGTCTAAAGTGATAGGAATACAAAAATACTTCAACATGTGTTTTTTCAAAAATGTTTGTGATGTGAAGTAAAAATAAAATGAAACTATAGGGTGCTGAGTGCCAAGGGAGTAGTCTGATTATCAGCTTTGGGGCACTCCATTATAAAATCCCTGATGAACACTGTATCATCCAAGTAGCATTTATGTGATCGGATGAGATAGGCACAAGCCAAGTGGGAGAATAAAAAGCAACCGAAATCAAAAACAACTTGGAGCAATTTTCTGAATCTGTAGGGAACTGGAGAGGGCAGACACAGACCAGTCAGACTTACATGCCACCATCAGCTGTAGGAGATCTCGAAGAAAGTCGCATCTCAGACAATAATAACAATAGTGGTGATACTATAGAAACTGTACTTTATCAAATCTAAGACATCCGTTGAAGGATAAGCCATAATTTTTATAAACTGGTAATACACTAAAACTGCTGGTAATTAAATGCTAAAAATATTTTTCACTTGGAATTTTATATTCAATGAAAGAGATCTTTTGTCAGATCTTGCTTTATATGTATTTTCCTATGCATACATAAGTGAAAAGTACAAGGCATACTTAAGATATTTTTAAAACTATTTCTCATTCATAGTCTGAGCTACTGAGTCACTTTTCATCTTAGAGTCATTTTTGGAAATAGTATCTAGTATGTTATAATGAAAGTTGGTGATGGGTATTTCATAGGAAAAAAAATGTTTTCCCTTTAGTATCTCGGGGGTTTTCTTCAAAGCTTTGCACAGCCTAACATATAGGATATAATGCATGTGACATACTCTCAAATGGCTCAAGAAAGAATAGATAGATGAAAGATAGATAGAGAGATGATTGATAGATGATAGAAGTTAAAACAATTGTGGCATAAGATTACCAATAAATAAATCTGGAGGAAAGGTAGTTGGTCATTCTTTTTACTATACTAATACTTTTTGTTCATATTTGAAGGAATGCATTTGAATAATGGATTTAGCTTATATTTAGCAAGATATTGGCACTAGAGTTGGTCTTGAGTTTCAACATATCTTTTAAACAATGGAGAAAACAATTAGGAATGACAATGAAAGAACACATGAATCAATCTTCAACAGAATAATTAACAAAATATGTATGTGAAACTTAAAATATGTGTGGCTGTTGCCAAACCACCAACAACTACTGGACAGTCCTGAATCACCAGGGGGGAATGTTGGGCAGAGGAGAACTGATATTGACTACATTAAGTAGAGCCCAGAAATCACCAACAAATTCTCAGTTCCCAAAGGAGAAAAAAAATGGGGGAAAGGTTGATGTTTGGGTCTGAGAACAATTAGTAAAATTGGAAATTCTTATTGTCTGTAAGTGTGGACAACTAAAAGCACAGTTGCCAATAGTACACAGAACATAACACGTGTCATATGATTCTAATTACTTGAGGATCTAGGAAAATCTAAAAAGAAATACTCCCTTCTAGAAGTAAAAAAATAAATTGTCATCCTGAAAAAAAACACTTCAGGAAGAATTATTTGTATTGACCAGGGCAAGAAAACAAAATTTGAATAGTGTGAATGACAAGAAAGAGAGGAACATGTTAAATGATAGCATCAGAAGTCATTTAACTGTTACTGAGTATGTTTGAAATATATCTTATTAAAAATAAAGTCCTTTTTTCTCTCAAAATTCACTATGAGACACATTTTCATGGACATATTAAATTTGGGTAACATGGGACTTCTGTATTTCAAATGTTTAAAGATATGAGAGAGATAATTAAAAAGTTGAAGATAAAAGAGAATACTACTACAAAAATTAATGCATGTTTGTAAAAGAATGAAGAAATTAAAGTTATGGTAATTTCATTAAAAACTCATTGCTTTAAACAGCATGTAAGGAGGGAATTAGTGAAAGGATGAGAAAGCTGAAGGACTTTGATAATGAATGCAGGAAAACAAAAATATGAATGAGAAGTCAAATGATACTAAAAGCTTTAAGGTTTAAAATTAGTATAATAGGAATTCTAAAAGAAGGTATAAGAGGGGGTAAAGGAAATAATCAAAGAGATAATGACTAGAAATTTTCCAAAAGTGATGTAAGATGAGAATCTTCAGATTTATTTAACATTATTAACCACAACTAGTACATATTCATGGCTAGACACAGTAATATGGAACAAATACCAGAAACAAGGAAGACAGGAAATACAACTTGCTTGTAAAGGAATAGCAATTAGACCAACAACTAGGTATTCAACTGCAGCTATGAGAGCAAGATATTGAAACAATGTCTTCAAGGCAATGAAAAAAATAACTCTAAAATTATACAATTACCCAAATAATCAACAATGTGGTTTAAAAAAGATTATTGTCAGACAAAAACATAACAAAACAAACCTTAGGCAATTTAGTGTCAATAGATTCTTAATAAAAGAATGATGTTTTATTCAACTTAAGAATTAATTATTATAATATTGTAATTTGTATCAGTAATTTAGGTTCATTAAAAAAGGAAAAAAAACTATTAAATTGTGAAATCTAAAAGAATACAATGATTAATTATAATTTAAATATTAAAAAGGTGTATCAGTATAAGTAAAATGTAATAATTTAATGAAAAGAGCCTGGCCAGTATGACTCAGTGGTTGACATTGACTCATAAACTAGGCGGTCAGGGTTCAATTCCCAGTCAGGGAACATGCCTGAATTTTGGGCTCAATCCCCAGTAAGGGGCATGCAGGAGGCAGCAAATCTATGATTCTCTCCTTTCCTTGATATTTCTAGCTTTTCCTCCCTCTCTTAAATCAATAAAACTATATTTTAAAAAATAATAAATGTACCGTTTTGAATATTTCTCCCACCATACCAGCATAGTATAAAATTTGTAACAAGAAGATTTTGAAGCTTGCTCTATTGTCAAAAGCAGAAGTCTCTGTTCTAATTATTTATTGATTCTTATTGTGAGCAATTCAACAAATTGATGTTATCACTAGGGAGAAAGACAGAGAACTTTTTTAAAAATCAATTTCAAATAATAAAATATGGAAAAGTAAAGTAATTGTAAATTACTTTGGACTCAAAAATTCTACAATCAGAATGAAGAATATGTATTTTTGTTGGTTCTACAATAAACTATCCAAGGTATCCAATTACTAATTATTGACTTGTTAAGGATGTTTTCAGTTTTTTTATTTATATCCAGAAAAATAGTGAAATATACTTCTCACAGAACATAATACCATTTTCAGTACAAATAAAATACCAAATTTTTTTTTTCAATTCCAGATATTATTAAAGTGAAAGGGGACAATAAAAATTATTAAATGTTTAAATATATGTATATATGTTATGTAAAATTTATCTATGTGTATAGATTTATTTCTTTATTTACAGATTTAAAATGTTTTATTAAGTTTGAAGATCAATAAAACACATAAAATGTTATACTTTTGTTTTTACCCAAAAAAAATATGCCTTAAGAGGCTAAAAGGAAATAGAAAAAAATGATCCTGCTCACTCTGTTTTACCTTGTACCCTTGAATAAAGGGTGTTAGTGACACACTGGAAAGTATCTGAAAAGGAATAAAAAGTTATTTCTGGTCATCTTTCTCAATGAACTTAGTTCACAGCTTATGTGTTTCACATGCAAACAAATAAAACTGGAGAAGTAGGAGGTACCAAGTAGAAGTTTACCAACCACTGATGGCTTACCTTAATGTATTTAGTAATAATAATACTTGTTTAACATATAAAAATCTAAAACAAATATTAAACTACATGACTATTAGAACAGTATGCATGAATGGCTCAGTTGTAGGCAAATGGGAAAATAAGATCACAGTGATTATAAGTTTTAGACTTCTGTTATTGTTTCTGTACCTTTTCAAGCTGTTCTTTTCTTAATTAGATAGTAGCTCTCATACCTATTTAAGAACAGTTATACAGTTACACTTTATCCTATAAAATATACACTGGCTTTTATTTTTAACATTGTGGCTTAACCCTTATGTATGAAAAAAATATTTGAAATAGTATTTGACTTTTTATACAAGGAACATTCATGTGCAGTGAATATTAAAATATATAATATATTTTGGGGCAAGGAAAGTCTACTTTTATTTAATGCTATGATATTTAGACATCAAGAGAGCATTAAATGCTTCCTTCATTCTTTTTAAAATTAAATTTATTGGGGTGAAATTGGTGAATAGGATCATATAGTTTTCAAGTGTACATTTCTATGATACATGATCTATATATTGTATTGTGTAAATTTTATATTTAAAAAATGTTTCACACTCAAGCTGAGAATGTCAGCTTAGTGAGGTATTAGTAATATGTCCTTAAAAATCACTCAATAACCTTGTTCATGTGATGACGGAGAGATAATTGCATTGGATCAATAGTGGAATTGTATCACATCTATTTTGAAAGTTATGAGTTTCAATTGATTTCTAAAAAGTATAACCCAGTATGGTTTTTAAGAAACCATAATTTTTTGTGAGATATTAAAGTCAATATCCAAAATGCTAACCAGAAACCCTTAATTTATAAGATGGAATTTGTGGATACATCAGAAATAATCCTTTATTCCAGGTGGAAATGTTTTTCACAGGTATATCTAATTTTTTATTATTCTCAACTACTTTTAAACATGTTGTTAGCAAAAAATACTATAAATATAAACACACAAAACCATATTTGTATAATTATTCTTAACCCAATATCTGAATTTAGTAAGTCTAGGATACTTAATCCATTTACAAAATTGTGATACGTTAATTTTTGAATTTCATGTATCTTATCTTCTTTCATGTACTAATTACTATATCTTGTTATATATTTTGTGTTAACTTTTAAACTACAGATGTTTTTTTTTGTTATTTATTTTTCTTATGGATTAAACAATATGCTTATCTTAATTGATGCTGAAGGCATCTGGCACATTTAAATGGACATTTCTGATAAAACAAATGGGAATTGAATTAATGAACACACAAATAATAGATGTTATCAGGAGCCAATGACTAATAGCTATTAAGAGATTTTTAAAAATTAAGACTTTTCTATTAAATTGAAGAAGAAAGCAAAAAAATTCAGAAAGATTCTGAGAGATCTACCTAAAGCTGTAAAATCGTAAAACATTAGGTTGTTGATGAAGAAAAGAGTAAATGATCAGAGATGTGCATAAGGTTGGACAAACACACCCTTTCTGGAGAGACTAGTTGTGGAGAGAAATTTAAAAGTCTTCATAATACGGCTGGTGAGTTGAAAATCCAGCTGGAGCAGATGAAAGAAAAGCTCTATCTCTACTTCATGTGGAGTAGGATAATGCTTCATGATTAATAACTACTTTTTTAAATTAAATACAAAATAAATTTTAAACTGTGTTTGAAAAATAAACACTAAAATGTTGAAACATCAATTAAAATGTATCAGAGAATTCAAATTTATTATTACATTTTCTGCCTTATTAGCGTGGGTTTTCCAGAATTTGATATATAATTTGCTATTATCTTGTGACATTTTCTCAGATTCCCACTAAGTAGGTATTTATTAGAAGGGTTGTAGTTTTCTACAGAAATTTTTCTGAATAAATTCATTTATAATTACTTATAGAAAAATAATGCAAGTTATTATAAACATATGTGCAAGGTGCAAATGTAACCGTCTTGGTGTTGGGAAATTTGTCTGTTAATGCTGCTCTTCAGCTTCTAGAATAGTGTTCATTAAATATCTATGCTCAAGAAATATTGTTAAAAATGAATGAGGTTTTGATTAGCATAGATGTCCACACTGAAACCTATATGATCCTATTAACCAATGTGACCAAAATAAATTTAATAAAAAAACAAAAAAATAATATGCTGGTGGGTGTGGCTCAGTGGTTGAGCATTGGCCCATGAACCAGGTCACAGTTTGATTCCCAGTCAGAGCACATGCTCAATTTAGATCACCAGTAGGGGGCATGCACCAGGCAGCCCATTGATGAGTCTTTCTCATCATTGATGTTTTTATCTCTCCCTTCCTCTCTAAAACCAATAAAAACATATTGAAAAAAAGAATGAGTAAGACAAGGCTCAAGCTTATATAGTGAGAATGTCTTTTTCTAGTATAATATAGGAGTGATATGTGGATACATAATGCATTGAACTATGACAATACTAAAATATAGATGTTTTACAGACTTCTCATAACACTTGATGTTTTGGCATAATTTTTAAATTTATAAATGGTGTGATATTCTGGTGTACCAAATGATTAATCAGAAATTAGGAGAAATATAACTGAGTTTTAAATAAAAAAAGAAATTAAAAAAATGGAAACTGAATGTTTAAAGTACAGCTTAATTGAGCTCAAGATAAAATGACAAGTCATACTCTACTAGGGTTAATTATTTCTTCAATACTTTAGATCTCCTCAGAATGTCAATCAAAACTTCTCAAACAAAATGACTAGAAAGTGAAGATTACAGAGTATAATGATACTTAATTGATCTTTATTGTTGTGAATAAGTTCCCAAGTCATTACAGTATCTTGATTAAATTTAACCTTAAGTTGGAATTGAGCAAGAGTAATAAAATCAGAAACAAAACTCCAGTAGGAGTCAAAGAATTTATACATAAATCATGAATCAAGAATTTATAGATTTTGAATTTCTCGTTTGTTATGTTCGTCTTTCTCACGGGAGTGGTGTGATGGATCTTTAGGAGCAGGATGGAAGGGTGATCAGAGGCAAATACAATAAACTCTGTTTCTGGGCTTAGTGTGTACTGGGGCTTCCGTGGTAGAGTGTATTGTTGCAATTTCCCATGGACAAAGCAAACTTACCTTTGCTTAATAAGCCCAAATCAAGGAAGAATATACAGAAACATGGGGAATCAGAATGGCCCGACTAAGTTAATTATATTTAGTATTAAGAGTTTTTAGAAATTAAAATAATTTGATTCAAAGAAATTCAGTAGTTTTCAAAATATTATATTTGTGATAATTTATTTGGAAATTTTCAACTACAGAAGGAAGAAATTTCAACTGTTTTACATGCAGTCTACATATTTTATCTTACCTGCACAGAGTATGTGCCCTATTTCAGATGATTTTATGAGATCAGAACTAAACATGACACACCCTAAAATGCTGATTTCCCAATTAATAGTAGATGATTGTATTAGTAAGCATTCTTCTTTACCATTGGTATTTTGAAAACATTTTGTATCTTTAGAAGACTTATAATTGAAGCCTTGCATTCCATGGAGGCAATTATGTTTCTTCATATCAAGATTACCTTAAAAGATACCTCTTTTAATCCTCATTTGAGGATATTTTTTCCATTAATTTATTTTTTTTAGAGAGAGTGGAGGAGAGGAAGGAGGGGAGAGAGAGAGAAAGAGAGAGAGAGAGAGAGAGAGAGAGAGAGAGAGAGAGAGGTGAGAGAGACACATTGATTGGTTACTTCCCACATGCATCCCAACCAGGGGCAGGGAGTGAACCTGCAACCTAGGTATTTGACCTTGACAGGGAATGAAACCTGAAACCCTCAGGATGCTCTAACCACTGAGAAAACCAGCCAGGGCCCTTTTAAAATTTCTAACAAAATCACTATTTGTTTTTAACAGACACTAATAGGTTATTATTGATACCAAATTTTTGGACTGGAACCCGAATTCTTTGTCCACCGTTATCAAAGAATGAATCCACGGACAGAAAGTGGTATAGGAAAGGTGGAGATTTATTGAAGAAGTACAGACTCCCACGTGGGGAGAGGGAAGAGTCCCACAGAATGGACTCCCAAGTAGGGAGGGGGAAAAGGTCCCACTGAGTTCCTTTCCTCATGGCTTATAAAGGCTGCATATCCTGGTGCCTGATATCCCCTCTGATTGGTCAATATTCCCCTTTGAATTGGTTACCAGTGATTCCTGAGGCCCTCCTCCCTCGTAGTCCTTCCATTCCTCTGGGCTTTCTTCTTCCCCTTCTGAATGAAGGGCTTCCTTCTCTTGATTTTGTAAATATAGACCTTTCTTGGCTACTTCCACTTCCCTTGTCTTATATAAATGCAACTGTTGCTGCTTCCTTGTCTTATGGAGATGTAACTGTACTTGGCTTCCTGGTGTTATGGAAATGTTCCTCTCCCTGTGTTTGTTTGTTTTTTTGTTTGTTTGTTTGTTTGTTTGTTTTTCCCATGGACCCCTATTCTAAAAAATCCCTAAGCCTGTTTATATTCCCCTAAAATTCCTGTTTCATTATCTTCTCTTTTCAAACTAGTTACAGGACTTTAATAGCTCCCACACCTTTGATAACATCTTTTCTTTTTTCCTAACAAGAAAAACAACCAACCAATTATTTTGGAGACATTTTTATCTTTTTATTTGTATTTCCTCCTTATAATGTCCTCTAAACTTAGGTAAAGGACAATCTTCAAATCAAATTTTAATTTTTCTCAAAATTGATTTATTTCCCTGTTCTCCTGTTTTTATTACTGCCTTCATTCCCTGAGCTAAGAATTCTTTATAAATATTTCCATTTTAAGTGCTTTAAAAAAAATCAACTGTAAGGCATGGTGCTTCTGGGACAAGACACTTGACTCCCTTGGATAGCTAAATTTCACTTTGAAATAACTCAATCAATATAAAAAGGAGTCTATATCATTCCTGGAAACTAGAAAAGATTCTTTTAGCTGTCTGAAATTTAAAGGAGCATTTACAAAAGAAAAGATTCAGGGTGAACAGAGAAAAATGGAGCACAAACAACAGATATGTCATTGGGAATTAAAGGGAAGTCCACTGTTAGAGTAAGTGAGAGGTTCCCATCTTCTCCCAGAGTCCAATTACCCACTTGCGTTCTATCTAAGCAGGAAGCAGAGATGAGATGAGGATAGGCTGCAGCAAGCTCAGTGTAGACCTTAACACTGTCAGAATCTCCAACCTACTCCACTGATCCTGGCAAGTGAGCACCCAGAAGTCTGCTCACAGCTTGTTAGTCCCCCCGCCCCGCCCCGTATCCTGTCATTTCCCTACAGAAGGAGGAAAGACAAGTTTATTTCATCCTTAGGCAGATTAGTCTACTTTCCATTGATGAAGCTATTTCATTTATTTAAAACACTCTGAATAAACCCCATAACTCTACCCTTTGCTAAGCTCCACTTCCATGTACTGCCACATCTAACATGGGAGGTTATTTGCAGCATAGATCCTGTATGGAGCAATGGATGGTCCATGCTTTGCTATATTATTAACTAAATTTGCACCAGACCTTCTCCCTATAACCCTGACATTAACTAGACTTTTCTAACTTTCTGACAGACATTTCATGAAGGCTGAGGAGTAAGAGGGGAGGGGCAGATTGGATATTTCTGCTTCAAAGATACTTTCCAATGAATAAAATTACAAGGTAAAAGCAAGTGTTCTAACACTAGGTGCTATAAACAAGTACTCAATTTTCCCTAACCTAATATAATACAATTATTATAGTTAGCAGGGAAAATAAAAAGGAAAGAAAACCATAGAGAAAAAAATTAGCCACAAAACAGAATAAAAAACAGACTCTAAAGCTAGTCTTGGGAAACAGTGTTCTTGAATTTCAATGACCATTAGGGAGATAGGAGGCAGGGCTTGGGAGATAAGCAACATAGATTTAGGATTCAAATTTGAGTTATCCATGGTCTGAAAATCTCCAAATTGAGATATTTATTTTAGGCCACCCCTGGGTAGGAATTTCAATGTGTATATATTTACACAAACACCCTATATAATAAAAGCCTAATATGCTAAGTGTCCAGTCGACCAGTTGGCCGTTCAACCAATCAAAGTGCAATATGCTAATGATATGCTAAGGCTGCTCAACCATTCGCTATGATGTGCACTGACCACCGGTCAACCAGTCGCTATGACTTTCACTGACCAGCAGGGGGCAGACGTTTCAACCAGTAGATTAGCTCGCTGTTGGGGTCTGGCCCATCGGGACTGAGCAAGATGGGCTGGATACACCCTGAATCTCTCCCCAGTTGGCCAACCTCCCGTGTCCCTCCCCAGCCCCTATCATGCACAAGTGGGGTGCCTTGGCCTGGCCTGAGTTCTCTCGCAATCTGGGACCCCTCGGGGGATTTCGGAGAGCCAGTTTTGGCCCAATCCTATAGGCCAGACTGAGGGACCCCACTGGTGCATGAATTTGTGCACCGGGCCTCTAGTATTTAATAAAACTCTAAGCAATTGAACAAAAGTGATAAACATCAAACTCAGGAGTACCTATTTTTAGCTTCATGAGAGAGGAATGCAATTGTAAATATATTAGCAATATTTTATTTCTTATTGCATGCAGAATGTGCATGTTGTTTTTGTTAGATTATTCTTTGAAACTGTTTACATACCTGAATGTTTTTAATAACTTAAATTTTATATAAAAATCTGACTAGTTAAAAATATATTTGTATTGTGACACTTTAAACACATCAAAAGTTAGGAAAAAACAAATACTCTTCAAAAAAAGTTTAAATAGTTTGTATTTTAATTAAAAATAAATACAAAACACTATAATTTTCATTCCATATAAGGAAAATTGGTTAGTATTCATGAATTTATTTTATTTTGCTTTTATTTAAAAACTTATTTGTATTTAATTATTTTCATTTTTTGAATTTGTAATACATTCATGTGGCAGAAAATTAAAAAAGAACAAAAGGTTAGTTTTCTTAAAAGACAATGAAGTAGACAACTTTTATGAATCTGTCAATAATGAATGGAAAAAGACATGAATAAACAATTTCCAAGAGAACATATAATGACAGATATATTCATGAAACTGACATGCAGGTTAGGTTTAAATAGGTAAACTTTTTGTTATCAACAATGAATTCAGAAATATGTCATCAGAATAAATTACAGAAATTAGAAATAATATTTCATCAGTTTAGTATTCTGTTTTCAACTTTAAGAATTTAGGAAATGCCAAAGTTTTATTTAGCCAGAAGTAAAGACTCATAGCTGTGGCTCTCTTCAGTCCCCTTTGCCCTCATATGTCACATACTCTGTCCCATAAGAGAAGTATTCATATCTTAGGTCACTCTTTGCTCTTCATTAGTTGTTTTCAGGGTCTTTTTTCTTCTTCTCATTTTTACATTAATAGAGTTTGAAACCATATCTGAACTCCTCTGGTGTTGCAGTAGTAATTCTGGAAATTTTGGTTGTCATTTTTATTTTATTTTTTACTTTTATTTTTGTTGTTGATACCATTGCAGATGTCCTTCATTTTCCACTCTTTGCCCACTTCTACCCACCCCTACCACCCCCTCCCATGACCTTCTATCTTCTCCTCCAGAACTTAAATATTAGTGCCCTATATCTTTCCAATTTAAGTTAGTTTCCTCATTGTTTCTTTTTTTTTTTTTTTTTTTTCACTCAGATTTCTCTTGATGAACTAACTCTCTAAGAGACTCATTCCTTGACCTCATGATTAGGGAGCAGCAGGGGGAGGGCACACTGGGTGGAAATGTGAATGGCTCGGGCCATTTTGCAACAGTTGAGCTCCCTCTGTGTCTCCATTTTCTTATGCAGAAAAACCATATAAATTAAAACTCATACAGAAAGTGCTTTGAGGATTAAGTTTGTTTGCCCATGTAAGAGCTGGCTAGTAATTGTAGTAGAAGCAGCAATTGTGGTTAAGGTATTTATATTGGTACAGTAAATACTTTCAAACCCACCTCTACCTCTCTCTTCTTGATCACCTTGCCTAAACTAAAAATATGTTACAAAGATTTACTCACTCACAGAATAAATTTCAAAGTCAGAATGGGGTGTCTATTGATTTCAAAGAATTTTCAGTCACATTACACTTTAAGAAAACATTGTTTCCTTTTATTCAATAATAAAAAAAAAGATCTCTGAAATTACAAAGATAAGTTGTAATTTATTAGTTAATTTAAAAATATTTTAGTATATTTTAAATCATTTAATATATTTTAAAGATATGAGGATTTTGATTAATAGGGGATATTCCAAAATTTCATACAATTTGGAAGGAGCAACTATTTAAAGGTTGTTGTTTGTTTTTTTAATATTTTTAATTTTATTTTTTTATAGCTAGCATTTTGTGGATTATTATTTGGCAGATGGTTCTCCAGTTCACATAGTATTCAGTCTATTTCTTAATTTTGTAAATGTTCAGAAAATACTTAAACAGCTAACATTTAATGAATGGGAGCATATGTACAACCAGTTTATTTAAGGTCAAGTGGAACAATAAGATTTAGAATATAGAAATGTTAAAATACACATGTGTTTTCATTAATTCCCCATTATAAATAACATGTATATTTATATACTTTATGTTTATATATTAGAAAATTACCAAATTGAATATTTATATTACATGTACCTTTATATTTCCTAACACAACAGTGTTTATGTTTCTAAACAAACAAAAAAAGATCAACTATATTTGCCATTTTCCTTAAGGCATCCTATAAAACAACTTGTTTTATTTACATTTCTTTCTATTTTCTAATTCTTTGTGCTCTGATTACTTTTTTAATTAAAAGTAAATTAAATCATAATTCCTTGAAGGGAAAACACATATACACATAAATAAGCTTGATTTGTATTAGAATTAGAACTCTCCCCAGTCTAAAAGAATGAGTGTTAAAGAATTTGCATACTTTGATAATACATGAATTCATATTTAAAAATAAAAATCAATGTACACAGAGAGTATTAACAATTTATTTCAAATACCAGCCCAAACTGTCAGGCAGTTAAGCTACCATTTTATTACTTGGTGTGATGATAGAGACTTCTGCATTCTCTGTTTTTTTGACAGTAATAAAATGTCAACATGTTTATTGAAAGCAATTGACAGTAGAAAAGAAGTTTTACAAATGTCTATCTACTTAAATTTAAAAAACTCTTTCAACTTCACCAATATTTCAATTAATAATTTAAAAATCAGCTAAATAATAAAATTTTTGTATGTGTGATTCTATATAGTTTGAATTATTTTTATGAGCTTTAATTAATTTGATCAACCCAGGGACCATGTTAGTAGGAATGTGATTATAATTCTTTATAGAAGGATAAACAGAATTAATTAGATATTAATACATATAACAAATTAGATAATTAACTAGTAACTAGTAACCTGTTTAATGATATAATTGCAAAAAATGCAGTAAAAATGGAGCTCAATAATTCTGAGACCACATTATTTTTCATGAATTCTTTTTAATGTATAATCTAAATTTTACTTTATTTGAAAGACTTTTAAAGTACTGGTAAATATAGAAAAGGAGCAGGCAGTTCCTGCACATAGAACTAACTTCATCTTTTACTGTGTTTATATGTAAAAGACACATACTCATTCTGAGCCCCTTATTCATGTGTGTTTTAGATTTTAAGAAATTATAAAGAGCAATTTAAATAAGGTTTCAAATAACTTTTTAAAGAAGGGTGAATTTGTCAGATCATGGCATTTTGAAGGCCAAGGGAATGCTAACTTAATACACAAATGTAAACCTCAAGGGCTCATCTACCTCAGATCTTTCTCTCTGTCTTTTGATTTTCCTTCTTATAGTAAATCAAATTCACTCCAAGACTCTTCGTCATAAGAAATATAGTCATCACTAGCACTTTATCTCTTATAATAAAAAAAGATTTTTTTTAAAATGGGATACCAAAGTTCTTCTAGTGTTTAATGGAAAATAACAAGGAAGTCTCTGATTGGTCTTGCTTTCCTTTGACCATCTTTGCAATAATGAGTAGGCCATGGTGTCCAGTGTTCTGATTGGCCAGCTTGAGCCAACAGTCTTCTCCACGTAGTTATAGCAGCAAGCATTTCTATATGATTGATAGCTCCTTAAAATTATGACAGTGAAAGAGAATGAATCAAATCAGACACACTGTTTGACAAATATTATATGTCTACTACATTTCCGTCATGACTGCCACGCATCCATACATATTTCGTTATATATACATATATATATATATGCACTAAAAATTGCCCTTCCTGTATACTATGTATGCTCATCAAAAGTAGCTATCCTTACGTTTTTCAAGTTACTTGCCTTAGATTCAAATCTGGGCTGTCTGGATGTAAAATCTAGGATGTAGGCTCTTGTCAATCTTGCATGGCAAGCAATGGTTAAGAGATAAATATAAATCCTAATATGTCTAATGCAATGAACAAAGTAAAAAATGTTTTAACTGTTTACATATTAGATATAAAAATATTCAGTAAAAAGAGTAGTTTATTTTAATTTACAAAATTAGTTGTACAAGAAAATATCACATTCATTATTTTCTATGAATCAGCTTAATTTTTATTTCAAACCTCAATAACTTTAAAGTGGTAAAAAAAAAAAAATTCACCACAGGATTGGACCCCTTTTCCTACTAGTTATGGGATGTACAGAATTGAATGCCAAGCCTATGGGTGTGAGTTCAAAGAAGAGTTGGTTGTAGGAAAAAAGATCCCCACTGGGACATGCAGTGTTCTTTGCCTTCCTAAAAAAAAAAAAAGTCTTACGAATTTGTCTTGTAATCACTGATTTTATCTCCCAAATGGAGGTTCTGTTAACATTTTTCTTATATGCAGTGCAAATTATATATATTTTTTGTAATTTTCTCAGAATATCAAAATTATAGGTAGCAGGATCTGCTCACAGATTACTTTGTCAAATGAAAGGTGAGAAATTTCTCTAGAATTTTTCAGAGAACTTTCTCTACCTTTTCTCATGACTCATGTTTCTGAGAGCTTCATTTCATTATTGTAGTTTGAAAGGATTATCTTAAGACAGTAGGCTAATTTTCAAAATAAGTGGAGGAAATTTAAATTATACTGTTCCTTATAATTATTTTAAAATCCTTAATAAATTACTCATGTTAAGACACAATAGATTTTGGAACTTATAACTTGGTGTCACATTTTCCCCACATTGCCCAATAATTCTGAACCCAGTCTAAATTTAGAATGTTGCAACATCAAAACCTTAAATTCCACTTTTAATAGGACAGAGGTCAGACCCTAATGTATAACCAGGTGAGGAGTTAAGGCAGCAAGCAGAAATACTGGTTTAATATGAATGTGTTGCAAAGTGTAGTTCTTTTTCTAGAGTACTTGTCAATTCAGATCCTGTTTATAGAAGGTCAGATTAATTACAAAACAACATTGCTTTTAAGAAACGAATTAGCAATTAGATCCTATATTCTTATAGTTGTTATTAAAATTATGAATAATTGGGTACTTAATAATCTTAGTGTGAAGGGAATGTGTTTCATCCAATACAAACAGTTAAATTGTTATTTCTATCAAGCCAAACCTGTCATACCCTCATCCATTACTTTTGCTTAATGGTGAAGTCCTTGATCAACACCTGCTGCTTGGAGAAATAAAGACATGTTATTCTCCATTCATTATGACTAGTGAAGAGAATATTTCAATTTTCAAGGGAACTTTTATAGATATTTTTAAAAAATGCATGCTAGCTCTTTGGCAGAATAAAGAAATAGGAAGTACCTGGGGAAGATTTGTCACATGCAATTTATAGTTTCTAAAGTATGTTTTGTTGATGATAATGGGAATTACACATAGTCAAAAGTCTTTTGAGATGAGAAATTGAAGAAAGACAGGTATTTTCCTTCTGTAATACTCAGTTTTTCATAAGCTAAGGTGCAACTTGGGTCTCCAACAGGACCAGCTGGAATTCTGTGTGTCTCAGAGTATCTGACAGTGAACCATTTTTAATGACATGTTCCATTGAATAATTGTGGGAAATTTCAACATAGATTTATATTATACTAGTGGCCCAGTGCACAAAATTTGTGCATGGGGAGAGGAGTGTTCCTCAGCCTGGCCTGTACTCTCTCTAATCTGGAACCCCTTGAAGGATGTCCTACTGTCAGTTTACAGGGATCGGGCCTAAACCGGCAAGTGGACATCCCTCTCGCAATCTGGGACTGCTGGCTCCAGCCGCTCACCTGCCTGCCTGCCTGCCTAATTGCCCCTAACCACTCTACCTGCCAGCCTGCTCACCCCCAACTGCCCCCCACTGCCAGCTTGCTTGCCCCTGAATGCCCCCCTAACAGCCAGATCACACCCAGCTGCCCCCCCTGCTGGCCTGCTTGCTCCCATCTTACTTCCCCACTGGCCTGTTCACCCCCAACTGCCCCCCTGCTGGCCTGCTCACTCCAAACTGCCCCCCCCACTGTCCTGATCACCACCAACTGGCCCCCTGCTGGTCTGCTTACCCCCAACAGCCTCTGCCATTCCATCCTGGCCTGATCACCCCCCGGCAACCCAAAGTCCCAACCTCACCTTTTTTTCTTTTTTTTTTTTTTTTTTTCAGCGCCTCCTTGAGCGGAGGCCAGTGCCAGCTGGAAGCAAGTATCTAGGATTTATTTATCTTCTATAATTGAAACTTTGTAGCCTTGAGCGAAGGCCAGGGCTGGCCAGGGTGGGAAGCTTGGCTTCCTCCATCGCTGGGGCAACCCAAGCCTCCTGCTTGCTCCAGCTCCATGGCCAGCCTCCATCTTGGTTGGGTTAATTTGCATACTCACTCCTGATTGGCTTGTGGGTGTGGCTTGTGGGTGTAGCAGAGTGATGGTTAATTTGCATGTTTCTCTTTTATTGGTGTAGATGATACTTATAAGTACCCTTACAAATTACCTAGCTGAACACATTTATGTTATAAATGCAAAAATTGAGGGTCAGAAAAATCTTCTCTAAATTTTCCAAAACTCTACTTAAAGGTAGAATAAGGAATTCATATTCATGCTCCAGGTAGGGATATTTTTTTCAATAAAGCACTCAGTTTTAAAACTTAATTTAACAATAATTCAGAATACTCAATTACTGGCCAATAGTGGGTTTAATAAAAATTAGCTTCTGTATTCAACTTGGAAAAACAAATGAAACCAAATATTTATGATTCTACTATCAAAAATTAAAGCTTGCCTGTAGACTAGAGAAAGATGACCTTTACACTCTCAGAACTTGTAATAATTTCAGCAAGGCATGTAACAGTTGAGACAAGACTACAGGACACCTCCTATAATGCATGCCCCCTTGGGAAGTAAGAGAACTGAACTTTAGCAGAATTTCAATAACAACATCAAGGAGAGAAGAGCAAGTGCTAAAGGGTATACAAAGAAGCAGTCTGAAGATAGCTGATTGCTCAAGGAATGATCTATTACCTGTGAAAGCACTTATCATTATGTGTGGGGAAAAGTATTGCTCTGGCTAATTCTTAACAAGGGTTTATAACTGTTTGTAACTCACGTCTTTGTCTTGGAAAGAGTTTGGGAGAAATCTGGAATGCAGAGTTCTAAATCCCACCCCTGATAACCAGTGATCTCTGGGATGTCACTGAGCTACAGTGTTGCTTCAAAGTTAGACATTTCAGTCTTGGTAAAGGTGAGCATGGAGAAGATCAAGATGTGGATAGATTTTTCTTTCCTTTTCTCTTTAACACAGTAAGTTTGTGATTCAGGTCCAGAGTCTAACAGAGCTACATCTGCAATCTTTTGGTTCTACCAATGATTTCATGGAACGCCTTCCTGTAAACTCACCTGTTTTCATCACCTTTATTCAATTAAGTGGGCAATTTTGTCTCTCAATGACATTTAATTGCCTTGATGAATTTTCCCTTAGAAACCTCAAAATGTATTTTGGATAATTCTTCAATTCACTGTAATTCAAAGCCTGACTATACACTAAGTTTATAAGCCACCGGCCGTACTTGTTTTTTAATTTCCAACCATGCTTATAATGCACAGTAACATAATGTGCTATATGTGCACTTACTATAATATCAGTGACAAAATGTCCCATATTTGCTGTCATTCTTTGCACAGAAAATAGCCATTTTTCTCAAAGTAAGTCTGTCATTCATTTTCTCAAAGAGAAATTATTTTGTAAAAAAAAAAAAACCCAATCAAACAAACAAACAAAAATCCCTTGTCCTAGCCATTTTGGCTCAGTGGATAGATTGTCAGCTCGCTGACTGAAGGGTCCTGGGTTCAATTCCAGTCAAAGGCATTTACCTCAGATGCAGCTCCATCCCTGGCCCTGATCAGAAAGTGTGTGGGAGGCAGCCAATCGATGTGTCTGATGTTTCTCCCTCTCTGTCTCTCCCCGTCCCTTCTACTCTTTCTAAAAATTAATGGAAAAATATCTCTGGTGAGGATTAACAACAACAATAATATCCCTTGTATTTTTTTCCTCTCTCTTTTATCTCTGACTAGGAGTCCAGTGCACAAAATTTGTGCAAGGGGGTTGGGGATTCCCTCAGCCCAGCCTGTACCCTCTCTAACTGGGGACCCTGGGGGGATGTCCGACTGCCGATTTAGGCCCGATCTGTAAACTGGCAGTTGGACATCCCTCTCGCAATCTGAGACCGCTGGCTCCTAACCACTCACTTGCCTGCCTGCTTGATTGCCCTAACCTCACTGCCTGCCTGCCTGATCACCCTTAACTGCCCTCCCCTGCTGGCTAGATCTCACCCCTAACTGCCTCTGTCTGCCTGATCACCTCTAACTTCGCTCCCTTGCCAGCCTGATCTCACCCCAAATGGCCCTCCACTGCTGGCCTGATCTCGCCCCCAACTTCCCTCCCCTGCTGACCTGGTTGCCCCCAACTTACCTTCCCTGCTGGCCTGATCTCATCCCCAACTGCTCTCCCCTGCTGGCCTGATCGCCCCTAACTGCCTCTGCCTGCCTGATCACTCCTAACTGCCTTCCCCTGCCAGCCTGATCTCAACTCCAACCACCCTCCCCTGATAGCCTCTAACAGCCTCTGCTTTTGCCCCCACCACCATGGCTTTGTCCAGAAAGAAGTCGGGTGTCCAGAAGATGGCCAGTCGAACTGGTCTAATTGGAATATTACCCTTTTATTAGTATAGATAGATTATATAGGATAGGATTGCTTAAATGGGAGGGGAGCCTTTTTCATCAGGAGGAGATGCTCTTGGCAGACAAAAATACATAATCCCTATATCTAGACTGATAGCCAGCCATATGCACTCTACTGCCAAACTGGTCATTAAAAAATTGAACCACTTTCTTACACTGTACACCAAACAGCTATTGCCCTTAAAACCCCTCCTCAGTCCCCACCTTAGATTCTGCCTTCGCAGTTCACCCAGATTTGGTTCTGATTGGTTGATTTCTATCACAGTCAGCATAAAAGCTCTGCCTCCTAGGCATCCATTGGCTCCTAGCACTTCACCTAGATTTGGTTCTGATTGGTTGGTTTCTATGCCAGTCAACTTCTCTGGGCCTATCATCAGGCCTGATTAGCAGAGGCCAGAGAGAAAGAGAGGTGCGGCTGCTGGCCAGGCCAGGAGCGAAAGAGAGAGACAAGTGCTGATCAACAGCTGCCACAGAGGCTACAGATCAGACCCTGCTTCTGTCTCCAGGCCTCTCTTTGGGCCTGATCTGCAGCCCCCTTGGCAGTCAGTGTTGGATCACCATGGCAACCCAGCACTGACTTGCAGTTGGTCGAGTCTTTGGTCATGTTGGATGTTACGGACTCTGGGTTTTTATATATTAGGATTCTCTCTCTATTTACCAGTACATATATTTGTAGACAGAGGTCCTTGTTCAGATTTCTCATGGATAAAAACCAATAAAACTTCTTTAGCATATTTATTTCTCCAAATCATCTTATGTATCATGACTTGCTAAAGTACTAGAATATCAAGGCAATGTTTTAAAAAAGCCACATTCTAGTCCCTCCAACTCTTAATTTAGAAAACACAAGCAAATCCTTAGTACCAAATGTGACTATCACAGCAGTTGATACTCTAAACAACCTTATCATTAGCATCATCTCCAAAGCACAGTCATGCCCTGAGAATCAACATTTAGTATAATATAGACCTACAATGTTCTACTAGTCAATGAACATTAGTTTAGATATGGAGTTATCTTAGGAAAAAAAGGGAAGAGAGAGATAAAATTTACATTTTCAGGCAATATATGCAAATTCTTCAAATTTCCACTAATATGCATCGTCTCTAAGGTGTTAGTTGTGACACTAACATTCCCTTATACTAGGCAAATTTTATAATAATTATACACTGCTTTTTCTCTGCAATCAAACCACAAAGTTTAGGAATTTAGTAAAATGTCAGCAACAGTTTGCTTATTTTTCTTGAGACCCCTTTCTTCATTTATATTTAAATCTTTAAATATCCCTTTCCATTTCCATTTTATGGAAACTCACTTCCATTAAACTAAAAAGGACTCTCTTTCACTGAGTAATTCAAAGGCCTTGCTCTTTCTACTTGTAATGAAAAGTCTGATATTACATTATTCTCATTTTTATATGTTTTTATGATCTGCTCTTTAACTTTGCTATATTTGTCCCTTACAGAGTTAATCTTAATTTTTTTTTTTAAATATGTGCATCTCCCATCATCTTAAGCACATTTGGCTGAATTATTTTTTCAATAATCACCCCTTTGTGTTCTCTGTGATGTTTGTCAAACTCCTAATAATTTAATATTACCTTTCTACAGTTTTTTTCTACATCTTTTATCTTTTATTTAGGATTGTTATCTCTCAGTCTTCTGTTCTTTGAGACTATTTTTAGTATCCTTATTTTATTTTATTTTTATTGAATTTATTGGGCAAGGGACTTTGAGATTTTCTTGAATTTTATTTTCAACCACTACCAATTTGAATAATGGAAATAATATTTTAAATGTATAATAACACCTTTTATTTTTCATTCATTTTAGATATCATTTTGGTCAAGATGTACTAATATCTTCAGTGTTCCTTTAATTACCAATAAGAAAGCTTTGTCCAGCAAATTCTTCTCTTTGCTTGTCTAGGTATTTCTTTGCCATGCTTCAGGCTTTTCAGAAATATATAATGATGCATAGTTTCATATTGATCTTTTTTTAAATGTGGAAGAGAATATATGCCTTATATTTTACCTAGAATTTTAATTTCCACTGACAAAAGTCCTATGTTCTTTTCTGCCTGAAAGCATACATTTTCCCTTGCTGTGTATAACATTTTAAAACTGTTTATTGATTATTTCCATGTAACATGGATTTTAGGTTCCTTGGTGTGTGTTTGTTTCCTGTTGTCTATAGCTTTCTGTGCTTCTGGCAGGAAAACATGCGGTTCTTGTATTTACATCGCCTCCATATGCTTTCTTGCCATCTCACTGTGGTTTGTTGCATTAAATTATATCACAAACTTGCATTTATTCTATTATGAAGTAAGTGAATTCTATTTCATTGCCTCCTTTTGAGGCTCACTATGACTGGATGTTGCAGAATCTACTTTTCATTGCCTGAGTTAGT
Organism: Ia io; assembly: GCA_025583905.1. Taxonomy (NCBI): domain Eukaryota; kingdom Metazoa; phylum Chordata; class Mammalia; order Chiroptera; family Vespertilionidae; genus Ia; species Ia io. The sequence goes on along the minus strand of JAJQQW010000011.1, from coordinate 60,600,150 downwards.
CTGACTGGTGAGTGAGAAAGTTCAGCTCTGAATGGAGAACCTGAAACTATGATCTTCCCCTTCCATTTTTAGTGAAACTCCTATAGGAGAGTTCTTTCCTCCTTGGTAGGACATATTCTAGGGGATGCAACCTTACTTTGAACTATTCTCATGAAACACTGAGTATGTTTTTCACAACTTAACTCGCCTTTACTTGAAATCTGGTCTCATTTATGCATCTCTAGGAAAAAAATAAGGAATTTTCCCTTTTATTTGGGGCGGGGGGGAGGTGATATTGACTCAGATATCATTAATGGGAAGGTGCAAATGATATTTTAAACAAGTAAGAGAAGATTTTCTTTGGGGGTTCTGCCTTTGTCTTTTTTATACATATATCAGTATTTCTGTACATTTTAGTTAATTTACACACACTTTTGCCTTTAGCTCTGTTGATTCATTTATTATCAAAGTTATTAACTATAGGTTATTACATTCATTCTGGTTTTTCTATTATTGTTTTTATCTCTTTAATCTTTATTTCTTTTTGTGTGTGTGTGTGATGAGCTATTGAGGGAGATAAAACATGGACTTTACCCTCACAGAAAAAAAAAAAAGTTTTCTATAATTTTTTCTACATTTTAAACATTTACCTTTTTTCATTATCAGCCACACCAAACTTCTGAAGAAGCCATTGTTTTTTACTTCTGGGTACTTTGTGTGGGGAGGACACAGGGAATATTATACCAAGGCATTTATTTAAAAACTCCAAGCCTAAGTATTCCAATTCATTTAGAATGAAATAATAACATTACCTACTATAATTAAATACTTCATGTATTGCAATATAATAGTTCATGACTTAAAAACTTGAGGCAGATGTGACTTTTAAAATGAACTCATTTTGATAATAGTTAAGAGGATAATTGCATATTCTTATCTACACATATAATCTAAAAAATAACAGATGCATAAAATCTCTGAGTAAAGGCTTGAAAACAATATTTAATGTTTTCATTTTGATATTCTTCTGGGTGGTGAAAATTCTATTTTAATCAGAGAAAAAAGTCAAACTGAATGCCTGTCTTCATTGTGCAGCAGTATACCTCAGCTTAGTGGTATAGCACAGCCCTGTTGAAAGTAGGCATGACTAAAACAAAAAGAATGCACCCAGTTTAAACAAAAATTGTCTAAGTGAGGTTTCAAATCACAAGAGCATTTCCTGCCCTAGGTGGTTTGGCTCAGTGGATAGAGCATCAGCCTGCAGACTGAAGGGTCCTGGGTTTGATTCCAGCAAAGGGCACATGCTCAGGTTGTGGGTTCAATCCCCAGTGGTGGGCATACAGGAGGCAGCAGATCAATGAGTATCTCTCATCATTGATGTTTCTATCTCTCTCTCCCTCTCCCTTCCTCTATGAATCAATAAAAAAGTACATATATAAAAAAAGAGCATTTCCTGCCCTGGCCAGTATTGCTCAGTGGTAGAGCATCGGCAGCACACAGAAGGGTTGGGGGGTTTGATTACCAGTTAAGGGCATGTACCTGGGTTACAGATTTGTTCTCCAGACCCCGGGGTGCATGTGGGAGGTAAGCAATCAATGTGTCTTTCTGACATCAATGCTTCTCTCTCTCTCTTCCTCCCTCCCTTTCACTCTCTCTCAAAACAAAACAAAAACAAAACAAAACTAGCTTTCATTTCCTTAAAAAGCTAGTATCAACTATTTTAAAGTGAAGTCAATGGAAATATGAATTAAGAGCATACCTCTTTTAAATACTAAAGAAAAAAATCAAAAATTGAAATTATTTCAAATGGAATATTAAATTTTACTTCATAATTGATTTCACTACCTGTGGGTTTCATTCAGATCTTTGGTACTTAAAAAGAAGGGACTTAAAACATTTTCCTCTATATATTATCTTTAGTAAATTTTTATGAACAGGTTTTCCTCCGGTGTATAAAGTTATTTTATCAAGTTTTCTTGTATTCTATAAAAAGGAATTAAACATTATATCACTAAATGAATCTTTAAGTGAGAAAGAGTAAGAAAATAGTTTATATTTTTACCTGTTCTGCCAAATATATATAGGAAATCCTGGAGAATATGTATAATTTTGGAGTGAAAGGCTACTGACTTCCCAAACTTCCTCCCAAATCTCATTTTTCTCTCTTGCACTGAATATCCTGCTAGTACAAACCTCTGTGCTATGCTGCATGACAAAAAGGTAGCATATGTTACTCTCCCCTCACCTTTTCAGGAAGATTTTTATTATCCCTGTGCAACAAGGGAAAAACAGTAGTTCGGATTTTTAATCAAATTACCCAAAGAATTATAGCACAAACCTATGAATTGGAGAATGCCACCTAACCTCATATTCTATGATTCCAAGGTTAGTGCTGGTTTTATCACACTTTAATACTTCTAATTTTGTAATTCATTATCAAGAGAGAGAAATGACTTGTCCAGAATGTTTTTAAAAAGAACAGGTAAGAATAAAGAGAGATGCTTTCTCATTTCCAGGATAAGTTTTGTTTCACTGTTCATCAAACATCTTTGAACAACTGAGATCACAACAGAGGCGGAGGCATGGCAAAGAAGATAGGCATTGAGGATCAACTCCAGGACATCAATCACGCCTATCTATCCTCCAGACTTTATGTAAAGCTTAAATGCTTGGTCTAAAAGTCAAATATTTCAGTTCTATACATTTCAAGCCAGCCTGTTTGTGGTATTTTATTGCAACTATAAGAAGAACTGTAACAGATGGGAGGAAAAGTTGATAACCAAGGATGGCAGATCTAGTTATCCCCAAGGAAATGTGATGCAAAAAGCATCTTGACAAAGTCAGGAAGACTAACTGAACCAAAGCAGCTGCAATTGCAACACAAAATAACTCAAATGTGTCTTCTATTTGATGTACATTCTCAACAATACAACTGTCCACAGAAGAGACGGAAGGAGAGTACACATACAGGGTGAGGCAAAAGGAGGTTTACAATTGTGATGACAAAAAGCACAGTTTATTCTTTTATTATTAATTAATTATTGTATTATGTTCCATATGAACAACTGTAAATTTTGTACCACCCTACACACACACATCTATAATAATAAAAGCGTAATATGCAAATTGACTGAACAGCCAAACAGTGAAACGACCTTCTGGGACAACCACTCTATGACACCCACTGGCGCCAGGCTAGCCAAGGCGGGTGTGATGCGATTGGTCGGGGTCCCCACCATTACCCGCAGAGGGAGGCCCAGGCCACCAGCCAGCGGGGTGATCAATCGGGGGGGCTCCATGATCACCCCAAAGAAGGAGGCCCAGGCTACCTGGCAGTGGCACTGCAGCGGGTGGGCGGGGCCACCTTCTGTGGGGGCTGATCCATCGCAGAGCCCCAGCTGGGTGGGCAGGGCCTACCTCTTTGGGGCGATTGATCATGGTGCTCCTGGACTGCAAGAGGGCGCAGGCCAGGCTGAGAGACCCCCCCTCCCCTGAGTGCACGAATTTTGTGCACCAGGCCTCTAGTATATATATATATATATTCTGCAGACATTAGGCAGAGTTTGCACAAAGGAGATCAGCAGCAGCAACTTTTCTTAAAAAACTGAATAGTAAGGATTTTTCATTGTTTTTAGTCTTTTATGTCTCCCACAATTCTTCAGCCACACGCATAATAAATTGGCTAACTTTATTGTGAGCATATGGTTAAAGAGTGACTCTTCCTGGGGATGAATTTATTTATGCCGCACCTGGTAAGAACAGCCAGCGAATTTTCTGTTTTAAAAATATATATATATATGCTAGGTTACTGAAAATGGGAATGGAAAGTAATGTTCAACATTATTTTAGAAAGCAAGATTGATATTAATGATAATCAGAACCTTAGGACAGAAGCAACATTTCAACTACTTAAATATTGTGGGTAAGGAAATACACATATAGTTTTCTTCACTGCCAGCCCTTTGCTAAATCAAATGGGCAAATATTGGCATGGATATTTGCCAGACTCCCAGGGTTGACTCCATCAAAGATATGTCTGTATCACTTTAATCATGTTCTTCATAAACAGATAGCAGAGAATCGCCTTTTTTCCTGTGTGTTATTTTACAAGCCAATGCACCTGACCTTAGATCAGGAACTCTGTATCAGAACTTGGAGAGGCAAGGACAAGCTTGCAACATAATTGTGTCAGCAAACTAACTACTCATAGAGGATCTTTGAAATTATATTGAGCTTCTCGGTTACTTATACACTAACTTGCTTCTGAAGTTTGTCTCATGATTAGAAAACCCAAGAAAAGGTAGGGTGTCATTGCAATGGCTAATTATGGATAAAAGCAGTTCTATTTTGAGGATTCTCAGCTGAATCAACAGCTATCAAAAAAATTTCTGTCCAAAAAGATATAATGCAAAATGGAAGGGGAGATATAAAATGAATGGGAAATGTAAGAAAATGCCATGCTCAAATATTACCCAAGAGACAAGAAGTCTTGAAAAAGTTTTATACTGTATCTGCCTGAAATGTAGAATATTTTACCCACTACTCTTAGAACCTCTGCAGTGTCAGTCCCCAAGTCAACATTTCAAATCTCTCTATGGAATTACACTGTGGAATTTTATATTTGGTGTTGCCTTTGCTAAAATATTTAAAAGTTGAGAAAAGTTGCTCTATATTGTAAAAGCAGAGGACATTTTAATACGGAGCAATATTCTAACTTTTTCTAACTTTTGATGCTGGAGGTAAATCCAGGGCTAGTGTTTTAAAGTGATATTCAGATATGATCTATCGTGTGGTGATGACACTTTCATAGTTCTTTTTACTCTATAACTATTTGTTCAACCTAGATAAAAACACACAAAACAAAAACTCTAGGCTTCACTTAGTAGATAATTTGTTTCTTCATACTATCTATGGTTTTTTAAAGCTTTTGTTTTTCACAAGGGGTACATTTGAAAATTCTTTGCTAAATTAATAATTTGCAGCACTAAAGATTCCTTGGAATACTGTTTTAGTTATTATTTTAAACATCCAAAAGGAAGAAAGATATGTAACCTTTATATTTTATTACTTATCTGAGAAACACTGAATTTTGTAAAGCTGAGAATTTTTATTTTATACATTAAACTAATATCTGCTTGAAAACTTGCTATTATAACTTGTGTTTGATGTATGAAATAATAGAAATGCTATGTATCTATTGATAAACTAATACCATAAAACATGGGAGGCAGAAGAAACAAATAATTATAATTAATATTTCATGTAATTCATAATAATAATTACTATTATTAGAAGTAGCAGTGGTAAAAGTGGATTTTTGAACTTACGTTTTCCTACAAAATATCCACCAAATGCCAAATATATGTATATTAAAAAATAAAATGCAATACATGGCTGAAGCCAATAAGCATGAGTGATATTAATAAACACCAAGGCTTTTCTACAATGTATTCTACAGGAATGCTGGGTTAAACATAAGAACCAACACACCTATTATGTTTGACACGCAAAAGAAAGGAGATTAAGTGACAGGAAACCCAATAAAATATAGAGGTGTTAGACACAGATGGTTGATGGACCAGGAAACAACAAGATACATGGGTCGCTCCCAAAGGTCGAAATTCAGATGAAAGGCTCGCTGTTGCTGCTCCCCGGCTTTTCAGTTGGATGCTCTAGAGTCCCAGTGGTCCTCAACCTTCCTAATGCCGCGACCCTTTAACACGGCTCCTCATGTGGTGGTGACCCCCAACCATAACATTATTTTCGTTGCTACTTCATATCTGTAATTTTGCTACGAATCGTAATTTTGTAATTTTGTTATGAATCGTAATGTAAATATCTGTGTTTTCCAATGGTCTTAGGCTCTACAGCAGCGGTTCTCAACCTGTGGGCTGCGACCCACAGGTTGAGAACCGCTAGCAGGGTTGCCTAAGACCATCGGAAAACACAGATATTTACATTACGATTCAAAACAGTAGCAAAATTACAGTTATGAAGTAGCAACGAAAATAATTTTATGGTTGGGGGTCACCACCACATGAGGAACTGTATTAAAGGGTTGCGGCATTAGGAAGGTTGAGGACCACTGGGATGGTGGTGGTACCATTGGGAAAGGGGCTTTGCACACAAAACTAGCATGCTCTTATTTATTAAAGCTGAAAAGTTGTGAGGCCACACATCACAAAAGCTCCTAATACTGCACAGGTAACGGCCTAATTATTATTGGGAGAAAAATCAAGTTCATGAATCATAAAGTTGATGGTTCAAAGAACTGCATTTCAGGGAAGAAGGGAGAAAGTGGTCTCCTGCCAGACACTCCAGTCCAGCACACCGCAGTTCTTTATAGAAACGCAATGACAGGTTTTATTATTTTTTAAATATATTTTTATTGATTTCAGAGAGGAAGGGAGAGGGAGAGATAAAAACATCAATGATGAGAGAGAATCATGCATCAGTCCCTCCTACATGCCCCCTACTGGGGATCGAGCCCGCACTTCAGGCATGTGCCCTGACCAGGAATCAAAATAGTGACCCCTTGGTTCATGGCTCAATGCTCAACCACTGAGCCACACAGGCCGGGTGACATGTTTTAATTTCATCAGCATATGCCCAAGACTTACTTCGAGACTTTTCCTGATGGCTGCAAGAGGGGGTAATAGAGAGGCTTCCTGAATTTTAGGTAAGAAATATGAGTCACTCTGCTGCTCAATAGAAAAGCAGGATACCTTCACTTAAATGTATATCAAATGAGAAAGTTACCTTTGATGTTTTATTCCCTTGAATAAGCATCATGATGCCTTTACAGATCTTCAGTGTCATACCTCTTTGTTCTTAAGAACCTATCCTGTAACTTCCTTTGTTTTTACATATAAATTCGATCTCTTCTGAAAGGCATAGTTGACCTTTTCAATATATGTTATCAAGTAGACTCTTTAAAGTTGGATAACTTATGTCTCTAAGGTCTATTTGTCACTTTGAAAACCTATTTATTTGGCAAAATTTTTTATTACAGTCTGTAACTTATTAAACTTAAATAATTACAGATATAAAATCTCCATTCTTTTTTTATTAAACTGAAAGATTTTTAAAAAGATGCTCAAATATTCTGACAGAAGTTCATAATGTTAGTAATTAGATTCACATACCTTAGAAAAATAAGCAAAAAAATAGCATTAAGAATATAAATTTGAATATAGTAAGCAGTTAGATATAAATGGAATAACTTTAAAACATTTGTCGTGAGGAGAGGTATTATACCCCTATAGTAAAGGGAAAAAAAAATGCTACACAGATAGATGCATACTGATAAAATCTTAAGTATTTTTCCAGAGTAACATATAAGATAAGCAGTAAGACATTAAAACAAATGAAGCAGATTATCCAACCTTTTTCTTCTCTCCTTCTACCACCACCAACATAATCTGCTAGGAAGCAAACTTGTCCACAATACTAAATATTTTAAGTCTAGAGGACCAGTGCACAAATCCGTGCACAGGTGGGGTCCCTCGGGGTAACCTGCAGGGATCAGGCCAAAACCAGCAGTTGAACACCGCCTGCCACTCCTGCCTGCCATTCCCACTCATCCCAGCCCTGCTGCGCCTGCTGTGGACTTGAGCCAGTGAGTCCCAATTCGGAGAGGCTGGTGCTTCCTCAGCGGCACTCACCAGCTGTGAACCATGCGACTGGTGCCTGTCCCAAGGGAGTTGGGGGAGGGGGGAGCAGGATGCAATTGGCCCTCTGGGTGGGCTGTGGGATGCCCTTGCCAGCCCGGGATTTGAATCCATCCCACTGAGTTATGCGCTGATTGTCAGAAGCCACCTGGCATCCGCTTTTATATCATTTCTTCCTTGCAGAGCATCTAGGAAGAGGAAGCGGCACTGGTGCCCAAAGCTGACTTCCATGAAACTGGTGGCACTGTCGGGATAGTTCCAGTGGTGCTGGTCCATCTGTGCCTGGACTGTTGTCCAGAAATTGGACCTGCAGGACTTCTGAGGGAGTGAGTGGCTACTGCCATACTGGTGGGCCACCAGGACGGGTTGGTCAGCTGAGCAGCACTCCAGCTGTGGGAGCACACTGACCACCAGGAGGCAGCTCCTGCATTGAGAGTCTGCCACCTGGTGGTCAGTACATGTCATAGCGACTGGTCAACCAGTTTTTTGGTCATTCAATCATTTGGTTGCTTAGGCTTTTATATATATATATATAGATAACTGTTTTAGTCTATTTGGGCTGCTATTACAAAATACCACAGACATGTTCTGATTCAAGATGGTGTTGTAAGAGCATCCTGAATTACCTCCTCCCATGGGACACATCAAATCTACCCACAGAGTAATTTACTTTGAAAGCAATCCAGAAGTTAACTGAGCAACTCCTATGTGCCTGGCAAGTGATAAAATACCAATATCACCCACTGTCTCCACAAACCCCACCTCTATCATAGCACCATAGAATTGGGGGAAACTCCCAACTCCCAACTTTTCCCTGCGGGATAAAGTGTTTGGACTCTACATTTATCGCCCCTACTTTTAAGACTTACACATGAGGGATGGGCTCACAAAACACCTAAGCTGGAAAGTCAACAGGTCTTGCATTGGTGAGAATGACATGATACTGGCAATTCTCAGTTACTGGGAGCCACTACAAACAAAGAAGGCAGCTTGGACAAGCACAAAAGTGTGAGAGACAATCTCGAGGTCAGGCCAGGCTAAACCCTAAGGTTTTACTCCTACATGAATAGCTCCACCAAGATTAGGAGAGGTCACTGTTTGCTCTAATGTGCAGAAATGCAGTCAAGGATGAAGAAACATAGAAATATGTCTCAAACAAAAGAACAAGATAAACTTCAGAAACAAACCTTAATGAAGCAAAGATAAGTGATTTACCTGTTAAATAGCTCAAAATAGCGGTCATAGAGATGCCCACTTAAGTTAGGAGAACAGTGTGTGAACAAAGTAAAAATTTCAACAGAGATAGAAAATGTAAGAAAAGCCCTTGCCAGTTTGACTCAGTGGATAGAGCGTTGGCCTGCAGACTGAAGGGTCCTGGGTTCAACTCCGGTTAAGGACACATGCCTGGGTTGTAGGGTCGATCCCCAATAGAGGGCATGCAGGAGGTAGCCAATCACTGATTCTCTCTCATCATTGATGTTTCTGTCTCTTTCTCCCTCTCCTTCCTCTTTGAAATCAATAAAAACATATTTAAAAAAAAGAAAATGTAAGAAAGTACTAAACAGAAATCACAGAGCTGAATAATATGGTAACTAAAATGAAAAACTCAATAGAGAGGTTCAACAGAAGACTAGATCAATCGGGGATAAGAAAGGGTAAGTAAACTTAAAGACAGATAACAGTGACTCATGTTCATTGATGAATGAATGGATAAGCAAAATTTATTAAGGGCATAAAATGGAATATTATTCAACCTTAAAAAGGAAGGAAATTCTGACACATGCTACCACATAAATGAGCCTTAAATTTTCAAATGATTAGTTTAATCAGTTAAATTCAAGAGAAACAGGTAAACAAGTGATTTATTGATCCAGTGATAGAGAAATAATAATTTATTTTTTGTGTATTAAATTATAGCTCCAAGAATTCAATATTAATGTCTTTTTTAAACTATGAAAAAGTGTATTTCATTTAGAAGAATGCAATATCTAGCATTATTTAATATTTAGTATTTTAGGGATTATGATAAATATTTACATAAATTATTTTGTATGTAGATATTCTTATGCACATTTTACACCTAATTTTTTTGCAGAGAATTTCTTTCACCAAGTCCAAATGGAGATATAAAATTATTTCTTCCACATGGTAAATTCAAAACAAAATTGATTAAATTATAGAGAACTAAGGATAAATTTAGAATTAACTTAGTTAAAGTATGACTCATTTGCAATTTTTCACATTTACTTCAGTTCTATTTCTTAGCACAGGTGAGTGAGATCCTTCTGTTAATGTTGCATATGGATATGTAAGTACTTTAAGTGTGGAATATTGAAGAAGCAATGTAAAATCCCATCTTAATGAAAAACTGCCTGTCCTCATCCAGTTAATAAGAAATTTGACATTATCATGAATATAAACAGATAAAAACACCTAAAGGCAAAAAATATTCTAAAGATGTCCTTCAATGCTAAAATTGTGAGGGAGTTGTCAGAATCCTTGATGCTTAATTTGAATCATTAATGTTGAATGCCCACCATAGTGATGCTACTCTTTCAGTATTCCTTTCTTTGGTCATTGTGTCTTAAAGCAACTTCACTTTCCTTCTGGAAAAAAAAGTGCAAGTAATAGATGTGGCCCAGGGAAACCTGAAGAGCTTAACCAGAAAACTAAAATGTTCAAGTTTTAATTTGGATGGTAGTCCCAACCATTTATTTCAGTAATAATAGCTTAGGCCTAATTTTTTTTTTTTAATCAACAGAATGGTAATATTCTCAAGGCTAACTCTAATTCTTTGCACGGATCAGTATGATGCTACAATAAGACGATGCTCAGATTCTTATGCTCAAGGCTTCTGGCCACTTGTGATATTCACGATGGGTCCAAAAGCTTTTATTGCAGATACAAAGACAATTGCATTCTGGAACAAAAGAGGAAAATGCTTTATGCACAAGCTGAATTCTAATGGTGTTTGTTTACCGCATCTGCTAGGCAAAGGCATTGTTTCTCTTTAACTTCAAAACCACTGGCCTTTTCAGAGCACTCTTTCAGTTCAGTGTGGAATTATCTTGCCTTCTTTTTTCTACCTTTTTTTTCTTTATCAGAGTTTAGACAAACATCTTTATTTATTATTTATTTTTAAATTACAGTTTACTTTCAATATTATTTTGTATTGGTTTCAGATGTATGGCATAATGGTTAGACAAGCATATAATTTACAAAGTGTTTCCCCTGATATTTCCAGTAGCCACCTGGTACCAAACATAGTTATCACAATGTTAATGACTGTATTCCCTGTGCTATACTTTACATCCCTGTGACTATTTTGTAACTGCCAATGTGTATCTCTTAATCCCTTCACCTCTTTCACCCAGTCCTCCAAACCACTTCTCTAGCAACTACCAGTCTGCTCTCTGTGCCTATGAATCTATTTCAATTTATTTTGTTCTGTAGACTCCATATATAAGTGAATTCATATAAGTGAAGTCTTTTTCTGACTGAATTGTTTCACTGAACATATTACTATCTAGGTCACAAATAGTAAGATTTAATTTTTTTGTGGCTGAGTAATGTTTCATTGCATATATGTACCACAATTTTTTTATACATTGGATTATTGTTGGACACTTGAGTTGCCTCCATATCTTGGCTATTGTAAATGATGTTGCAATGAACCAAGGGGTGCATATATCTTTTTGCAATTCCTATAGAAATACCAAAGACATATTTCACAGAACTAGAACAAATATTCCAAAAATTTATATGGAACTACAAAATGAAGCCTCAGCAATCTTGAGAAAGAAAAACAAAGTTGTAGGTATTACGCTACCTGATATCAGACAATCCTATAAGGACATAGTAATCAAAAGAGCATGTATTGGCATAAAAACAGACATGTAGATCAATGGAACAGAATAGAGAGCCCAGAAATAAACCCACACCTATATGGTCAATTAATATTTGACAGAGGAGGCAAGAACTCACAATGGGGTAAAGAAAATCTATTCAATAAATAGTGCTGGGAAAATTTGATAAATACATAAACATACAACATCTTAATTGAAAATGCCAACAGTGGTTCCAGTGAGAGCTCTTCTATTGTAGACCAAAGGTCTCTTTCATGTGCAAATCAATATAGGTAGCTTGCAAAGTCTTGTATGTTTCTAATTTAATTCAAATCACACTGTTATGTGCTGAACAAGGCCTGCTACTGAGAAACATAATGCGAGATATGCTATGTTATGCTATGCTATGATGTTATGTTACTATCTGGCCATGTAAAATAAGCACCCCAGGTAACCATTCTAAATATTTCAGGATCTCTGGCCTCTCCATGTTATAATAGTCATTTTCTCCAATGTATTTTATTCCCTTTTTAAGTTGCAATATCTATAGTAGCTGCAGTCTTTCTACTTTTTCCCAAATTCTTTGATGTTCCCAATGGAAATGCCTTTCTTTCTTCCTCCTCTTATTGAGTGTCTAAACCATTGGAAACATAAAATAAACAAATATTATACTAGTGTTATCAGCAGGTACCATTTCTCTACATAACTAAAAAAAAATTATTTGGAATATTTACTCACAGACCTTTTGGTAATTTATATACTGCTTTACAAAAATCTTCCCATGTAACCTGGCACAGTGTCAAACATCTACTTCATGTAGAGAAGACAACTTTATTGTTGTCTTTTTTATATTATAACTAGAGGCCTGTTGCACAAAATTCATCCATGGGGGGAGTACCTCAGCCCGGCTTGCACCCTCTCCAATCTGGGACCCCTCAGGGGATGTCCGACTGCCGGTTTAACATCCCTCTCACAATCAGGGACCACTGGCTCCTAATCACTTCGCCTGCCTGCCTGATTGCCCCTAACCACCTCTGCTGGCCTGATCGCTGCCTAACCACTCCCCTGCCAGCCTGATGGCCCCCAACTGCCCTCCCCTGCTGACCTGATGGCCCCCATTGATCCCCGCCCTCCGGGATCAATCGTAGAGCAGAGGGAGGCCTTTCCCACCAGGCCTGGGCTCACCATTGATCCCCACCCACACGGAGGCCCTGCCCACCCAGCTGGGGATCTGGGATCAATGGCAGAGCAGAGGCAGGTATTTCCCACCTGGCCTGGGCTTCGTCATTAATTCCTGCCCACAGGGAGGCCCTCCCCACCAGGCCAGGGCTCTGTGATAAATCGCAGAGCAGAGGGAGGCTCTTCCCACCTTGCCGGCTCTCCGCCATTAATCCCTGTCCACAGGGAGGTCCTGCCCACCCTTCTGGGGCTCTGGGATCAATGGCAGAGCAGAGGGTGGCCATTCACACCAGGCCTGTGCTCACCATTGATCCCCACCCACATGGAGGCCCTGTCCACCCTACTGGGACTCTGGGATCAATGGCAGAGCAGAGGCAGGCATTTCCTACCCGGCCTGGGCTCCACCATTAACCCCCACCCACTGGGAGGCCCTGACCACCAGGCCTGGACTCTATGATCAATCACCACCCACAGGGAGGCCCTGCCTGCCCTGCCCACCCTGCCAGGGTTCTGTGATCAATGCTGCACAGAAAGAGGCCCTGCCCACCTGGCGGGGGCTCTGCAATGGGCCCTCCCAGCCTTGGTGGCTTGCCTCGGCCCTCGCAGCCACAGCTTTGTCTGGAAGGATGTCTGGAAGACGTCTGGTCTAGTTAGCATATTACCCTTTTATTAGTATAGATTAGCATTTTGGAATAGGTAAGCAGTCACAAATTAAAATCTTTACCTACATATTAAACCTCAGTCAAGGCATTACAACAGTCAGAGACAACAAAAATACACCAATACACATGTCTAGAGTTTTTCCCAGTAAGGGTTTAGCTGACCTAGTTAGTAAAAACAGTAAAGTATTATTTTTAAATTTTATGTCATAATGGGAAGGATTTTATACTTTACCTTATCATGTCTCCTGAGATACTTGTTAATTTGCCTGCATTTAATGTTCTTAAAATATTACCATGTAGACTAATCCCAACAATCTGAAGTGACTTTTAAAACTTAAACATATTTTCCCATCTTATTTCTAATTATCTGCTTCCCAAATTTATCTTGCTGTGGTGGGTTATTTACGATATTATTGTATATTATTGTATAATATTACACATAGCAAATGAAAGCTTTCCTAACAAATGACTGGTTTCCCACTTAATTCTAATTCACTTGGTGTTCTGCAAGGGGTTTTTGTAGAATCTGAGTTTCAAAAGTCTCAAACCTTTCTACAACTTGCCTAAGGCGAGATGAGAGAGTGATGTGTGACAGTAGTCACCTGCAGATACAAAGAACTGCCATTCGACATATTTGTATGTTAACGACTAGGACTTTGGCCCCACATCCAAGACAAGGAAGTTGTGCCACCTTGAGTTGGTACTGAGCCCTTCTGTTGGCCTTGGGCCAAGTTCCCTCCATGCCCCAGTGTCATTTTTAATGAGCATCTAACCTAGCCCCCCTACTGTCCCTGTTTTCCACTTGTCTCCACAAAATTACTGGTTAGGTTTGGAAGTTTAAAGTAATCAAGGTGGGGGTCCCCCACACACATGCACACCTATATTTGTTCTGCTTGTCTCTTGGAAAGGCCCTTTCATACTAGTAATGTGTATTTTTCCTCTCTGGGAAATTCTATTGACAAATCTTCAATGGAATGGAATAATTTTCACTAGTTCTTGAGATATTGGATCACATACTCTTCTTGTTTGCAAGCTACACAGTTTCAAGTAAAGGCTTTAATATTTAAAATAATTCTATTACAGAGAACATTTCCAATAACTGAGCGAAATTGAAGAATTGAAAATAGTCTATTTAAATCTACACTCATATTAAGTTCTTAACACAAGATCTTCTAAACCATGATTATTATTGCAGAATACGAAGAAATAACTAACTCTAATTTACAAACTGCTCTTCTGGCACAACTATTCTTCTGCTGTCAGATTTCTGCAACAATAGTGCTCTTCCTCCCATAGACCAGGCTACCCTGTACCTTTTGTGCCAGAAAACTATGGTCACATTGTCTGTGCTGCTTTGTCAATGTACCTGGCAAAGAATGTGATGTTTATGATTTCTGTTGGAACCCAAATTGACTATTGCTGTTTTCAGTTATATATCCTTATAAACAAAATCATGACATGTGATTGGCTTTTAGGCATCATGTAAACACATCGGATGTACCTGATAGCCACCTTTTAGGCTTCCTTTTCTCTTTGTCCTAGAACACAAAGCCTGGCATGCTGGTCCATTTCTCCCAGCTCTGTGACACCAGGATGTTGTCAATGACTTCTTTACTTTTAAAAATCCATCTGAGAAACTGGAACACACTTCTTTTTAGCTTGATGATCTCTTCACGTATAAGGGGACAAGGTTGAGTAACATCACAAGCCAAAATATTATGTCCAGATCTCAAAGATGAAAAGTTAAATTATTCTATTTACTTACTCAAAAGAGTGTATCTTAGCTAAAACAGTTTATATGAATTCAGGAGGAGTATAAACATAATTTTGTATAATTATCCTTTTCCACTTGGTAAAGTTATTAGAAATAACTTTAATTAAGAAATTTTTCATAAACTCATGCTCATTAAAAAGGAATAAATCAGAAATTATATTTAAATCTCTTTGTGTATATATGCCAGCCTCTAAGCAAAGCCCAACCATACACACACACACACACACACACAAAACTTTCTAATACTTCCTAATATGAGACAAGGACAGAAAATTGAGTCAGAGTGTGAAAGGGCTAAGACATTGGTCTAAGAGCTGAAAAGGATAAACATTCTTGTATCCATGGAGAAGACTTTTGTTTTCCTTTGCCCTTTCTTCCATAGTGATTTCTATCTCCTGAAACTTATTTATTTCATTGATTATAAAAACATTGGCCTACCTTTTGGATGGAGTTGTTTCTACCAATGGCCTCTAGTTTTGACGAAAGCAGCATATATATGTCACCCAGCCCAGTTCTTCAAAAGGAGGCTTTTCAGTGGTCAAGGCCAATGAAGTCTTTAGTCATTTCTCAACAACACAGTTTTCAAGAATATGTGGTGAAGTGATTTCTTATTGCTGTGTAACAAATTACTACTGAAGCATAGGCACTCCATCTCGTTCCCGTAACCTTTATGCTGTAAAAACTGCTGTTTGAAATTTGGTCTTAGGCTCTACAGTATCGGTTCTCAACCTGTGGGTCGTGACCCACAGGTTGAGAACCGCTAGCAGGGTCGCCTAAGACCATCGGAAAGCACAGATATTTACATTATGATTCATAACAGTAGAAAAATTACAGTTATGAAGTAACAACAAAAATAATTTTATGGTTGGGTGTCACCACAACATGAGGAACTGTATTAAAGGGTCGCGGCATTAGGAAGGTTGAGAACCACTGTCCTAGAGGCTTCCATCAGATCCTTGCCAAGAGAGCTTCCTTAACATAATGCATATCTCATCAAGCCAGCAAGGAGAATTTTTTTTTTTCGGTCAGCTTAGACTGGGTCCTATTTAACAATGTAATGAAGCAAGTGATATCCAAGGACCTTTGCCATATAATATAACTTAATTATGAAGGTGACATTTCATCTCCTTTGCAATATTCAAGGTCCCACCCACACTTAAGGGAAGAAATTATACAAGATGTGCATGTGGGGTTGCCAAAGCATGTGTCCACCACAACCTGGTTGGTCAGAGTCATCAATCTTTCATCCTGACCAACTCTATCTTTCCATTAGAAGTATAACTAGCATTTGTTTCACATCATCAATTTAAGGACAATGAATGCACAAAACAGAATATATGGAAGTGAGAGCTCAAAGAATAATACACTAGTATATTATTTTTGGCAAAACTACAGCTGGGATTTTCAAATTATTTTTTTCCAAACTTTTTATACATTTCAGATTTCAAATGGTAAGATCATGTGGTTGGAATAAGCTATTGTTAGGAATCTTACACTGAAGACACCTTTGCATATATAGTGAATTTTTTTCCACTAGCAGGAATCTTATTTTGCAGGGAATTAAACTAATTTTCATGACAAAGGCAGTTTCAATTACAGGATGCACAATTTACATGTACAAGCATTTGAATTGATAGGTAATCCATTTTCACTAGGCAGGCTATCTTTGTTTTTTTATTCTTTTACATAGTGACAGCTAATAAAAATGAAATGGTTCCAAGCTTTTAATATGTTCATATATATTTGGAATCAAAATATGAATTCCAATTTAATATATATTATGATATATAAATATATCTAATAAATAAACATACAAAATAAGTGTGGGGAATAATGTATACCCCTTTACTTTCAGAAGAAGAAAAAAAATGAAATTGTCACAAAACTAAGCATCAAGGAAGAAGCTTGAGGGCCTGTTTTTGGAACTCTTTACCTCAAAGGATTAAATTTGTCAGGAGGCAAAAGGAAAACCACAGTTAAAAATGTCTTCAGAATTTAGTATGTGAACAAAAAGTAAAGTCCATACTTTGAAACAAGAACATCAGATACTCAGGAATATATAGGATCAACTTAAAAACAAATTTTGATCTTATAGTCAAGACAAAATTCTAGGATAGAAAAAGAAAAGAGGATCCAACAATGCTTTTAACCTACATGTGGTAGGAGAACAAAGGGACTAGGTTGAGAAAGAAGAAAGAGTTTTAAAACACAGATAAAGAAGGTAGATCTATATCATGCAGAAATAAAATGTAGCAGGGTTTTTGCTACTATATGAAAAGAGTCGGAATAGGAGTGTTTATGCTGCTTTCAGTATGAGAAGGTTTTATCAAGGTCTTAGATATTCATGTTCACAATTATGTATTGAAGCACATGCTGGACATGCTGTTCTTTACAGCTTTAGGTGGCACAGCAATTGCATCCTCGATTCAGTAATGTATTGGTGTGAATTCCAGTTAGGACGAGTGGGGGATTAAAAGTGTTAAAATTCCTCTGATAAACAAGTGTTAAGGGCTGAAGGAATTTAGAACCAGAGACAGCAATCTTGCAAAAGTAGTAGCAAATGAAAAAAAAAACAAAATCATATTTTTGCTAACAATTGAAAAAAATTTGGTAATAAAAAATGCAAGGCTTTGAACGTTCGAGAGTATATTGTTTAAAATGTGAGTCATTCAGAGAGAGAGAGGAGAGAGAGACAGGGAGGAAGAGAGATAAAAGTAGAATGTAGAATCTCTGGGTAGAAAATATACTTATTTTAATCCTGAAAGTAGTGGAAATGCAAAGCTAATAGTAGTCATTGAAATGGAAATTAAGCTATTTCCATATTTAGGATAATACTAAAGAAAATTCTGTCAAAGATGACCATCTACATCAATAGTAAATGGTAAATTTCTCCCTAGATATGGAAAACTTAATGTCATGTTTTTAGATGTTTGATAATAAATTACTCCAAATTGGGTTTTGAAGTTAAAACAATTAGGTTCACAAGAGAAGCTAAACCAATTAAGACCTCTTTCTCTCTTCTTTTCCTCCACCTCTTCTTCTCTCTTCTCCTTCGCCTGTTTCTCCTTCTTCATCTTCTTTGTATATCCCATTTTTACTAATTAGCATTCAAGGTATATGTCTAGAAGTACAATATAGGTCTGCTGGCAACATGTACTAAATTCTAATACATATATATTGCTCAGGAAAGAATGCTTGGCATATATTGCAAACAACTGAAATTGTTTTGATTGATTCTTGGAGTTTTCCTAGATAGTATTTTTACTCTATGTAGTGAATAAATTTCAAGAGCTATTTCCTGGTATCCACAATGGAACTCGCATACAAACATGGTATTATTAATGGCATAGGGACACTGATTTTGAACCCCTTCCATAGGAATAAGTCTGTTTAAATAGTCCGAGTTAATGGTGACTTTTTGAATCATATTGTAGAAAACTATGTAAAGGAGCATCATATATTAGTATTTATTTACATATTTTCAATATGAGTAACTTTTACAGTGGGAGACTATTATTATGGTCCCTGAGGGAAGAGATTGCCAGAAGTAGAAAACTGAAATAAAAATGTAGGCAGTGGGCCTAATTGACAATTTGAATATTGTCATGCTTGAGGGGTTAAACTATGGTCCTAGATATTAAGGGTTTTAGTTCTAGGAGTGATTTTTATATATCTTTGATGAGCAGTTAATGGCCCACAACTGAAGATGGGAAGTCTCACTTCAATCTAATGCTTTAAGGATTTTCCCTTGCTGTTCTACTTGGTACTTTTGAGTGTGTTAATTGAATTCTTTATTTCTCTTTAGGAAATCTTCAAACAAAACACAGACTTAAAAAACAATAAAAAACTGGATTAAATACACCAAATGTTTTTTTTTAGTCCCTGATATGTTTTATCATTGTGTATTTGCACTAACATCAGAGGTTAATAACTGTGAGAGTGAACCACCGACCTTTTCACTCAAAGAAAGGAGCTCGCTGCCATCTTAGGTCCCGCCATTTTGGTATGACCTTCAGATTCTTTCAAGGGGCCACCATCTTATGTTCTGTGATCTTGGTATGACCTTCAGGCTCTCAGGGGGGCTGCCATCTTAGGTTCTGCCTTACCTTCCCCTTCCTCTGAATTAGCCAATCGTGCAATAATGTGAATCTGAGCTCTGAACCCTGGCCAATCAGGTCAGAGTTCAGAGTGAGGGGCAGGGCAGACCCACATCAGGAAATAAAACCAGAACGGACTTCCCATTCGGTGTGCTTTTGCCCATGATTTCAACTGGCAGGAGCACCCTTCTGTGCAGAAGTAAATTTGCCTTGCCCATCCAGTTTCGAGTGTTTGTCTCATTCCTGCGACATTGTTGAGAGCATTTCTAACAATAACTTTCCATATAATTTTAAATAGAACAAAAATTCATCACTGTTTTGACAAAATTTTCTTTTGTAAGCTTAAATGTACAAGGAACTATGGGGGGAAATCTGTGTCCCTGGATTGTGACAATAACAAATTAAAATATAATCATGTAGGGATTTTCTTCCTCTCAAACTTGAAAAAAAAACAAAAAACTTTTACTACATTGTGTATTGCATATCCAATTCTTTATTAAAAATAGGATTTCTCAACCTCTACACTATTATTAAAAGTTTAGATTGAAAGTAATTTTGAGGCAGAGGGCTGCCCTGCACATTGCAGGATGTTTAGCAGCATCCATGGCCTCTGCTTTTTATGCAATTAGCTCTTATTCTGGTTATAACAACCAAAAATGTCTCCAGAGATAGCAAATGTTCTCTGAGGACTGGATCACTCCCCTCTCATTGGGAACCACTGCATTAAGTTGACCATACAAATATCAGTTGTGAAATCATCACCTATTGAAAATCACAATGGAGGTGAAAATTTCATAAAATAAATGGGTATTTAATTTAGGATTATAATGATTGAAGTCAATGTATCTTAATTACTTCTCTAAATACTATTGAAAAA
The DNA here is from genome assembly GCA_025583905.1 of Ia io. Lineage (NCBI taxonomy): Eukaryota > Metazoa > Chordata > Mammalia > Chiroptera > Vespertilionidae > Ia > Ia io. The sequence goes on along the minus strand of JAJQQW010000011.1, from coordinate 60,580,067 downwards.
AGGAATATACATAAAGAAAAATCCATGTCAGCTTTGGAAAATAGAGAATAGCATTGTCCATTATTTGGAATGTTTTATGGGTGTTTTGTATGTTGTTTTTATTTTATGTCATCCTTCTATCATTTCACATACAGGACCAGGAAATGGAAGATATCATAGGTCACTGGGTAGGTCATAAAAATAAAAATATTGACATTATGAGGAGTTACAAGATATGCAAAAAGCTTAGCCCTTTAGGAGTTTATTATTAGTTTACATTTGAAGTAAAGAAGCAGGCAAAATAAGCAAATAACTTTATAATATGGCATCTAAATGTGAGCAGTGTGCAAAATGAGGGAATAATTTGCCCCATTACATGCACACACTAGAGAAAAACCCTACTTACACATTGATGAAATTCTTGAGTGTTGATGACTCACACTTTCCTTATAAAATAATTAACTGGAATTAATCATATAAATTTTATATTTTCCTTACTCTCTACATAGGATTAATATATTTTAATAGAGACAGAACACTATCATAGATAATCTATATTAGTTCCTGATACTGCACAAATTTAGTTTCCTATTGTAAGAAATTCAAAAAGGAAAAAAAGACCATGGAGAAGATGGAGTCATTCAAACTGATCTGAGGGACTAGAGAAAGTATTCTTGTATGAAATTGACTTATTATAAGAAAGAGGTCTAAAAGTTGGATAATATGTTTAAGATATATATGTATCTTAAGATACATATATATATATATATATGTTTAAGATATATATCTATATATATACATATACATATATATATATGATTACTACAATAGCTTTATTTTTAATTAAATATTAATGTTGAAAGTATTTCATATATCCCCTTCCCCCCCCCCATTGACCCCTTCTAGCCTCCTTCCATCCCCTACCCAAGACCTTTACCACCCTATTGTCTGTGTTCATGGGTTATATATATATGCATACAAGTTTTTCTGTTGATCTCTCCCCACCCACCCATCCATCTCCACCTTCCCTCTGAGATTTTTAAAATATATTTCTATTGATTTTCAAGAGAAAAGAAGAGGGAGAGAGAGATAGAAATATCAACGATGAGAGAGAATCATAGATTGGCTGCCACCTGAATGCCCCCCACTGGGGATCGAGCCCACAATCCAGGCATGTGCCCTGACTGGAATCGAACCGTGACTTTCTGGTTCATAGGGTGATGCTCAACTACTGAGCCATGCCAGCCTAGCTGGATAATATTTTTTAGAACTTGCAATTTGCATTTGCTAATGAGATTTGAGATGATAGGCTATTTATAAAATGGGAATGATATGAGGTCAGAAAAGATTCTCTTTTCAGCTAAAGGCATGACCTCACTCTCAGAAAGCAAAATAGAGAAAATAGCACATTGAGTCTTACAAAAAATCTTTATCAGTGAATTGTAGCATATAACAGGATAGTCTGGTCTAGTGTTTCTCATTTATCTTTATTCTCATATGCTTTCCTTTCAGGGTAAGAACACCTTGGTGACCAAGTGCCTGTTGATAGACTATAATCCATCTTGATCTTTTTGATTAGTTAGGTTGTTGGGACTTGGTACTATGAGCTTACTTTCAGGATTTAAATTTTAACAAACTGTTAACATCTTATTTCTTTTATATGGAGCACCTACTATATGTCATATTTTGTTAGGAGATGAGAAAAGACTAAAGATAGATGATGATGGCCCTTGTCACTTTGGTTCAATGGATAGAGCATTGGCCTGCAGATCAAATGGTCCCAGGTTTTATTCTGGTCAAGGGCACATACTTGGTTGCAAGCTCCTTCCCTGCCTGGGCCCTGTTCAGGGCTTGTGCAGGAGGCAACCAAGCAATGTGTTCCTCTCACATCGATGTTTCTCTTGGTGTTTTTCCCTCTCTCTTCCATTCTCTCTAAAAATTAATGGGCAGTATCCTCGAGTGAGGATTGAAAAAAAAGATAGATAATGATGGACATAGCATATAATTTGTGTTCTTGTGGAGCTTACATCTCACTGGGAGAAACAAACAAAAAAAAAGGTATAAATATGGTAGAAGTCTGAATGACTTCCCTTGGCCCACAAACAGACATCCTCATGTTAATTCGAGTAACCTGTGAATGTATTACCTCTTGCATCACAAAAGGCAATTTTTATTTATGACTAAATTAAGGATTTTGATATTAGAAGGATGGTGGTATTATTCTAGATTATACAGATGGGTCCAATGTAATCACTGGGATCTTCATAAGCGGGAAACAGAAAGGTCAGATACATAGAGAGAAGCAAGGAAACTATGTGAGAAAGAAAGATAATATGCATTACTGACTTTGAAGGTGTAGGAAAAGACCACCGAGACCAGGAATGCAGCCAGCCTGTATTCACTGGGGGAAAGGTAAGGAATGGATTCTCCCCTAGAGTCTCCAGAAAGAATGCAGATCTGCCAACACCTTTATTTTGGTCCAGTGATACATTTGAGTTATGTCCTCTAAAAACATAAGATAATAAATTTATGTTATTTTAAGCCACTAAGTTTGGGGTAATTTGTTATAGTGACAATAAGAAACTAATACAATCAAGCTCAAATGTTTTTATAAACTCTTGGTTTCTATTTTATGTGTGATAAGAAAATTCTGGGATTTTTTTTTTTTTAGAAGAACAATGGCATATTATAAAAAGATTACCTTACTTCTTTCTTAAGAAAAACTATTGGGTCCAAGAAACCTAGAAAGAAATTATAGAAACAGTTTCTACCCATACAAAAAGCACTTATGCTTTTGAACATTTCCTGATTTAACAAAACACTTAAATCTGACATTAAAAACAATGTTTAATTTAGTTAATTACACCAAAGTAAAAATTAAAATTCTATTATGCATATTCTTTTAGCATTGGGTTTGAAAACATCTCCCACACAGACCAGACATTTCATCAACACATTAGCTTTAATAAAAGAGTTGATACAGAAACAATAGCAAAAAAAGAATAAACAAAACCTAACACAAAACACTTACTTCATGTACAGTAATCATATTGTGTATAGTGCAATAATTCTAGTTAAAAGACATAATTAAAAAACACAGGCTATACCTAAGCAAAGTTTTTGCACTGCAAAAGAAACCATTAACAAAATGAAAAAACAACCCACTGCATGGAAGGATATATTTGCCAAAGATACATCAGATAAGGGGTTAATATCCAAAATTTATAAAGAACTTATAAAAAATCAACACCAAAATAAATAAACAAATAAACAGTTCAATTAAAAAAAAATGGACAAAGGACCGGAATAGAAACTTCTCCAAACTGGGCATACAGATGACCAATAGACATGAGAAGATGTTCAAGGTCACTAATCATCAAAGAAATGCAAGTTAAAACCACAATGAGATATCACCTCACAGTAGCTATCGCAGAGCATAAAATTTAATTATAAAAAGTCCAATTATCATTTTATTATTTAATAAATTGTGATATTTGTTGTATTTAAAAACTCACTGCTAAATTTTAACAGTACATAGGTCCCCCCTCCCCTCCCAGTGTTCTCTTCAAGAAGTTTTAAGGCCCAGAATGTGGTCTATTTTGGTGTATGTTCTATGTAAGCTTCAGAATAATATTTTTGGCTGTTGTTGGATGGAATGTTCTATAAATGCAATTAGATAAATTATTCAAATCAGTGTTATATAAATAACCATTTCAGCTTGAGTACTTTTGACCTATCGTAAAGCTGATAGATTCTTTCCTTAGTCAAGTAAAGTCTATTAATGAACCCGTCAATGGAATCCTTCATTTCTGTTACAACTTCTGTGTTTTTTAGCATTTCCTTTTTATTCTTTTCTAGAATTTCCATCTCTCTGCTTATATTATCAATTTCTTCTTGCATGTCATCTGTTTCCCATTAACATCTTAGTTGTTTTACATCTCATATTTCTTAATTGTAACATCTGTGTCATATTTGAGTCTGTTTCTGATTCTATGTCTTCAGACTGTGTCTCTTCTTGTCTTTAGGTATGTCTTACACATTTTTGTTGAGAGATAAGTTATATTGGGTAATAGAATCTGAAGTAAATAGGTCATTATTTTGATGAGTAATGTTAATCTGATTATAACATTAGCTTTTTTGAATACAGTTCATTCAAAAGGACTTTTCCAAGAGTCACATTCAACAAAAAATTGGTGAAGGAAAGAGGAAATGAACAAATAAATAATTGAATCACTGATATTATAAACATTACCTGGGAGCTAATAGATGAAAAACAAATCCTAAAACTTCAGATATTAATATCCTGTATAATAGAGAGGTAATATGCATATTGACCATCACTCCAACACACAAGATGGCTTCCCTCATGTGGTCAAAGATGGCTGCCACAAGATGGAAGGCAGGGGAGGGCAGTTGGGAGGGACCAGGCCTACAAGGGAGGGCAGTTGGGGGTGATCAGGCCAGCAGGGGAGGGCAGTTAGGGGTGACTGGGCCTGCAGGGGAGGGCAGTTGGGGGTGACTGGGCCTGCAGGGGAGGGAAGTTGGGGGGACTGGGCCTGAAGGGGAGGGCAGTTGGGGGGGAACCAAGCCTGCAGTGGAGGGCAGTTGGGGGGAACCAGGCCTGCAGGGGAGAACAGTTAGGGGTGACCAGGCCAGCTGGGGAGGGCAGTTGGGGGTGACCAGGCCAGCAGGGGAGAGCAGTTGGGGGGGACCAGGCCTGCAGGGGAAGGAAGTTAGGGGTGACCAGGCCTGCAGGGGAAGGCAGTTAGGGGTGATTAGGCCTGTAGGGGAGGGCAGTTAGGGGTGACCAGACCTGCAGGGGAGGGCAATTGTGGGTGACCAGGCCTGCAGGAGAGGGCAGTTGGGGAGGACGGGGCCTGCAGGTGAGGGCAGTTGTGGGGGACCAGGACTGCAGGGGAGGGCAGTTTGCGGCAACCAGGCCAGCAGGGGAGGGCAGTTAGGGGTGACCAGGCCTGCAGGGGAGGGCAATTAAGGATGACTGGGCCTGCAGGGGAGGGCAATTGTGGGTGACTAGGCCTGCAGGGAGGGAAGTTGGGGACGACTAGGCCAGCAGAGGAGGGCAATTAGGGGCAATTGGGCAGGCAGGGGAGCAGTTAGGCATCGATCAGGCTGGCAGGCAGAAGCGATTAGGGACAATCAGGCAGGCAGGCAGGTGAGCAGTTGGGAGCCAGTGGTCCTGGATTGTGAGTCCCGGTGGGATCAGGCCTAAACAGGCAGTTGGACATTCCTCAAGGGGTCCCAGATTGGATAGGGGGCAGGCTGGGCTGAGTGACATCCCCCCCCCTGCATGAATTTCCTGCACCAGGCCTCTAGTTGTATTATAAAAGTTAATATTTTGTGTTTTAAATAAAGTTTAACACTTTTTAAAAATATATTAAAAAGTCTGGAAAACAAAAATGTGCCCAAGGAGTTTTTTGAAAGGCAATATTTTAAGGTCATTTATTTATCACTATTAACATGTTGCTGTTTTTCTTCTGCATGTTCAACTATTTGGAGAAAACAAGGCTGAAAGTCAAATATGGTAACATTTTCATTCACTTAATTCAAAAATGCCTGCAGAAAGTAATGAGATTTACTCTGTAAATTACTTTATAATTGTTCTTTAACCACACTGTGATATTTGATAATGTTAGAATGATTTTGCTTTAGGGAAAGTGATTTTAGCTCCCCCCCAAAAAATAATTGCCTACTTCTAAGTAAATAGCATTTTATATATTTCATGTAAACTAAGAAAATATATTAAAGGTTAATTAATCTGTCTTCTGAAAACTGCAAAAAAATGTTGCAGAAAAAATTGGTTATGTGTTCAGGTCAGTTTTGCTTATGCTAACACACTAATACATAAGGAAATGGTCAGATTCATTCAGTTATAAAGAAAAGGACTTCCATTTATTCTCATATCTGAGATATAAGTGGGACTTTGACTCTATTGTATGATCCAATTTTAAATTTGCTTTCTTTATAACCAGGAATTGTGTTAGTCAATTGAACAAATGTTTCATTTACTGTAGGAAATAATAAATGGAAATGATAAAATCATTGTTTTCTTCTTGACTTTTTTCAGTTGTTAATATCCTTCTACACATTCAATTAAACTATGCAAGACTTTGTAGATAGCTATATAAAGATATATGCAAATTTATCTATAGAAATATAGGTAGACTAGTAATTCATAGGAAAAGAGTGAGAGGAGTAACATCAACCTGTTAACAATGGTTATTTTGGGGGAGAAAATGAGATGCATGAGATGCATGAGAAAAAGATGAATATTATGTGGGCTTCTATTTTTTCATATTATTTTTATTTTTATATTATTTCTTTCTCATTAACTCTTTTTTTAGAGAAAGTGAAAGGGAGGGGATGAGACAGAGAGAGAAACATCAATGTTAGAGACATAGCCATTAGTTGCATCCTGCATGCTCCCCAACCAGGGCCAGGGATTAAGCCTGCAATTGAATATGTGTCCTTGACCAGGAATTGAACCTGAGTCCCTTTGGTCCACAGGCTGATGCTCTAACCGCAGAACAAAACTGGCTAGGGCAAATATTTCCTTTTTTAAGTTATTTTTTAATTTTTTTTTTACCTTCATCCCTCAGCCCCTTGCAATTACCATACTATTGTCCATGTCCATGAGTTCTCTTTGTCTCTTTTTTGTTCAATCCCTCTACCCTCTCTAATACCATCCCTATAAAACTATGTTAAGATATAGTGGCATTGAATCAGATACAGACAAATACAGAATACAGAGCTCAAAACTGATGGTGAACTGTGGTTGGAGCCAATGATAGCATTGTAGAAAAATCAGAAATTGATAGTCAATTTCCAAATGGAAAACTGTGGTGCCATACACAAAAGTCAATTCTAAACAGACTAGGATTTAAATATTAATGGCAAAATTTAAAAACCTTTAGAGAAAAGAATTGGAAATATCTTATTAACAGAGAGATAAAGGTTTTAAAAAATAAAACATAAACAAAAAAAGTTGTAGAAAATAATTGTTAAATTTGATGATCCCTTTAAGAGATTAAAAGCTCTCTAGTGGGTCTCCAAAGTTTATTTGCCTTGCAGAACTGAAAGATGATTGCCCTGGGACAATCATCTCCCATTTCCCGTTCCCTGAGCTTCTGGCAACCACCAATCCACTCTCTGAATCTATGAATTTGACTATTTCAGAGTTCACATAAATGTGAGATCATACAGTATTTGTCTTTCTGAGTCTGGCTTATTTCACTTAGCATAATGCCCTTAGCTCCATCCATGTTGTTGCAAATGACAGAATTTCCTTCCTTTATAAGGCCCAATAAAAATCCATTGTGGCCCTGACCAGTTTGGCTCAGTGGATAGAGCATCCGCCTGCAGACTGAAGGGTCCCAGGTTCAATTCCGGTCAAGGGCATGTATCTTGGTTGCGGGCACATCCCCAGTGGGAAGTGTGCAGGAGGCAGCTGAACAATGTTTCTCTCTCATTGATATTTCTTACTATTCCTCTCCCTTCCTCTCTGTAAAAAAATCAATAAAATATATTTAAAAAAATCCATTGTGTATGTGTGTTTGTGTTTATAACATGTGTAATGACAAAAGTGTGTGTAACACATTTTTCTTTATTTATACATCTGTTGATGGATGTTTAGTTTGTTTTCACATCTTGGGTCTTATGAAGAATGCTGAAGTGAACATGGGAGAGAAGATATCTCTTCAAGTTTATTATTTCAATTGCTTTGGGTAAATATCCAGAGTGGGATTGTTACTACACAGCATTATAACTATAGCTGATGATACTGTATTGTACACTGAAAAATTGTTAAGTGGGTAAATCTCATTCAAATTCTTAAGTTCTAAAGGGGGAAGGAGGAAACTTTGGGAAGTGATAAAGATGCCTATGGCCTTGAAAGTGGTTAGTTTCACTGCTATATACTTATCCCCAAACTCATTGAGCTGTATACAGTAGTTCTCTTATACCCACTGGGGGATACATTCCAAGCCCCACAATGAATGTCTGAAAACAAAAACCCTACATAGACTACTTTTTCCCCTAGTCAAATATACCTATGCTAAAGTTTTATTCATAAAATAAGCAATTTTATAGACAGAAGAGTCACTCTTACCATATATCTTAGCAACCTCAACTATGATTTTTTCTTTATTTATTAAATTGAGAACTTCCACTTTTTCACACAATGGAAGCATTTTACAGCTTCTCTTTGGCATATCAAATTGCCAGAATCGTTACTCTTGTGCTTTGGGATAATTACCAAGTAAAATAATGTGAATATTGGCACTGAGACGCCATGACAGTCAATCTGATGACTTAGATTGGCAGGTGGGTAGCCTGACAGATGGGTAGCATATACAGTGTGAGAAGATGGACAAAAGTGATGTTTCATGTCCTGATCACGAGAGTGGGAGATTCCTCATGCTACTCAGAATGACAGGCAATTTAAAGCTTGTACATTGTTTATTTATGAAATTTTCCATTTAATACTTTTATATAGTGGTTGACTACAGGTTCCTGAAATTAAAGAAAATGAAACTGTGTACTGATAAGGTGGGAGTGCTGTACATGAAATAAGTACAGCTTTTTATATGTTAATCATACCTCAATAAAGTGGGTTTTTAAAAAAAAGAGATTAAAAGCAAGCTACTAACTGGGACAAGATGTGTGTGTGTGTGTGTGTGTGTGTGTGTGTGTGTGACATGTATACATGACAAAAGACAATTAAAGAATCTGTATCCAAAGTATAATAATTCCAATAAAAATTAATAATAAAATTTAAATAATTGACAGGAGTAATAAAATGTGCACCAAAAATAGTAAAGGACATTAAATAATAATACAATAAAATACACTATATTCTCAATACCCTCACAAATATTTAAATGTTGATGATATTAAGTGATAGTGAGGAAGAAAGGAAAAGAAAAAATCTTAAGCATTGCTGGGTGGAGTACAAATGTGTATAGTTCCTTTGAAAAATCATTTAATATTATCTAATGAAGTTGACAAACCAGCAATACCTAGAAAGTTGGTTAAAAACAACTATTGGCCCGGTACACAAAGATTCACGCAAGAATGGGCCTTCCTTCCCCTAGCTGCCCGCACCTCCTTCACTCTGGCCTGAGCCGCCTTTCCGCCTTCCCATGCTGCCCAGAGGCCTGGAGCAGCTGGGGTGGTGCGGAATGCCTTGGTGTCGTCACCACGGTGATGACGCAAGTGTCCTGTCCCGCCCCAGGCCTCTGGTTGCCTGCATATGCAAATTAACCTGCCATCTTTGTTAATTTGCATACTGACTCCTGATTGGCTGGTGGGCATCACGAATGTATGGTCAGTTTGCATCTTACTCTTTTATTAGTTTAGATGGTTGTTCAATGGTGGGGTAAGCAAAATCAAGGGACAAGTCAATAAAGGGAAATATATTCTCCTGGCATAACTTTATTGGTGGTGTTAAAATGATGAGAGCAGCATGATTTCACGCTCATGTGGAAAAATTTCAAGTTTCAGGTATTGACCAGCAATAACACTATGGGGTGCCTGGGCTTAAATATCAGAGAGGTACACTGAGTCATGGACTCAGGCAGAGCTCCATGGAATTTTAATCTCCATTTTTCTCAGGTATATTAGACAAGAGTGAGCTTTAAAAAGAGAGTAACTACAGAATGGTAGTGCATATATAATCCTTCAAAAGTTTATTCCACAAGACACTCAAAAATGGATTTTTACTGTTATTCTTCCCTCATCTTTTATTTTCATATTCAGCAGGTGTTTTGTTTTTTTTTAAATTCAGTATGAGAGTATAGTCTAATAACGTATGATATTCTAAAAATTGGATTGTTAGTTCCCCCAGCCTTGTTTAATTTGAGAATTATAATTAGCTTCAATATTCTAGAACAGAATGAAGGCAAAGTGTATTGGATTTTAATTTAAAAATGCTATTTCATAGTTGATTTAAGTACTACAATGTGATACACAAATTGCACTTTTAGTCAAATGACTCTGAAGTACTTTCTGAAGTGTATAATTAAAATGTTCAAATGTGTACTGATAAGCTACTTTCAGATGCTCTGGAGTACTCCTAAAGGTTACTTGGAAAAAAACCAAAACAAAACAAAAAAAACAGCTTTCTCTGATCTTGCCTTCTATACACCTGGTATGTACTTTAAATAATTTGTTTTTGAAGTGCTTCAAAATAAGACACTTTTTACTAGTTATTACCATAACTCAGCAGTTAGCCTAGTTTGCATTTTATAAGCATTCAGAAGTAGGACATATTTTCAAATAATTACAGCTCATTCCCTTTAATAAGAACAGTCTCCAGCTACTGCAATGGAAGCCATTCACAACCTTCACTGGCATGCGATAGTAAATTAATGTGTCTATCTTATGCACATACCCATTGCCATATCATTATAATCAAACTTTCAAGCTCTTGACTTTCCTTCAAAGCAGCCTATTTCTAAAAAAAATAATAATAATAACTGGCCCTGACTGGTTTGGCTCAGTGGATAGAGCGTTGGCCTGCAGACTGAAGGGTCCCGGGTTCAATACCAGTCAAAGGCATGTGCCTTGGTTGCAGGCACATCCGCAGTAGGAGGTGTGCAGGAGGCAGCTGATCGATGTTTCTCTCTCTTCGATGTTTCTAGCTCTCTATCCCTCTCCCTTCTTTTCTGAAAAAAATCAATAAAATATATATTAAAAATAGTAATAACTGACAATTTATCGTGTTAATTTTCTGAATGTCCTTTCAGAGCTCAGGTTGCCTGCAAGATACTGTTTTGTCATGGAAGCTACCCTACCAGAGCCTCAAAAGGCAAGCAGGTATTTCACTCCGTCACATAACGGTAAGGTGGAAAGATAGTTGCTACATTCCCTTCCTGTCTCAGGAATGTATTGTTTACTATGCTGTATTCTGTGTTAGAGCATTAATTTCTTGCACAATATGTATTAGCTGTAATGATTTCTCACTCTATGGCTTAGCTGTTAGTCGGTGGACTGAAGTTTTCAGGTCTGTAGAAACTTATAAATTATTTCCCTTTTCCATGATGCTAACATAGTTTGAGAAAACCAATTTTTCATTTATCAATGTTAATTGGGATGCAAGGATATTTTCTCTTCTAGAACAGCTAAGAGCACATTTTGTGGGACTTTATTTATTCCACAAACACAGTATGCATACCAGTCCTACATCAGACTCTCACAATGTCCTCCTAGTGTACTACAAAGATCCAGAACAAGACTGAAACTCACCGGACAAGCCCACTTTCCCTGCCCAGTAAAAACTTCCATTTTAAAATGAAGTTTAACCCAAACAAGATAATATTTAACGAAAAACTTAATATACAATTGATGTCATAAGTTTAAGACTCATAAGTTATGGTCTCCTTGTATAGTTTCACTAAAACATAAAATTGGCAGATTTAAATATCAGCACATTGTCATCTGTTGCTTGCCTGAGAATTCATAAATTGGCAGCTAACACTCAAATGCAATGATTATCAATTTGTAGTCAATGGTCGGTTTGAATCAGAATCTCCTGAGATCTTGTTAAAAATGCAAACTATCTGGATGCTTGACAGGCTTACAAAAACAAATATCTGGAAGGAACAATCATTAACCAACCAGCTTGGCCATGATGTCTGAGATCGACCAGGGATCTGTGGGTTCTGCGTAAGGAGTGCTGTTTTCTCTCTCATTGCTGTCATGCTTTCTCTGCATTCCAGAAAACAACTGGAGGGGATATAGGGGACTTGGGATGATTGGTAAACTTGAATCCTAAAAGAAAAAGGCCATAGATGGGTCAGGGAGAGAAAAAGACGCAGCAACCATGTCATGCTAGTGAAGGTGCTTTTTCATTCATTCCTTCTGCCAGGGCGTCAGAGAGCCAGGGAGCAGGCTCTGATAGGAATCTATATTGGCCCAGCAGTCCTCACTGCGGAAAGCCACAGGATCAGAATAAGAGCCAGCCATCCAGCTGCAGATCTGAGAAGATAAGATGGTTCAAGTGCATAGAAAGTAAGGTAGATGCCTAGCTGGCGTGGCTCGGTGGTTGAGCATCGACCTATGCACCAGACGGTCACGGTTTGATTCCAGGTCAGGGCACATGCCTCGGTTCAGGCTCGATCCCGAGTGCGGGGTGTGCAAGAGGCAGCGATTCTCTCTCATCATTGATGTTTCTATCTCTCTTTCTCCCTCTTCCTCTCTGAATAAAGAAAATATATTTTTTAAAAAGGAAGAAAAAACCTAATAACAGAAATGAAAAAGCACAAATTGAAAGGTTCTCAGTTTCTGACATATCTGAAGATGTAAGAGACATTGGCACAGTAAGTAAATAATTATCTAGGACAGACTTGAAAAGTAAAATGCCGCAGAACAAAGAACAGAGCGCTGTGTGGAAAACTGCCAGGGCAGCAAGTCTTCTGGATGTGATTTCTCAAGAGGCTGAGCCATTTGACATCCTCTCTGATACAGGAATGCATGGGTGCTAGGCAAGGAGCGCAGAGGCTCTGAGTTCATGCCTGCAACACTCCTTTTCTTCGGTGTATCTCACAGAAATGCTCCCTTAATTATGAGTGCTGGGATTTAGGAAGGGAGACCACCGGACATAGAGAGATCCTAAAACTTGAATAGCTGTTGGCACCTTTGCGGCAGATAGGACCTGAAGAAGCGCCTTGGAATGGTGATCCTTGTGTAGGCAGCCACATCTTGATTGGGACCCCCAAGGTGAGAGAGAGCAAGCACAACAAATATAACAGGTTTAGAGATTCTTCTAAATTAGAAATCTGGGGGAAAATACTATAACTCAGAGAACAAAACCCCACTGATTCTATTTTTCTGCTACATAAAGAGACACGAGATAATTTTTGGAAAGTGCACAAATTCTGTTTTTTAAAATGTTAAAGTCTCTTTATTTATTACACTAGAACAACAATTTACAGGAGAGAATAAAAACCTCCTCAGATTAAAAAAAAATGACATGAAGCTGTGGCACAGGATCATAGAATGTATTTCACAATAGAATGCTCTTTCAAATGTGAACCAATTTGATAAGCAAAAACAAGAGAGAAATTACAAGTGTACAGATTTTGTTAAATTAATGTAAATTTTTAAAATTTATTGAGTGGCTGTTTTATTTTCTTAGTGTCAAAGGTGCCTTTCTCTTTAGTCAATCTTTGAATTGGCAGTTCCCTTTATCCTTTTTTTATTTCTAATTGCTCTTTTGATGTAAATTTTCTTGAGTTTTTGGCCATTCCTTGTCACAAGTGTTTTTCTGATGTTTATGTTTGCTTTTCCAGTGATTTCATTTATTTATATTTCAGAAGATCCAGTGAAAAATGTTTTCCTGTTCCCCAATGATCTAGTCCTTTTTTCAGAGAAAGCATGGTGGTCAAATTCTTAGCACCTTGAAAGGTACACAACATTTATATAATAAAATCTGTGCATTAATGTGTATATATGTACATGTGTATCTATGTCTATGTCTATATTTAAATATACTTTGAGTTATTATTGCACAATTTACAATATATTGCTGTACTTGTTATTTAAAAATCATTTGTGTTTGTGATATTTGTTCTATATCAACAAATCAATACCTTTAAAGAACAATGTAATATTCCTAGTCTCCTGTTGATACTACAAAAATTGCTGTGATAATATCTGTGTATGTAAGGCATTTTGCATATTTATGAATGTCCTGATCGGATACAGTTGTGAGTGCATCTATAATATCTATTTCTGGAAGTGGAATTGCTCAGTTAAAGAGCACTGATGGATATTTTTTGCCAAATTGTTGCTCATAAAGGTTTTGCTATTTTATAATTCCACTAATAGTAATACTTATCCCTCATATTTTTTTATATTAGTGTCTTAAGAAACTTGATTTCTGCTAATATGAGAGAAATACTATCTCAGTGTATGCAGATCTTTGGTTCTTTTAATTTTGAGTGAGTTTAAGCATATTTTCATATGTAAGACCTATTTATTCTTTTTTTCTTTGTTCAAATTATTAAAATTAAATAGAAGCTGAAAATATTTTTATAGTTTAATATTTATTGTTTTCTTTTGATTTTTATATATTCTATTTTATCCTTCATAACTTTTCCTTTGTTTCTCTAATCTTAGACCAAACAAGTGGTTAGTTGCTTCTCTAGCTAATACGTTCTTCAGAAAATACACTCTGCTTTCCCCAAATCACTACTCCAAAGTGATAATTTTGTTCTAATCATTCTCATAACTTTATAATTTGTATTTTATCAGATAAAGAGTATATGTAAAATAAGTTTTTAAAAAGGGTAATTTAGTCTAATCATTTTTGAAGAGTTTTTTCCTCAGTAATTGAATTATTCTGAAAAAAATCAAACCCACAGTGAAGTTAAAGGAATAAATAGTACACTAATTACGCAAGCACTCTTCTTCCAGATTCACTGACTTCTAACATTTTGTCACATCCCCTCCATATCTATACATTAATCTATATGCATATCTACAATGGTGTTTATTTATGTATCTATATATCTATGTAACTATCTATCTATCTATCTATCCACATACAGACACTTCCCATTTGTTAATTTATACCAAGGTTGTCTGAATATATTATGACAGTCCTTCCCAAATGTTCCCCCAATGACATTCTCCTACAAAACCATATCACCTTGCAGCACCTAAGAAAATCAGTATTATTTCAATACCATCATCTAACATGTAGCCAGATTCAAATCTTGACAAATAACTTCAAAGTGTACTTCATTGTTTTCTTCTTAAAAATCCAAATTTCAGATAATGCTCACACACTGCAGTTGGGGTTATTTCTCATTTTTAAAAATCAAGAAAAATCTCATTGTTTTACTTCTTTTGAGACGTTCAGGCCACTTTTCTTCAGAACAAGCAATTCCGAATGCAGTTTCCACTGGATTAGATTGAGGTCAATAATTTCCAGCAGGAGCACTGTTCTGTACTCCTTCCACCGCGTTACATCATAGAGGCAATGCTAACCTGGACCACTTAGCAAAGACTGCCACCCAATCTCCCAGTGTAAATACACATCTCTTCTTTATAATTTAGACTAGAGGCCTGGTGCATAAAATTCATGCATGGGTAGGGTCCCTAGGCCTGGCCAGTGATCAGGGCCAATCTGTGGGGTGAATGGGAGGGTGATTGGGGTGTCCCTGCTGGCACTCGCTTTGGCTGGCCTGGGGCCTGCAGGCTGGGGGAAGCTCCTGCGTTGAGCCTCCTTGCCCTGGTGGTCAATGTGTGTCATAGTGACTGGTCATTCCACCGGTCATTTGGCTGTTTGGTCGATTTGCATATTAGGCTTTTATTATATAGGATGTAATCTGTGCAGTGATGCTTTAAGATGATGTGAATCTTGTTTCTTAATTTCTGCCCATTAATGTTAGCATCCATTGGTAAAACTGACTAACTCAGTTATTACACTGATGATTACAAAAAGACATTGGGTTTTAATGGACTAAAAATGCCTTTATGTATGTTACAATTCATTTAATACAGGACATAATGTTGGGATGATAAATCATAATAAAATTTAAAACTTTACATTGAATCTCATTTAAACTCACCACCAACAAAATTCCCATCCCACAGATGTATTCATTTTTGAAGTCCTTAAGTTTAAACAAAGTTATTCTATTTCATGGATTTGTTCTCTTACTTTAAAAAAAATTGTAATCTCTGTGGAAAAAACTAAGTTATAGAATCAAATGCAATATTTACTTGGATTTAAATTTTACTGAAATAATTCACAGCATAGATAATGCTCATGTGGATGATCAATAATTTCATAATCAGTGAAGAGTTACTTCTCATGACAGGATAAGGAAAGCGGTGAGGATTTTCCCAGCACTGATAAATGCTCTGAAAGTGGAGAACAGCTTTAGGGTGACAGAATATAAAAGTGTAAGAGTCACGAAGTGAAGAAAGGGGGATGGATCAATATCTGAATGTGGATACAGTATGTAAGTAGCTATGTATCTGTGGGATGTGAATAATCTTTACAGTTCTGGAACGGAATAAGCAAAGAGGCTATGATTTGACTACATCATTCACTTCTAAGACATTGATTTATTCCATTTTGTTAAAAATGAATGACCAGTACGTAATTCTTAGCTGGATCTTTTCTTGTTTTACAAATTGAAATACTTAGTAACTAGCCATGTGAAAAGTTCATAAATATTAATGCAATGTTCTGAAATGTGCCGTTTATTGTTCATGAAGAGTCATGAAAGATAGTAAAAGAACTTAATTGAGAATAAGCCTTCAACTTCTGTAATAAAGACACACTTCATTGGGAATTTTCCTATAATGTCATGGTTTTAACTCTTGTTATTCTTTTTCATCAGTGATATAGAGAATTGCAGTGAGGGTGCCTGAGCAGTAAAGGTCTGAGACTACCAAGCATAGCAAAATTAATTGCTTACATGAGCTTTAATGATCTCCACATTTGTTAAGTATCTGAGTCTGTATACAGGCCTTTATCATATTCAATTTAAATATGATACATATTTACATTAATAGTTTGTCCTAAACATAGGGAAAATATATAGTTGCAGGCATAGAATTGTTTTTTAAATATCTGTGATTTTTTTGATAGATTAAAATTCTAGAAAGAAATGATTTGGGAGAATAATGTAGCAAAAATACATGTTTTTAAGGAAAACATGTTTGAGAAGGTTAATGTGGCTATGTGAATAAGTCATACCTTATTCTGATCCAGGTTTTCCCTAAAATTCACTGGTCTATGTCTCATTATAAAATGGGAATTTAAATAAGATATGAGTGAGGCAGAAGTCATGATTTTGAATAGAGTAACACTTCCAAAATGCCCAGTGCATGAGTTTGATTTAACAGATGTGTTTTTCTCAAAGCAGCCTTCTTTTACAAAGAAGCCCTTTGCCATAATATGTAGAAGTAGCTCATGTACACTGGATATTTTACCCTTTTCCCATTCTTGTTAATCATGGATGGAATGATTATAAACTGTACCATGACTCTCATAGTATCACTACTGTAGTACAATGATTATTTTTTTGTTTGTTTATTAAACATAGTCCAAGTATCCACAGGCCAGATTATCACAAATTTCATTATTTTCACCATGGACCCCTCATTTTACCTTTTATTTCCTGAAAAAAATATAAAGGGGCTTATACTACCTTCCAAAGGGGTTTCAGTCTGATTCTCATAAACATATTGATAGGGCTCTAGTGTCTGAATCTTATGACCCTGCTACTGATTATTGAGGTACACAGTATAACTGTTGAGCTCTGGTCAACCCTGTGATAAAAAATTTTCTGAAGCAGTCTTTTATTCTAATAAAATAAAGGAGGGTGATCCCATTGCCTTAAAGCAAAATTAGAGAAAATTTTTGTGAACTTGATATTGGCAGATATTTCTTAGACAAGTGACCAAAAGTCCACTCCATAAAAACATAAATATATGTTTATACTTAAGTAATACCATCAAAATTAAAATTTATGTTGCTTAAAATAAACTGTTAAGAAATTGAAAACATAAATGAAACACTGGGGAAAGTATATGCAAAACACATATCTCATAAAAAGACTTGTAGCCAGAATGCCCGAAGAACAATGACAACTCTAAAACAACAACAACAACAAAATGATAATATAGGCACAATAACAAAATAGGCTGAAGAGTTAAACAAGATACTTGGATGACAATTTAACATATTTAAGATGCTCAACATTATTAATACGTAGGGAATGTAATTGAATCACAATGAACTATCACTACACACCTATTAGAATGGATTAAAACAAATGCACAAGCAAAAACCTGTCAATGTTAAGTGTTAGTCAGGGTAAAGAACATTAGCAGTATTCAGACATTGTTAGTGGAAATTCAAAATGGGGGAAGTACATTGAAAAATATTTTGCAGTTTATTATAAAGCTAAGCCTGTTTAAGAAACAAAAAGGAGGTCCATGTAGCTTTAAATATCCTATATAATAAAAGACTAATATGCTAAGTGTCCAACCATTCATTTGACCATTTGACCAGTTGCTATGACCACCAGGGGGCAGACACTCCAACCAGTAGGTTAGCTTGCTGCGGGGGTCTGGCCCATCAGGACCAGGAGAGACGGGGGCCAGACATGCCCTGGATGAATCCATGCACCAGGCCAGTTTCGGCCCGATTCCTGCAGGCCAGGCTGAATCTGTGCACTGGGCCTCTAGTAGTAAATACAAAGGGATACTAGTAGAATATTTGAGAAAAGTTTCCTCCAGAAATTTTAAGCAAGGTAGATGTGCAGGGTGAAATAAATGGAAGGATTCAAGATGTGTTTTGAAAGAACAAGATATAAAATTTTCGGATGTACTGGCCTATGGATGCTTATCATATTTCTGGATTTAACAACTCTATTTAATGAAAAGGAGCACAATGAGAGAAGAAAATGTTAAGGGAACACGGTACTCTAGTGCTAAATAAGATTTCAGAATTTCTCCTTGCCCTAAGCTATGTTTCTCAATAAACAAGAATAAACCTGGAAGACACTATGCTAAGTGAAATAAGTCAGAGAGAAAAAGACAAAAACCAGATAATCTCACTTATATGTAAAATCTTAAAAAGTCAAGCAGAATAAAATTTTGGTTGCCAGAAGTTAGGAAGGAGTAATGAAAATGGGGAAATGTTGGTCAAAAACAAACTTTCAGTGATAAGATTAATAACTTTTGGGGAATTAATATCCATACAGAACTTGCCAGAGTTTTCTAGGCATGGTTAATATGATTTGACATTGGCTGTGTCAAGATTATGGAATGTCTTGTCAGAAACCACCTTCCTAACAAAAACTATTAGCTGTCTAAACCCTTTAACCCTATGCAAACAGAGTCAAGTTATGTTGGCAAAAAGACACAGTATAAAGGAGAGATAGAGTCTTTAAAAAAAATAAGTAGGGTAGATCCCTGGCCTGTGTGGCTCAGTTGCTGAATACAAGTTTGTCTTTAAACAAATAGAAAACCCTAAACTAGAAATTTTACCTGGGTTCTAAACAGAACCATGAATCGTGATATAAATCCACTTCCTAATAGGAACTGAGAATACATTTCCTCAGATTTTTCTTATTTAAATAATTTTATTACATGTCCATAGAAATTATCAGAAAACAGCTCATAAAAACGCAGACCATACTTTATAACCTTGGAAGGACAGAAACATAGGACATTATCATTGCTAAAAATAAAAAATCACCTTATATCACAATTGGCATTATTATAAGAAGCTAATTACTTTTTCCCACTCTTAAACTTTGTTAAAGCTTACAGTGCTCAGACATACAAAGGGAGAAATAAGTACATCACATTTAGGCTGATAAGGTACACTAACAATCAACACATTTCGAAGAGAAAATAATATACATACAAATTAATCAAAAATTCTTTACTGGGTTGATGTTACCTTGAGGAATAATTTTGAAACTTTTGAACTCCATTTTATTATTGTTATTGTCATTTTTAAAAAGAATTTATCTCTAATTAATTCACACAATTGCTGAAAATGTTTTATCATAAACATTTATTCAGAACACAAACTTCCTATTCACAGAAACAGAGAGATGGGAATGCCTCCAGATTGGGTCCATATTTATAATGAGTAGATTTTTATCATTGAAAAGTTTGTAAGGCTTCATAGGTAGCTCTCTTTGAGTATATGTCTTTGTGTCTAATGTGGTATGTAGCAGGAGAAGGGTATGTAAAATTCTTGGAAGACAAAGAAAACTCCCTTCTTTTCTGCCTGACCTATCATGTGGGATTTTTCTTTAAAGTTTACTAGCTCATAACTTTCTGATTAGGACATATGGCAATCCAATGCTGTGTTCTTATTCATATATTTTAATAATATAATATGTACAGAATAATTAGAAAAAATATTCTATATAGTGGAAGGGATATATGGTAATATTTTGGATTGTTTGGGTTGTTGATCAACTTTGACATCCAGTTGTTTTCTTTTCTTGCTCATTTTTTAAACAATAATCACACAACCCTAGTCCAACATTATGACTCAACATAAAAAATATATATGTTTGATTGTTTTTGATTTTCAGACTGAACACAAAACCAGAAAGTAAGATGTATTTCTCAATGAAGAGAAATGTCTGTTCTATCAAATGATGAGTCCTTTATTAAATGATATTGAATATCTGGGGTGAAAGTGTAAGTACAGCAAGGATGTTGAGTGTTTCCATTTGAGATGTAGCATGATTCCATTCCTTATTTTTCCCTCATTTTATTCAATATAAAAGACCACTTATTCTTGTTTTGTTCTGACATATTAATATTTCTTAAAATTTACCAAATATATATAATGTGGTATCTTTCTCAGGCAGCAAAGATATCTTCATGTGTTAGGATAAGTAGAAATTCAGCTAGCAAATATATTTCAGGATAATTTGCTGTAATCAGAAATCTTCAATATTAAAATCATGATATTTAGGTTAAAGTAATAATTTTAGCATATTCAAGACACTTAATATATTTTTGAAATATGCCCTGTGAGCTATCCACTTGACATAATGAAAATGATCTTCAGAACTATCAGATAATGAATGACTATTGTGATATCACTGTTTTCCATATCTTTCCCCCCACTTTAAAAGTGTGAGTGCCTCTTCTCTGAAAATTACTTGCGCATCCATGTGAATTTAAAATATTTATACATTGCCTCTTTTTTTGCACAAAACATGAGAGGCAATTTGTTCATATAAAAATTATCTAAGCCCTGGTCAGTGTGGCTCAGTTGGTTGAGTGTTATCCCTTGCACTGAAGGGTCACCAGTTTGATTCCTGGTCAGGGCATATGCCTAGGTTTTTGGCTTGATCCCCCATTGGAGTGCATGCAGGAAGCAGCTGATCATTCCTCTTTCAAATCAATCTCTTTCTCTCTTTTGCTCTTTCTCTCTCTCTCCCTCTCCCTTCCTTTCTCTTTAAAATCAACAAAAACATATTTTTGAAAAATTATCTGAGTGTTTAGTCAACACTAAAATTACAAGATGGAGAAGTGATAACTGACTGTTCTCTGTGAATAACTATTCTTTGGTAGGCATTTGATTGTATTTTTATTTGAATGGTAGCACTTTCTACTTTACATAAAACTGATATTCTAGCAGCACTAACTTCAATCATCTATTAAAATCAACATAATAGTTCACAAGGTAGTCTTCAATTAAATGGAAATCTCCCCCCAGTGTAATGGAGTTCCACAGATAAAGAATACAAAAGCATCCATCAAACACATTGACCTCATCTATTTACCACTCCTATGCCAGGAACTGTTTTGTATTTTGCGTAACAGAAACTTAATCTGACTGTAAAGCAAAATATTTACTATGCATCCATCAGTAACTGTTCTTACAGATTGTGTGCCAGTGAATTATGGAATATAAAATAATACCATTGGATAAAGATATTAAAAAAAAATAAAACATATTTTCTTTCCAAACAGAAAGCACAATGCTTTCTATCAATTTTGTGATCAGTCTTCAAACATCTCAAAAAAAAAAAAAAAAAAGCATGAGTTATGCAATTTTACGTCTTGTATTTTCACTTAGAAAATACATTTTGTACAGAAAATAGTTTATGATTTTTCTGGAAAGTTAAATTGTATCACCAAAGAGATTATTTTTTGTAAAGATGGAAAATTTTCACCTGCTTTCAGCCCTTTCTTTGAGGAATTATTTAATTAAAACAATCATACAGCCTAGATGGTGAGGTCTTTTGGGTTTTCTGTACCTGGATCTCCATATTTCTGTTACGGTTTGGTAAGTTTTAGCTATTATCTTTAAATAAACTGTCTTCCCCTTTCTGTCTCTCTTCTTCTTCTGGGACTCCCTTGAAGTGAATGTTCACTTGCATTCTGGTCCTTTCATTCAATTAGGCTTTTTCACTTTTTTGTTCATCTTACAAATGATCTCTCCTTAAGGTTACTGATTCTTTGTTTTATATGATTCAGCCTGCTGTTGGAGATCTCCACTGAGTTTTTGTTGTTGTTGTTGTTCTGCCATTGTATTCTTCTACTCCAGGATATGTTTAGTGTGTTTTTTCATGGTTTCTATTCATTAAACTTCTCATTTTTACTATACACTGTTTTCCTGATTTTCTTTAGCTGTTTATCTCTGTTTTCTTGACAATTTCATGAGTTTCTGTAGGATAATTATTTTGTATTGAAAGGAATTCTAGGAACAAAAGAGGCAAGTTTAGGGAGTCTTAGAGATAAAGAGGGTCCATGGGAGAGGAATGCATAGATGGAGGCTTGGAGATGCCAAAATGCTTATCTTACTTGTACAGAGGATACGGGGATGTTGCAAGATAAGGGGAGAGAAGGAGGGGGCTTTGAGCTTTGAAACTAATACCATGTAGCAGAATGACCAATGAGGAAAGCACAGAGGTCCTAAATCAAGGAAGGGTCCAATTAGAAAGAGTCATGTTAGACAAAGAAGTGCAGCATATATAAACTGGAGATAAAGGGACATGAGATACATTTTTTAGATTGATTTTCCCATTAGAGGGAGAGAGCAAGCTTTACCCATTTGGGAGCCCCTCCCCAGGGGGTCCCCTTTGAAGACACCCCTGACCAGATGGAGTTTGTATTTGTTTTCAATAAACTTCTACGTTTATTATTAAAGAAGCCTTTTTGTCTATGAGTTTTATTCTTCAAACTTCATAGGGCAAGAACCCACAGAAGAGGTCTGCATCCTGAACCCCACAGTTCAGTATCTTTGTTAGGTAAATTTTATATCTCCATTTCTTTGTGGTTGGTTGCTGGAAGTTTATTAGTTTCCTGTGGTGCCATCATATTTGCTAATTTTTGTTGATAGTATTGTTCCATGAAGTTTTGCATTTGAAGGAGTAAACATCTCTTCCAATCTTTACAGATTATTTTGGCAGGGAAAGATACTCTGTCATTTCCCTGGGCTAATGTGGTTACCTCTAGAATTATATTCATGCTGAATTGGGAGCCAGGTCATGAGGCTTCTGCTGGCTCTGCAGTGAGGTTCACAATTGGCAGGCCTGTCACCAGCGACTTGAATCAGTGTGCATCCTGTCTGGTCCATGGGTGGATGGGAATGCCTCCAGGAGCTTGTTCATTAGGGAGAGGGGGATGCTTGGATAAGCATTCAATATCCACAGTGAGTCTGTTACCAGGTGTGCATGTGGGTATGGATTTCCCTCAGATCCCTGGGAAGGCTCCTGCTTCGTCACTTGGTGTGTTCCCTGAAACTCAGAATGAGACCTGTGGCTGAGAGGGGCTGAAACCAAGTCCCAAGGCTGCTTCAGGGTCCTCAGCCAGGATTGAGGTCTGCAGACCTGCCTCTGGGGACAGATGGTGTGTCTCTAAGCAGGTCCTGGCTAGGTAGAACTTCTCCCTTACTATGTCTACAGAGCTAACTTATAGGGCTTTATCAGAATTTGCAGTCAGACTATTTTTGACAGGCTTATCTCCAGTTGCAAGAGTAGGCAGATCTTCTGGTGGGACTCTGGGAAAGCAGAACTGCTTGTGGGCTATGGCTAAGAGGAGATGGAGTCAATGCACATGGCCATTTCTAGATCTGCTAGCAGACTGGTCCTTTCCAGGGGCACTGATTGGCCTGTCTCCCTGCAGGACCCTGGACCCACAACTGCTCGTGGACTGCAACTGGGAGAGGCTGGAGCTGAGTATAGGGCTATTTTAAGATCTCTGGGATGTAGAAATGTATGTCTCCTGCCAGGTCCCTGTGCCATCAGACTGCAGCTGGGAGGGGCTGAGCTGTAGTTATAAGGCCATTTCAGACCATAGTGTCAGATCAAGTTCCATAATTTCACCTTCAGGGTCTCCCAGAATATAGCTGCGGGGGGCTGCAACTGAGTCACAGAGTACATGGCTGAGACCAAATTCTGGCTTGTTACGTGAGTCATAAGTGGACATGGTTCCTCCCAGGTCCTTTGATGCATGGTGCTGGTGGCAGGACCAAGGCCAAATAGGGATGTACTGAGTTCACAGGGGTGTGAAGCTACTTCTGGGTCTATAGCCAGGACCACAACTACCTGAGCAGAGCCTGCCTTCTCAAAACAGCCGCGTTGGTCTTGGACTCCACTGGGGTTTCACAATCTCTTATCTGGAACCCAAAGCTCCCACAAAGCCACTTTTATCTGTGGATGCCCCCTAAACTATTATTACAGATGGGGCATACTAGTAAGAGTCTTCCTATTCTGCCATCTTGCTGACATTGCCTTCATTGCCAGTTTAAACTTCTAATAGTGTTTTCTCTGGATCTGTGGTCAGCAAACTGCGGTTCGCGAGCCACGTGCGGCTCTTTGGCCCCTTGAGTGTGGCTCTTCCACAAAATACCATGGCTTGGGCGAGTCTATTTTAAAGAAGTGGCATTAGAAGAAGTTTAAGTTTAAAAAATTTGGCTCTCAAAAGAAATTTCAATCGTTGTACTGTTGATATTTGGCTCTGTTGACTAATGAGTTTGCCGACCACTGCTCTGGACCAATGTAAAGTGCTTGGTGCTGGTTTGGTGATGCTTGCATACATACTTTTCCTTAAGTTTGAATGTCTTTCCTCAGCAATTCGACGCTTTAGTCATTAATGTCAGAAATAAATGTCAAGTAATAATAAAGTAGAGCTAGATGCATCTTTGTAATTTTTGAAACAGATTTTCTGGCTGTAACATTGTATTTAAAGAGATCATAATGTTTCATAGAGAAATGAACAGGCTGTTATGCTCATTAAAAGCTCTTAATTAATTTGCTTTTTTTCAGGTGACATTCTTGCACACTGATTCCACTGAAGCAATGGGAAGGTCATTTAATGAATGCCCAACCAAATTAAGTACTGTATGAATCATTTAATTGGATGAGTTGCTTAAAAATTTTTTTTTCTCTTTTTGTCCTCAGGAACAAAGATGAGTTTCCTTTATATTTTATTATTATTGTAATAGGGTATAGAAGGATCAATTTGCAATTGAACAGTCACCTCTAAACTGCCAATTCTATTTAGTTCTTAAAGTAATTTAGAGTGTTAGAAGGTACATTATTTTTCTCTACCTGTCAATTATTGTTTTCCAATTCTTTTTCATTTATTTTAAAAATGGTGATTTATCTAGCCATTCAATTTTACTTTTGAATCATATGTGATGGTTTAGAAGTCTGAATAATTGCAAAATTTGTTAAAAGAGAGAATAGAAAAGATGATAATTGGCAGGGTTTTTGTTTAAATGGTAATGACTGATTTGAAATGAAAATGGAACATAAAAAGATAAGCTTTATAAATTCTAAATATGGTTCCTATCAAGTTATTAAAACAACTAAATATGTAATTTTTTTAAACATTTAGCTCCCAATAAGGATGAAAGGTTGCATTTAAGAGTTTGTTGTTGAAGACACCAGCTTAGGTAAATGTGGTACTGACATTTTCCCACAACCACAACAACATTACAACTAAACTACAGGACAACCACAATTCAGGACCACGTGAAATCTAGCTGAACAAAAGACCTATAACTAAGGATATAAAGAAGAAGCCACATTGAGACTAGTAGGAGGAGCAGAGATAAGGAACATCCTTGATCCACACCCACGTGTGGTAGTTAAAAATTGGGATGGGTATCTGAGCTGCTTCTCAGCCCCACACCAGGCACCCTAGCCCAGGGTTCCAATACCAGTAAGAGAAGTTCCCATAAATTCTCTCTGTAAAAATCAGCAAGGATTGTGGCTGAATGAGTTGGAGGACAGCTGGAGTTCCAAGCATTCCCCTTAAAGGTCCCATGCATGGGCTTAGTCAGTCAATTGTTTTGAGATTCAATACTGAGGCAGCAGCTCAAAAGATGCCAGAGACATATGGGGAGCAACTGAATTGTCCGGCGAGTGCTAGCGGTGCTGGCTGAGGCCACTGTTCCTTTGCTGAGTTCTACTCCTACAGAACCAGCAGGTGGGCACCACATCTGAGTCTCCATCAACCTGGCTAACACTGTTCATATCACCAAAGTGATTTCTGATACCACGCCCCCAGAACTTGTAGGCCTACCCAGGCCCATTCCATTGGCTTTTCCATACAAAGGGCCTGTCTTGGCTCATTCTGTGGAGTTCCTTAAAATCTCCCAGAGGTTCACAAACTCAAAACAAGCAGCATCTGGCCTCTTGGTATACCCTGTACCTCTTGCTAAATGGTCCCAAGCCTGGCACTAGGAGCAGCTGGCTTCAGTTTGTAGCATAAGTAACAGCCATCTGTAGATTGCTCTGTACCTCATGCCAGGTAGCTCCTGGCAGAGCATAGGCAGCAATTGATCTTGGCCTGCACTCACATGAGGCCCCAAGGCCAGCACAGACCATGCTGGAACACCATTCAGATAGCTCTACCAGTGACACACTAAAGGGGCGGACTCATCAGGCACCAGAGTCCCATTATGCAGGTCCCGGTCTGTGGGTTGACCCCTGGACAGCAGTTTCTCCACTGTAGTGTGGCCAGTCCTCACAGTCCTTCAGCTTGGGGATAAGTCCTTCCTATTTACATATCAACAGCAATCAAAACTAAAACAAGAGGGTACCCCAGCCCACATGGAGAACACAGTTAGAGAGACCACTTGAGTGCTGAGGGGGGGAGTGCCACTGGGCCTTACAGGACAGCTACTATGTAAAGCCACTCTACCAAGACCAGGGGACTAGCAGCTCTACCTAATACATAGAAACAAACACAGGGAGATCTGCCAAAATGAGGAATCAAAAAGCATTTCCCAAATGAAAAAATAGGATAAAACTCCAGAAAAACAACTATACAAAATGGAAGCAACGATACATCAGATTCAGAGTTTAAAACACTGATTAAGGGATGCTCAAGGAAGTTAGGGGAAGTGTAAATAAACTTAGTGAGAACTTCAACAAAGAGATAGGAAACAAAAATGGAGGTAGAAACCATAAAAGAGAACCAGTCAGAAATGAAGAATTCAATAACTGAAATGAAGAATTCATTATAGAAAATGATCAGTAAAGAAGATAAAGAAGAGAATCAAATAAGTGATTTGGAAGATAAAAAAGCATAAAACACCCAATCAGAACAGCAAAAAGAAAAAGGAATTTAAAAAAATGAGGATAGTATAAGGAGCCTCTGGGACAACTTCAAGTGTACCAACAAAATATTCAAAGTGACAAAAAGGAAGGCCCTACAACCAAGATTGCTCTACCCAGCAAAGCTATCATTTAGAATCAAAGGGCAGATAAAGAGCATCCAGGAAAATCAAAAGCAAAAGGAATTTACCACTACCAAACCATTATTACCAGAAATGTTAAAAGTGTCTCCTTTAAGAAGAAGAAAGATTTAAAAAATATATGAGTAATAAAATGTCAGTAACTATATAACTATCAATAATTACTTTAAATGCAAATGGATTAAATATTCCAATAAAAAACATACAGTGGCTGAATGGATTTTTTTAAAAAATGACCCTTACCTATGCTGTCTACAAGTTATTTGCTTCAGATTGAAAAGCAAAGGGATAGGAAACAGATGTTTCATAAAAATGGAAGCAAACAAACATAATTCTTAGGTAGCAATATTATACCAGACAAAATAGACTTTAAAACAAAGGCTGTATAACAAGAGACAAAGAAGGACCTAGCAATTTCACTCCTGGGTATTTCTCCTAAGATACTTAAAACACTAAATCGAAAAAGCATATGCATTTGCATTCATGTTCATTGCAGCATTATCATTATTTCCAGTAGCCAAGATATGGAAGCAACCTAATATACAAACGGGTAAAGAAGAAGTGGTGCAGATATACAATGAAATATGACTCAGCCCTAAAAAAAAAGGAAATCTTGCCATCTGCAACATCATAGATAGGCCTAGAGCAGTGGTCAGCAAACTGCGGCTCACGAGCCACATGCGGCTCTTTGGCCCCTTGAGTGTGGCTCTTCCACAAAATACCACGTGCGGGCGCACACATACAGTGTGACTGAAACTTCATGGCCCATGCACAGAAGTCGGTTTTTAGCTCTCAAAAAAAAATCCAGTCGTTGTACTGTTGATATTTGGCTCTGTTGACTAATGAGTTTGCCGACCACTGGCCTAGAGGGTATTGTGTTGAGTGAAATAAATCAGAGAAAGACAAATGCCATATGATTTCACGTATATATGTAACCTAAGAAATAAAATAAATGAACAAGCAGACCAGAAACAGACTCAGAGAAACAGAGAACAGTTTGTTGATTGCCAGATGAGAAGGGGGTTGGAGGATGGGTGAAAAAGATGAAGGGACTGTAAGAATTGATAATTACAAAATAGTCACAGGGATGTAAAGTACAGCTTAATGAATATAGACAATAATATTTTAATAACTATGCATGGTGTCAAATGGGTAATAGATTTATCAGGGTGATCACTTAGTAAGTCATATAATCTCTAATCACTAAATTGTACACCTGTAACTAATATAAAATTGTGCATCAAATGTAAATGCAAATTTTGAAAAAATCTTTAAAAGTGCTGGTTTTATTACTCTATAAAATCATTTTCCTACCACATTTCATTAAAAATCAGAATGATTTTATTTTCAAACAAGGTGCCTCTGACATATCGAATTGAATACTTTTGATACCAGAAATCACTGTCACATTATGTTAGGTTTGGAAATGTCGTATACAATATATGAATAGTTTTTCTTTAGTTAAAAAATAAACAAGGAATAATATATATCCCTAATGATTTTCCTAGCTCTAAAACAAATATTTTGTGTATGTTTGAATATGAATAGCAATAATTTAAGGAAGATGGAAATTTCTTAATCACTTTTCTTTGGCTGTATATTTCCTTTATGTCTATTCAGTTTTATCGACACAAATATGAAATGCAATTCCTCCTCATTCTGCAGTGTAATACAATTATACTTTGTTTTATTTTGTCACCCTTTGCTTCAGGTTACATGTTTTCTTCTGACTTATCTTTAATTCATTAATTCTTATTTTCATTCTTGTGTACTTCTTCTAAAAAACTTAACAGGAGAATTTTTAATAGACAAATTTAATCCTGTTACATATATTACAATCAATGAATACATATTTTTTCTCATGTCTGGTGTTTTCTATATACTAGGTTTTCTTGTTTCTTCCATTTTCAACATTTCTTCCTACAACATACACAATCCTTCTATATTTTTGTAGATAGCAACTTCCTAAGAATTCTAGGCTGCTTCTTTCTTCATCTAGCATACTGATGTGCCAAAATATTTGTGGCAGAAATTAACGTTCTTAGTAAAGTGGTTCTTCTACTCTACAGCTCTAGCCCAGAGACATATGCGGAGACCATTTGTTAAGGAAAATTTCCCCAATTGCACAATTTTTGAAGTAGTTAATATTTACCTTGGTATTTGCCTCAGGGCATTTTTTTACTTTTTTAAAATTCATAATATGGATTTTTTAAAAATAAGAACAACAAATGGTCTGACCTTTGTAGTTGTATGTATACTATGTTTGGTAATTTGCTTTGTATATGTATTATTTTTTCATTTTGGCTTTCTCTGCTCCATTATTATGTATCAATTCTGTCGTGTATGCTATTTATTTTTCAGGAAGTCATTAGTGGTTTATTTGTTGTTGTCTTGTGAATTGATTGTTCTTGTTTATATCTTTGCTGGCATTTCAATAGACTTTAAAGCAAAATGAGAAGTAAATTCAATCTCTCCTTTATTCGTTTCCACCAACATTGATTGTGGTCTATTTAATGTCAGACATTCTTTTAAGTGTTGGAGATATAAACATGGGTAAAACAAACACCCTAATCTGATTGCCCTTACAATTAGATGCATGTGAGAGTGATACATATACTATATGCATAAATCTATAATATGTCAAATACTGTGTAATGGTGTTAGAAAGAAAGATAAAACTAGTATAGACTGGAAGGAGAAAGATGCTATTTCAGATAAGTTCATCAGGATCAGGAAAAGTTTTTTCTGATAGGAGTCATTTTCTCAGGTACTAGAATGAAGCGAGTGGCAAGCAAAGTAATATCTGAGTGCAGATGCTTGATTTTACTCCTTTATCCACATTAAGTAATAATAGTACTATATGCAACATAATAAAAATACAAAGGATATTTAAAATATTCTGTTAAACAAGGATACAGTAGGTAAATTGACATAAAGGAACCAAGTACCTAAAAACTAAAACAGCCCAGCCAGCATGGCTCAGTAGTTTAGCATCAACCAATGAACAAGGAGGTTGTGGTTCAATTCCTGGTCAGGACATATGCCTAAGTTGAGGGCTCAATCCCCAGTGCAGGGAGTAAGGGGGTAGTCGATCAATGATTCTTTCCCATCATTATTGTTTCTCTCTCCCTTTTCCTTCCTCTCTGAAATCAATTAAAAATATATTAAAAAATAAAAATAATAAAAACAACCTTGAATTATACATAGAAAGACATGAGGCTAAGAAGCAGAAGTGTGTGTGTTTGTGTGTGTCTCCGTGTGTATAGTCTTGATTTTTTTCAGAGACAACAAATGCAGCAAACTGTGAGCTTCTATGAGTTCATTAGAGTGAGAATTTAAGTAAGATATATTTACAAAAACACATCTAGATCATGTATAATCTCATTTGTCAGTGATACAGAATATTTTTACTTTAAATGCTTCCTAAAAGTGTCCAACTCATAGCTCTATCAACATTCTTGTAGAGGCAATTGGTATGTGAAAGGAATAATCCAAGATCTGCTTTATCCTTTGCTTGTTACCTATTCACATGACACTTATCTCTTGAAAGTAAATAGTTTTCTTAGAATTATCACTATTATAACATGATTGTGATATAGTTTATTTAAGGGCTTTGGAGATCCAGTGATCACTATATAGCTCACCCATACTGGTCAGTACATACTTTTAGAGCAGCAATTTTCAACATTTTTCTACTCATGGCACACATAAATTAATTACTAAAATCCTGTGGTACACCAAAAAATGCATTATATTTTTTGCTGATCTGACAAAAAATAGCTATAATTTTGATTGGTTTACAAAAAAGGTTATAATAGTAATTGCCTACTCTTTTTGCTCCAAGTTAACTTTTTTTAAAAGTTAGGTGCCTATACTTGTATATAAGAATTTCTGACACCAAGAATTAACCAATCAGGCTCAACGTTATTATGCAAAATGACCAATAAAACGCAACTCTGTTATAGGACCTACATATTTACAGTTCAAGACATGGCATTCCCACCAGATGATTATTGTTGTGTTGGCTGTGGTCATTTTTTTATTTGACAACCTAAGGAAAAAGAGGTTATTGCCCCTGACTAAATAGTCAGGTGTTACATTTTAAAAATTATTGGGGCACACTGGTTGAAAATTGCTGTTCTAGGGTATCTTGATTATTTTAATTAGTAAAATAAGCCCCAGAAAGGGAAACACATAACATAAATAAGGAAGCATATTGGAAGACACATTCTAAAATCACCTTATATTATAACAGAATGAAAAGAAATAAAACTGAATCACCTATTGCAAAAAATTACATAGAAAATGAATTATGATTCTTGAGAAACAGTCCTTGAATGAACTGTGAATAAAAATAAATATCAAACTTAACTGGATTCAGGTATGAATCAAGGGTTTTACCAGTATTTAAAATGTCTAGGTTAACTTCTGCAACATTATATTCAACTAGAGGCCCGGTGCACGAAATTCATGCACGGAGGGGGAGAGGTGTCCCTCAGCCCAGCCTGCACCCTCTCCAATCTGGGACCCCTCGAGGGATGTCTGACTGCCCATTTAGGTCCGGTGGGATCGGACCTAATCGGGCAGTCGGACATCCCTCTCACAATCCAGGACTGCTGGCTCCCAACTGTTTGCCTGCCTGCCTTCCTGATTGCCCCTAAATCGCTTCTGTCTGCCAGCCTGATCACCCCCTAACCACTCCCATGCCAGCCTGATTGATGTCTAATTGCTCCCCTGCCAGCCTGTTTGCCCCCAACTTCCCTCCTCTGCCAGCCTGGTCACCCCTAACTGCCATCCCCTGCAGGGTTGATTGCCTTCAACTGCCCTCCCTTGCAGGCCTGGTGCCTCCCAACTGCCCTCCGCTGCTGGCCATCTTGTGGTGGCCATCCTGTGTCCACATGCGGGCAGGATCTTTGACCACATAAGGGCAGCTATCTTGATCTTGTGTGTTGGAGTGATGGTCAATTTGCATATTACTCTTTTATTAGATAGGATAGAGGCCTGGTGCACGGGTGGGGACCAGCTGGTTTGCCCTGAAGGGTGTCCTGGATCAGGGTGGGGTTCCCTTGGGATGTGGAGAGGCCTGGGCGAGGGGCCTATGGTGGTTTGCAGGCCAGCCACGCCCCTGGTGACCCATGCAGAGGCCCTGGTATCTGGAATTTATTTACCTTCTATAACTGAAACTTTGTAGCCTGGAGCGGAGCGAAGCCTCCTGCTAATCCGTGGCTGCTGCCATTTCTATAATTGAAACTTTGTATCCTTGAGTGGAGGCCTGGGCCCGCCAGAGTGTGTGGAAAGCTTGGCTTCTTCTGTTGCCGGGGAAACCCAATGGTAGCCATCTTGGCTGGGGTTAATTTGCATACTCACCCTGATTGGCTGGTGGGCGTGGCTTCTGTAGCAGAGTGATGGTTAATTTGCATATTACCTTTTTATTAGAGAGGATAAAATAATTTCTTCTAACAATATTTACACATTTGGCAAAAAGAGACATTCTCTATCAATTGGTGAAGTTTCAATTATCAATTTAATTCTTAAAACCTGAATATACATTTCTATATTAATACACATAAACTTTAACTTTATTTTTATGAAAATCATGTTTATATTGATATATCAAGACTTGTTTTAGTGTGTGTTTTTTTTTTGGTTTTTTTTTTTTACTACATATAACCCATGACATTTCTCTAGTAACTGATGATGGCCTTATAGTTTAATTTGGTTGCTAATGCAGTGACTGCTATATACTTAGCTAATTGCATTCAGGTGTTTATTTTAATGACCTTTTCGTCTTAAAAGCACCAACAATATATCTCACAAATTATTCTCTTTTAAAATGTTCTGGATTAATATAAAACCACTTTCCACTTTATTGTACATCAAGTTAGAACGATTAAGCATAATCCCTTTCCCCCTTAAGTAAATATTATTAAATAGTACACAGGTTTTAAAAACATAGGTATAGCCTGGCCAGTGTTGCTCAATGGTTAAGCATTGACCTCTGAAGCAAGAGGTCATGGTTTCAATTCCCAGTCAGTGCACATGGCCGGATTGTGGTCTTGCTCCCCAGTGAGGAGCATGCAGGAGGCAGCCAATCAATGATTCTCGTCACTGTTGATGTTTTTATTTCTCTCTCCCTGTGCCTTCCTCTCTGAGATCAATAAAATATATTTAAAAGACAAACAAACAAAAGATGGCTGTATAGTAACAAAATAATGGTTCCCTCTTCCAACCCTCTAACAGCCAAATAACCCAAAAAGCAAAACCAAATTGGCACCAACCACCCTAGACCATGTTTTGAGGTGGTGCTAGATGTAGTATATTTTGTGACAAAATAATGCATTAAGTTAATTAAAATATAATTTACATTCTCATAATTTAAAATGTTGATTTAACAAAAACAACAAAAATTGTGACATACCTAAACTTGTAGAATGGAAAAGGGAAAATATGTGTAGAATACTGAGTAAATAAGCTCGCTTCTTGGCTCTGTAGCAGGATTGTCAAAGAAGATACGTAAAATAGAAAAACATGATGAAAATTTATTAAAAACGTGTTATACATTGAAAGGAAAGTTAAGAAAAGCCAATAGAGATAATTTGGGCAAACAAGAAAAATATGGAAGAGATGGCGACTGCCAAAATTTTGAGCTGCTTTTCCCATCAGATAAATGGCATTCTGAATCAGCTGCCAAGTTTGTAAGAGAAAGTGCATGCTCATTGCTCAACACTTAACTTATTGGATCTGACTTAACAGTAATTATCTAGGTGTGCTTCCATTGGGGACAGTAATGGCATTAATCTTGATAAGATAATATATAAAAGCATAACTTTAATATAAAAGCTTATTAGGATTCTCCACTCTGTCATTTTCAGAATTGCACACTCATCATAATAGTATAACAAGATATGATTTAAAAATAAAGTGGCCTGGCCATTGTGGCTCAGTGGTTGAGTTTCAACCTATGAACCAGGAGGTCATGGTTCAAATCTTGGTCAGAGCACATGCCCAAGTGGGGTATGTACAGGAGACAGGCAATCAGTGATTCTTTCTAATCATTGATGTTTCTATCTCTCTCTCCCTCTCTCTTCTTCTCTAAAAACAATAAAAATATTTTAAAAATAAAATAAAGTGAATAAAACTTCAACAATGGAAAGATTTAATTTCTTACCAAAATGCCTGCATTACTAAAAATTAAGGGAACAATCAAGGTAGAGCTAAAGGTGTACCACCATGAAATGGGACAATGTACACTGAAATAAAACTAAAAATTAGCAATAAAGACTCATTGCTAGGAATGTAAAAAATACAAAATAAAATATTGATTTTTGGCTCTATGTGGTATATTTAATAGAAATAATTATTTCCTCTCTTCTAAAATTACAATAAACCCAAACAATAAAAGGATGTATAAACTAACATGCAAAAAATAGGAGAGGAGACAAAGTAGATGAGAGACACCAATGAAAACTTGAAGGATGAAAAATGAAAGGGAGGTAACTCCTGCTAACTTGGCAGAATAGAAGAAGCTCAAACTTAATTGTCCATAAGATAATGACATAAAAAAACAACTTATTTGAATGTCAATATTCCAAACAATCTCAGAAATTGTTTATAAAAAATGCCACTGAGGCTACAGTATTGTGATGGTGAGAAGAGGAAAGCTGATTAAAAGTATATATGGGTGCATAAATAAGACTCCCAGAATACCTTTCAACAACCCCCCCTACAGAGGCAATTTCCCCTCATTCACAATGGTGTATGCCAGAGATTTATTATATACAAAAGTTATACAAGAGCAAATCTAGAATTTGGAACATCAGATATAGCTGAAGTGAGGCCAGTGGGTCACTAAGTCAAAATCTGCAACAGCTGACCTTGTCTCTTTGGATCCCATAATTCAGGTTGCAAGACTGGTGAATAGAAGATTTCTTGGTGGGAAAAATGAATAACCAGGAACTGATGCTCAGTGGTTTCCCATTAATAGATCACACTTTGGACTCATTAACACATGATGAGGACAAGAAGGTAATGACTGCCACCCATGAAACAAAGCATCTGATTTTATTTTATTATATTTTAATTCTTTCTCAAGAATATGTTTATTGATTTGAAAGAGAGAGAGAGAGAAACATTGATGTGAGAGAGGAACATTGATTGGTTGCCTCTCATATGCACCCAGTCAGGATCCAACCTGCAACCAAGGTGTGTGCCCTGAAAGGGGATTGAACCCATGACCTTTTGGTGCATGGGATGATGCGCCAACCAACTGAGCCACATTGTCCAGGGCTCCAATTTTATTTTTTAAATGTCTGTTATTAAATATAAAAAATAAAATCAGTGACATTTATGGATGGCATTGCAAGTGTAAAATGAGGTGTTAAACTAACCATTAGGAGAAAATATATGAAGCATCAAAAACCCAAAAACACTTCCCTCTGCACAAAGAGATTTAGAAAGATCTCCTAAAATTGGATACATTATAATTTGGAATACTCAAAGAACAAGAGTGAATGTATAGAAATGGAAACACTTGAGTATGTACCCAAAAATTCAGTAAGAGTACTATACATTTAAGCAATCTCAATCTCCCAGAAGTCAGAAAAATCTAATAACAACAGACATGAACAAAAACTTCAAAAATCCAATCAAAGCAATCTAACATCAAAGTAACAGATATTTGTAGGAAGACAAAAAGAGAACAGAGAAAACTAAAAAGAGAAAATTATCAAAAATATGTGAGAGGAGAAAGGCTACATACAATATATGAGGATAAAAATGACAATGGGCCTTCAAAAGCAACATTCCTTTTAAACAGGAAGTAAAGCCACAACAGTTGCAAAATTATGCTAGAAGATATTTTTAAGTCAGAATTTTGTAGATGGTTAAATAATCATAAATTTGCTAATATAATTAAACATTTTTTAAAAATTAAAGTTTTCAAAAAATCACAAGCCATGTATTATTTTCCAGGAAGTTACTTGATTTTGTATTCCAATGAAATAAGGGTCCAGGAAGTAAAGGAATCATCACAGGAGACAAGTGAAGGAAATTTGAAGAATGAAGGATGACATGAAGGGTCATCTTAGAATAATATCTACCCAGACAGTGTAAAAGCAGTCAGATGACATTTGACCAGGATTTCAGAGACTCCTGAGGGATTGCTGAGTTGTAGAATTTTTATAACACTGAGTAGAATTAAAATATAGAGAATATTAAGCAGAAGTATACAGGGAAAAAAATATGAAGTAATTGTATAGGCAGGACACTTGAGTATACAAACCTGGATGCACATCTGAATCACCTTGGGGACTTATTAAACTACTAAACACTAGATTGTTGACTGTCAAATACACCCCCCCTTCCTACACAAACTTGCCCAAGAATTTTGTCTACCTCTGAGTGGGTCCATGAGGCTGGTTCCGTGAGTAACCATGAAATGTTGGAGGTAAGAACCAACTTCACAGATAAGGAAGAGTCATTTCTGGATGGTGTTGACAGTAAGAGAATGCAAGTAGGAAGGGATAAGTCTAGTTACTGTCTCCCTCTAGCACCTACTGCAGAGAATTACATGTTAAACTAAACTCACAGATTATGAAGTCATCTAAATATGAAATTAATTATGATGGATTTAAGAAATTCACGTACAAAAGACCTTTCTTTTTTAAACATTTATCTTTATTATTGAAAGGATTATAAATGTCCCCCCTTTCATCCCCATTGACCCCCTCCACCCACTCCACTCCCCCCAACCCAGGCCTTCACCACACTATTGCCTGTGTCCATGGGTGATGCATATATGCATATAAATTATTTGGTTAATCTTATCTCTTCCTCCCCACGCCCCCCCCAACCCCCCGCACATCCTCTCTTCCCTCTAAGATTCATAAACCTGTTTCATGCTTTCATGCCTCTGGATCTATTTTGTTTGTCAGTTTACTTTGTTCATTAGATTCCACACATAAGTGGAATCATGTAATACTTGTCTTTTTCTGACTGGCCTGTTTCACTTAGCAAACATTCTCTAGGAGGTTTCCATATGAAATTTCTCTAATGAGATATGTGCCATTTTGGAAATATAGGATGTGGAGATACAATGAACTGTTTTAATGATGTTGTTGTTAACATTGTACCCAATATCACACTAGCATTATCCTATTTAATAAAAGCCTAATATGCTAAGTGTCCTGTGGTCTGGTTGTCTGTTCAACCAATCAAAGCGTAATATGCTAATGATATGCTAAGGCCACTCAACTGCTCACTATGATGTGAACTGACCACCATGGGGCAGATGTTCTAAATGGTAGGTTAGCTTGCTGCTGGGGTCTGGCTGATTAGGACTGAGCGAGATGGGCCGGACATGCCCTGGAACTTTCCCTTGGTCCCTCCCCAGCTGGCCAACCTCCCACTTCCTTCCCAGGCCCTGATTATGCATCAGTGGGGTCCTTGGGCCTGGCCTGTGCCCTCTTGCAATCTGGAACACCGCGGGTGATGTCGGAGAGCCGATTTTGGCCTGATCCTGCAGGCCAGGCTAAAGAACCTCATTGGTGCATGAATTCATGCACCGGGCCTCTAGTTAGTATATTAAAAGTAGTTTCCCTTTCACAACAAGCAACCTGAGGAGGAGGATGTTTTAGCAGCTCAGTGAAAATCAAGCCCCTTCTACTTTTCTGTTTCACCATCCCCGTGCTGGCTTCCATCTTGGAGGTTTCTTCATGTTCACAGGTAACTCAGAAAGCCAGGAGAAGAAATTAGAAAAGCATGATAGCTCACTTCCCAACCCAGGGTCCTTGTTATGGCTTTCTCACCAATCCCACACATTTCTGCTTCGATCTCATCTCTCAGAAGGTAATTACATGCTACAATATGCAAGAAGGGCTCAGAAATGCCATCTTTTAGACTGGCTTATTGCATTCCTAAATAAATTCTGGATTATTTAATTAAGAAATAATGAAGGAAATGTTATTGGGTTAGTAATTGGCAGGTTTATCTCTGGAACCTAGTACAAAAACTATATTAGAAGTATAGTGTTCAAAACTGTTTCAGTAGACAGAAATGCACATGGGAGGTAAAGAGATGCTAGAACCCCAAATAATGAGTTATTTGTAAAGAAAAATATTAATAGTGCCCTTGCCTAGGAAACTTAGGAATATACAAGTTCCATTTCAAAACCTCCTCCTCCAGCCCTCATTAGTGTGGTTCAATTGGTTGGAGCACTGTCCCATATACTAAAAGGTGGTGGGTTTGATTCCTGGTCAGGGCACATATCTATTCCTATTCAGGGCTCTTATGAACCTCTTATTATTAGCTAGGGTTTGGGGCTTCAAAACTTGGGATAAAACTTCATTAAACTAGGTTGGACCCTCTTTGGAGCTCCTTCATATGTGAGGATCCTAGGGAGCCTGGAACAAAATATGACCAGGGATTGAACCCACAACCTAGGTATGTGCCCTGACCAGAAATGGAACCTGCAACCTTTTTGTGTATTGGACCATCTGAGCCATTGGAACAGGGCCCATAAACTTTTAATTAAATAACTTGCATACACAATGTCCTCTGCCACGTGTTAGGGGCAAAGGAAGAGTTCCTGCTCTCAAAGAGTCAAAGGTCTGTGGGGAAAAAAATAAAACTAAAATCTAAGAGAACTACATGGACATATACCTCCAGCAGGGTTGGTCATTAAAATAGGTAAGAAGGATTTTCAGGAATAGTACTAAATTTCCTGGTTTGTGCTTCCTGATGGATGGTGATATCATGTATTGAGATGATATACCAATGAAGAGAAATAGGTTAGGAGAGTCCTTGTGGAGAATTTTAATTGTCAGTGGGACATATTTAGAACTCAGAAAAGATCTAAAACACAGATATACATTTTGGAGCCATATGGATAACAACAAAAGAGTCAAGCATATGAGATCTTCTTTAAAATTTTTTAAGAAGATAACATGTGCCGAAACCGGTTTGGCTCAGTGGCTAGAGCGTCGGCTTGCGGACTCAAGGGTCCCAGGTTCGATTCTGGTCAAGGGCATGTACCTTGGTTGCAGGCACATCCCCAGTAGGGGGTGTGCAAGAGGCAGCTGATCGATGTTTCTCTCTCATCGATGTTTCTAACTCTCTATCCCTCTCTCTTCCTCTCTGTAAAAAATCAATAAAATATATTTTTTTTTTAAAAAGAAGATAACATGTGCAAGAACAGAAATCTGATGATCATCAAAATGTAATTGGTGACTGGAGAAAACCCATATGTAAAGAAGGTTGCACAGTCAGACAAAACTACAAGGAAGGATTTTAAAGGTGCCTCATAGATCTTCTTCATGAAACAATATCGTTTACAAGAATCTTAAAAGTATTGTCTCTCAGCAACTTCATATGAAGTCCAAGGTAAAGAAGAGTTTATCTCAATAAAATCTGTGTTTTTCTAGTGATGGAGAATATAGATTTATATGGATTGTACACAGTTCAAAATGAATATTAATTTAAACTTAAGTAACAGATACAGTACAAAATGAAAAGAGAGCTTTTAAATCCCAATCTCTATGGTCATGAAGCTGGGTAAGGAAACAACCTAGATGAAAACAAAGAATTTTTTATAAATATATTTTTATTGATTTCAGAAAAGAAGGGAGAGGGAGAGAGAGATAAAATCATCAATGATGAGAGAGAATCATTGATTGGCTGCCTCCTGCACGCCCCCTACTGGAGATCAAGCCCCCAACCTGGGCAGGAGCCCTTGACTGGAATCTAACCTGGCACCCTTCAGTCCACAGGCCAATGTTCTATCCACTGGGCCAAACTGCCTGGGCCAAAGGATATTTTTAATGGAAAATAATGGATAATTTACAAAGCAGAATCTAGAATCTAGACTAGTAAGGATGAGCCAAAAGCCATGTAGAATCATTCCCAGGCATTAGGACTGAGCCCTAATCAAGGAACTAGACACATAAAAAAGCTTGACTGAGTTTCAGAAATGCTATGAACAAGGATTCCTGTTTGCAATTTGCTTTTCCCCTTTTTAGATCAGGAGTTCCTAGAGTGGATGAGAAAAGGGGTATGTACAAGTTCAGTGGCTGAAAGTTACAATGTGATCCAATCATAAATTCATAACTGCTTCAGCACAGTGGGTAGTCATACCTCAGGCCTTTAGCTTCTTTAAGCAAGCCATGTCCATTTTCTTGTGCATCTAGGTTAGCACACCTTTGAAATGCAGAAGTAATTCTCTTTTCTAGACCCCTCAAAGGCATAACCACCTTCAAGTTTGTACATAATCTTGTTAACTGGCAATTGTCATCTGTTTTGACGCCACTCAAATTTTTCTATAGGTTTGCATGTTCTTTCATCGACAAGACCATCTGGAGAGAACACATAGAGATAAAGACACCTGGAAAACCTCAGCTACTCGTTTTCCCAGGCTAGAGTCAAGATATGAGTGGGCATGGCTTCCAGATTTTTCCAGTCCCTAGTATTTGAGCTTCCACAGATTCCACCAAGTGGAATAGAAATGAGGTTTTCTTCTGTTCTTTGTTCAGATTCACGAGTGTGATAAGTGTTTGCTTCATGTCACTGAGTTTTGTACTTTTTTTATACAGACAGAGTAACTAAAAACATGTGACCTTTATTCATACCTGTCTGTTTTGGTTTCAAAATTATTTGCTTCTTTATGTAAATGCTATTTGTTTTTTAAATATTTTTTTAATCTCAAGTTTAAAACATACTTTATAGTTATTTTGGGACTTACCTATTACTTACATAATTTGGAATAACTTCAACTTCTTAAAAAAGTAGTTGGCTTTTTTAAAATCTAAATTTTCTTCATGTGTCTTGGTGATTTTATTTTCAGATTTATCTTGAGTTTATCTGATCTTAGCCATTTTGTCTAGTATTACTGTCATTCATTCTGCCACATAAATTTTATTCAGAACAAGACAGCATATTTTAAGTGACAACTATTGTGTTATAGTGATATTGTAGGTATTGCCAAAGCAATCATTAATTGTCATAATGCTCTATCCAGATTTTATCTGCCTAAAAATTTCAGTTTCCTTCTGCTTACACAGGTAGTCAACATAGCACAGTCTTGGGAAAAAATCTAATATTGTTTAGCCTATTTTTAATTTTTATTTTTTGAGAGAGAGAGAGAGACAAGAGGTTCATCCACATAGCCAGTTTTAAACTTTCCTTTGAATAGAAGGAGATGAAAATTACTAAAAATAATTAAAAAAAAAAGTCACAATGGTTTGACAGTACAGCTCTAATATTGGGCCACACATATATTGTGGGCCAGTCTACAGGTTTTCTTGATTTTCTGTAGTATATTTAGTAGCTGAGACATTGATAAGGTGTCTGAGAGATAAATTGATCTAAGAAGGGAAGTTCACTGGTAGATGCAAAGAACAGGGAAAATGGAGTAAAAAGTTGCATATTTACATAAGGATCATTGAGCACTGAACAACACAACAATATCTCATAGGTGTGAGGTGAAAAGTGAAGAGATAAGGGGACAAGGGATCCCATTGTGTGAAATACCTATTTGCTTCAGAGCAAGTGGGTAACATATGAAAGTGTGAGATATATTCCAATCCTCACAGACACTAAGGCATGAAGCTGGGTGAGGAAACAACCTAGATGTAAACAAAGGATGTTTTCATCCTTTCAGTTGGACAATGATGGCAACATTAGAAAGATAATTAGATAGTTGATAACATAAGTCAGTCAATAATGAGAGGTCAAGATACCAATGGTTTGACCATATTACTGATGTGGGAAAATGGTCACTTATATTATTTGGCAAAACATATATTTCTTAAAGAACATATATTGTAGTATAAACTAGAGGCCTGTTTCATGAAATTCATGCACGGGTAGGGTCCCTAGGCCTGGCCGGTGATCAGGGTCAATCGGGGCCTTCCAGCTGCCAGCCGGGGCCTCCTTTCCCCCGGCTGTTGGCTGGGGCCATCTTTCATTCTGCGCCACCCCCTGGTGGTCAGTGCACATCATAGTGAGCGATAGAACTCCCATGGGGATACTTTGCATATTAGCCTTTTATAAAGAGATTTTATAAACACAAAAATATACATATGTATCAAATACTAAAAAACTGGTAGAATTATGAAGGACAAAGTGTTAAGAGTATTTAACATAGTTGTGGTTTCTGTTTTGTACATTACTATAATTGTTGTTATCATACTCTGTGATAAAAGAGTAAGAAATAGATATATCTAAAGAATACCTATATACATTAGAAAAAAATTGAAAACATATATTTTTTATTTGTATTTTTCTTATTTTCTTGTGATCAAACATGTTATGGGACTTACAAAAAAGCAATTTTCCAGTAAGGAGCATTATTATATTATATGAGAATTACTGAATATATAGTTATAATAATTAAATAACTGGCCAAATATTTTTATTAGCGTATCTCTTTACCTTTAGCATTTTATTTTCTCAGTCTCTCTCTCTCTCTCTCTCTCTTTCTCTCTCTCTCTCTCTCTCTCTCTCTCTTCCTCTCTCTCTCCCTCTCTCTCTCTTTTCTCTTTTCTTTCATTTATTTGTACTATCTATAAAAAAGTGAGTGGCACTGCATTGTTTCTAAGATTGCTTTCCAACTCCAATATTCTTGGTTTTCAATTGTTTACTATAAGATAATCCTATATAATAAAAGCCTAATATGCTAAGTGTCTCGTCATCTAGTGACCAGTCAACTGTTCAACCAATCAAAGCATAATACGCTAATGATATATGCTAAGACCGCTCAACCATTCACTATGATATGCACTGGCCACCAGGGGACAGTCAAATGGATGACCAGTCGCTATCATGTGCACTGACCACCAGGGGGCAGATGCTCTGACCAGTAGGTTAGCTTGCTGCTGGGGTCCAGTCAATCGGGACTGAGTGAGATGGGGCTAGACATGCCCTAGAGCTCTCCCATGGTCCCTCGCTGGCCGCAATCACTGGTGGGGTCCCTCAGCCTGTCCTGCACCCTCTCACAATCCAGGACCCCTTGGAGGATGTCAGAGAGCCGATTTTGGCCTGATCCCACAGGCCACTCCTGTCGGGAGGGTGCCAGACACAGGGCTCATGGCATCTGGACTGATTGAGCACG
Source organism: Ia io (assembly GCA_025583905.1). Taxonomy (NCBI): domain Eukaryota; kingdom Metazoa; phylum Chordata; class Mammalia; order Chiroptera; family Vespertilionidae; genus Ia; species Ia io. The sequence continues at coordinate 60,536,751 of JAJQQW010000011.1, read as the reverse complement.
AGCCCGCGGCAGGTGAAATGGGGCCAGGAGGATGAGCTGAATCAGCAGGTAGGAGCTGCAAGATGCTTTGGACTGTGGGTTTCGGCCCAATACCCGCAGGCCACTCCGAGGGACCCCACCCATGCATGAATTCGTGCACTGGGCCTCTAGTTATAATATATTGTTCTTTCAATAAAAGACAAAAAATAAGATGGTATCCTTGATTGTAAAGCTATTCAAATGGAGATGACCATATAAACATGATTTCTAAGAGGAATTTTCCTGTGCTATATATATGAATATTATTTAAAGTTGTTTGGGTGCCCTTTGATGGGATTCTAACACAATCATCTTTGTCATAATTTTGCTAGAAATAATTTCAATAGTCAAGTTATCAGGTCTAAAGCAGTGACATCTGGTGGCTTCAAGAGAGTATTGCAATTACTAAATTAAAATTTTAATATAAATAAGACATAGTAGTAAGTCAATGGTCCATAATAAAACATGACAAATATGCTATGCTATTTCTTTTAGAAATGTTATATTATTTTAATATAATATGTTGTATTATTATTTATAAATATTATTATCCCTTTAGAAAAAACCTTTGTACATATATGTGGTTTTACCTTTCATAATTACAGTATAAATCCAACTATTAAAAATAACAAAAACCAAAAACCTTGATCCAGTATTTATTTTTATTATGAAATAGGAGTGGGGTAATTCCTTATTACTATAATTTTTATAAGATCACCTTTTTTATATTATACTAGGGGTCCGGTGCATGACACCTTTTTTATATTATACTAGGGGTACAGTGCACAAATTCATGCACCTTGAAAGGAACTGTGGGCCGTGAGGCTGCAGTGGGCACAGGGACAGGTCTCAGACCATCCTCCGTGCCCCCACTGAGCCACTCCCACTGCGGCCCCCCGTCCCCTGTCTGCTGGCAGCTTCGATCCCACCACCACCGCTCCCACGCGCTGATGGCACCGGACCCGCTTGCACCCACTGACAGTGTGGAGCGATTGGGGCTGGCACCGGCAGCGGGTGTGAGTGGCAGCTTCAGCGCCAGCTGCAGTTGTGGACAGGGCCAGCACCATCAGTGGGTGTGAGTGGTGGCTGCCGGTCCCAATTGCCCCTCAAGAGCTGGGGAAGGTGGAAAAGCCCTGAGGGGCAATCGGGGCTGGCAGCTGCCACTCCTACCCGCTGATGGTGGGTCTGAGTGGGGCCAGCACCAGCAGCAGGTGCGAGTGCCAGGTTGGACTGTGGGGCATGGAAGCAAAGAATTTTCAGTAACCACCAGAGGCTTGCCCCGATGACAGTGACTGGCGCCCTGCCTTGGTCTGGCGCCCCCACTCACCTGCTCCACCACCCTGCCACGGCTGACACCTGCCATGTTTCATGCTCTGATGCCTGGTGGTCAGCGCACGTCATAGTGACCAGTTGTTTGGTTGTTCTGCCATTCAGCCTATTTGCATATTAGGGTTTTATATATAGAGAGATGTTTCTAAAGAGACAATTTTAATTTGAAAAGAGAAAAAAAAGTCCAGTCATATTCCCTGATTTTATGAGAAATCAGGTATAAGTAATAAGAAAAGCAAATTTATTTCTCCCTGCTTGACTTTTTTAAGGCTATGTTTTTATTAAGACATTTAATTTTGAAACTATTTTTTTCTCACATCTACAAAATCAAATAACCAAATAGAATTTTGAACTTACCTGAATGACTATAACTTCTCTTAACTCTACTCTGCCATTTCAACACTCTGCTTAAAAACAAACATTCAACTGAGAAAATTTGGCCAATTCATGAATTGGGCAGCATCCCATCTAGCATATAGAGAATAGCCCCAAAAATCTATACAATATGAAAGGTTTGTATAGGCAGGACGAGAATGCTCTTAAAAAAAAAAAAAAAGTGTTTCAGGCAAAGTTACCTGTACTTAGGGAAAGGTGGTTGGGAAGGGGTATTATCAGACAATTGTCTCAGCTTCCTTTGGGGAATAGGAGCGACTCTGTGACAGATTACCTCATTAGCACTGCCCAGAAAATTCCAGACTGACCGATTACGATTACATTCCTGTGGAAAGTTGAAATTGCAATTTGTTCAGTATTAAGTCTAAGTTTGGTGGTATCAGCTTTCGAATGTGATCCCATTGAGGGCCTGTGGTTTTCCCTTTCACAATCAAAAGGAGGGGATCAGACTCTCAGCTTGACTAAAAGATGTGATCAAAATTTAAGGCATTAGTACCTCTTTCTGCTACTGCTCTGCAGTTCTGGAAGCTTTTGTTGATCCTCTGTGTGATATTCATGGTGTTTTTGGCTTAAGTCCTGATTTCAGGATCACAGTCTTTAAGTCAGCTGCTCTCTTTGTTCTTTTTCTGATGCATCAATCCTAGGAAGATCATTTGCTTAGTGGTTAGAAAACACGCATTTAAAGGTTTTGAGAGAATCCAACAGGACAGCAACATTATTATCATTATAAACAAAATAATTGCCACTGTTAGGAATGTACTTTGGTGGCATGGTCCCCAAGATCCAAACCAATCAAATAAAGACCCCATTGAGATCACCTTTTTAATCCAAGTGCCTTGTTCAGTGATTTTATGTAACTGAGTTGCAACTTCCCCAGAAGTGTTCATCTCAGTGCGGCAGGTGGTGGTGTCCACAGCAGAGACACGTTCTTGCTTAGCTAAGGGTTATTCTACTGTCAAGAACAACTTTGGCTAAGGATTTTTGTTGGGTAGCTGATGCTTTAACAACTGATTCTACACTATTTTCAAGAGCTAAGGAGAAGTTCCTCATTATTGCCTCATTTGTATTGACTCTTAACCAGGGAGCAGGGACTGGCCAAAGGAAGCACATTTTGAATCATGAAAAACCTTCTGGTAGATCCTCCCTAATTCAACAATGTAAATTAATGGAAATGGACTGATGAGGTGTCTCAGTTTGTTTGTGAACAGTCAGAGGCACATTTAGATCATCTAAGAGGCAATGCCCAGTTGTGTGTCAGTCATTTAGGCATTCACAGTTCCTAGGAGACCAATAACCACCATCAACAAAGATAAATTATATTGGGCATAAACCACTTCACTAATGTGGCACTGTTAATGGACAAATCAGAGATTTTTTTTATGACAAATTCTGAATCTGAAAGATTAACCCCCCCCCCCCCCCCGCCCCTTCCCTCCCACACACACACACACACAACTCCTTAGCAATGACCTCAGAAATAGGGATGATGGCATCATCTTTCTAGGCCAATGCCAGAGTAAAAGAGAGAAAGAAAATAAAAATGAATTTCATGTTTAGTTAAAGTACAAAGTCTTGATCTGGCATCTTGAGTAACAGCTGTCTACATCAATTTCAGCCTCTTCTCTCCCTTGCCAACTTGATCTGTAGGTCTCCAACATCTGTGTAGGACCAGATGTCAGGTGGATCCTTCTTTGGCTATGTGTGTCCAATGCCTACTTTGTAGCAGTGAGAGTGGTCAGGAGTAACTGGCAAGCTCCCTTCCAATGGAGTTCAAAGGCTGTCATCCTCTGATGATGCTTCTAGAACACTCAGGCACCAGGATCTAAATTATGACCAATAGGATTGCTGTGGAATTGGAATCTGGGAAAGCTTCTTTAACCTGCTGATGATAAGCTTAAGCATAAGACAATAAAGACTTACAGTAGCTGGTCATATTGACATGAGATAATAAGGGATCAGCAGAAAGTTACGTACCAACAGACATTGTTTACTGGTGACAGTCTCATGTGGAGTGAGTTTATATTTCCCAAAGGAAGTACTGCAAAACAGTCAGCAAGACCAAAGGGAATACATTAGGCCAGGGAAGTGTAATAATTTCAGCAAGTTGAAAGATCTTAAGTGAGAGGGCCATGTTAATTTTCTCTCCCTGCCTGATGATTGAAGGTGATAGGACAGTGATAACTCCAAGAGGACTGCAAGGTTTCATTAAGGCTTGTATAATTTGCCAGTGAAGTGAGCGCCTCAGCCACTGGAAGTTGGAAAGGTATTCCCCATAAGGGAAAGACATTTTCCAACAGTTTATTTGTCATATGAGAGCATCAGCCTTGTGGCAGGAGACGGCTTTAACCCATCTGGAAAACTTACATAAAATAACAAGAACATATGCCTAACTCAAACAAAGTGACAGGTGAATGAAGTTTAGCTGCAGGTGTTCAAAAGGTCCAGAGGGAGGAGGTCTGAGGTCTCTGAAGACAAACACAGTTTTCCCACAGCTATGGGCCTGATAAATCAGACATTCCTGGTAGACTGTTTTCACCATTTTTTATGTCTTCACGGCAATGTCTATTCATAATTTGAGTCAACTTAAATGTGCTCAGATGGGTAAAGGAATGCAAAAATGGGAAAATTAGTTTGACAGGGAGCTGGGAAGAACCAAGTGGCCTTATTCGTTTCCCCATAGTCCTGACTGTTTGTTTAATTAGAGCCATTATTTACCTCATAATTTATCTGATTCAGGAGCAGACTGTTGCCATGTTACTAGAACATCAGGCTGGCAAATGTCAGCTGATAAGGGATCGTCTTTTTGCAGAAGCAGAATGTACTCTATTCATATACCATAATTTTGTAGACTCTGTTGCTGCTGTCTTTGCATGACAGTAACCAGGGCATTTGCCTAATACTCAGGTTAGTCCTATTAGTGTGAGCTTCGATTTTGATGAAAGCAATTTCAGAAGGTAAGAAGATAAAAGTGAGATCATTTACTTATTGCCCATTTTTTATTGGGATGTCAGAGAACTTAAGAAAAACTTTTTTTTCCCCATAATCTTCCCAAATTGTGCAGACCCCAAAGGCATATCAGCTATCAATCAAAATAATTGCAGTTTGCCCATTTGATAACTGACATGGTCTGGTTTTGGGGAGGATTTAGCTTGTGAGAGGTTTATCCTTTCAAATAGGTCATTTTGGGAGTACATTATAATTGGCTTGAAAATTGCCATTTCCAGTGGTATAGTATGACACACCAACAAACAAAACTAGACCAGGATTAGTTAAAGGAGGTCTTCTATAAGTCAGGATGCGGTGTCACAGAATGGAGCTTCGTATTTCCCAGTTATGGTCCTTACCTCCATCAGGTAGAGGTAGTAACATGGGCTTAAAAATGTACAGCAGGTTGTAAAAGCAAAAGGATCTCATAGGAAGTTTGTCTGCTTGCAGAGAAATGTTGAGTCAATTCAGAGTTCAGAAGCTTTTGGACAGTGTGAAGTTTGCAATTAAATGTTCTTTCCCAGGATTAACACTGAAGAGGAGGCTTCCACTAACTTAGCAGCTGCAGTGATAGCCTTAAGACAGCTGGGACAGGCACAGATAATTGAATCCAATTGTATGGTCTCATAGGCAACAGGCTATGCTTACTAAAATTCTAGTGAATTCATAGAATGGGGACGTTAATAGAGAAAAATTAGGAATGCTGAAAAGGCTGAACAAAGGTCTACAACAGTGAACCATTTTGTGTCTGGCAGAATTTGTGACTAAAGCCTTTTGGATTTGGGACAATTGAGAAATGAGAATAACTATTTTATTAATAGCTCTCTAACTATTTTATTAATAGCTCTCAAATCCTGGACAAATGTCTATACCATTTCATTTTGGACTGGCAAGATTGTCTTGTCCCAAGGACTAGTACAGGGAATGATTAGCACCTGGGCAATTAAGTCTTCTACTACGAGGTGAGCCCTTGTATATGTGTAATTTAGGGAGAGGTTTAGTTATATCTATATGAATCTTTATAAATTCCACACTTTTATTCTTCCAATGTGAGAATAAAAGATAGCCCACAGATTTTCAGGCACCTTAATTAAATTAAGGGACTTTTGTTGGAAGTCTTCCTCTGCTATGTCAAGGACAACTGCAAAGAACATAAAAGATCAGCTTCAGGTTGGTCAGGAAATTCTAAAGTGAGGTGGCCATTGGAAGCAAATTCATCAGACATTTTTTTTGGTGCTTGTTTTTTTTTTTTTTTTTTTTTTAATTTATCTTTATTGTTGAAAGTATTACAGATGTCCCCCTTTCCCCCCCATTGACACCCTCCACCTGGCCCCAGTATCCTTCCCTAAGCCTTACCATACTATTGACTGTGTCATGCATATATTCCTAGACCTTTTAATTCAGAAAAAAAAATCTCACACAGCAAAATAAATATTTCTTAGTAAAAGATCCCAGTCACTTTGACTGGTTGAAATAAAAACTCTCTCTGAACTTCATTAGATTCCCTCAATATGAAAACCTTTTCACTCTGAGGGATCTGTTGTCCTCCAAGGTTAGGATATAAAATAGAAAGTAGAGCTCTGGTGTCAACTAAAATTTGACAAAGTTCATTAATTTTAATTTTAGTTTTCCCTTGGCTGTTTAAGAGATTGCTAGTAATAGTTTACTGGAGGTGCCCATATGGAGGCTTCCCTTTGGAGATAGATATGGGGACATTCAAATAAATATTAAATAATTTGCATAAGATCTTTGACAATTTCTTTTCCAGTGCCCCAGCTGTCGACAATTGAAACATTAATTTCTAGGCCAATGTTTTGATAATGGGCCCCCAGGGAGGGTAATGCCGGAGGCCCAGGTGATACTTTGGGCCCTGGACTTGGGGCTTTGTGGCTGGAAAGTAAAGACCTTGGTTGATTTTTGTTTCTGATCTTGCTCCAGGGTCGTTTCAAAACGCTCAGCTAGTCAAGAGTTCTGTCAGTCCTGTGGTCTCAAATCCTATTTTCTGCCTTTTTATCAGTCCACTAATCTCAGGATATAATCCATGTACAAAGAGGGCACCTAGAGCAAGTTGGGTGATTCCATTTATTTCATGGATCTCAGAATGCTGTAGAAAGAGGGTTCCCAAGTGGACTTTAAAGTCAGCCACAGATTCATCTCTTTTTTTTTTTTTTTTTTCTGTGTGTGTGAATAATAGACTAATCAGCATGGGCAGGGAAGACTCTAGGAATGGCTAGTACAAGATTAGTTGCTAATGTAACCACACAGAAACTCCATTTGTTTAATTGTGACTCTTTCTCCTTTTTGCCTCTCCACTCCCTTTCTTAATCATTAAGTCCTTAGGACATCAGATTCTGGTCAGCATCAAACTGTCTTAAGAACAATGTCTCGGGTCCTTTAACCACCAAAACAGTTTTCTCAAACTAAAGATAACATCTTGACCTCAATTGTGTTTCATCCCCAGGCCCAGAAAAGCCGAACTACCCTACCCTCATGAAACTAGAAAGAACTATGCAATGGTTAACATTATGACTTGATTCAATAATCAACTACTCCCTATACAGGCCCCAAACAATCCATAGAATCCATGACCCCAACTCCCGTAATCACCATGATTAACATTTTCCCCCATATATAATCTCTCCCTGTGCAGACCTTTGGGGAGCCAGGTTATAGAACACTAGTTCACTTGTTCCTCTGGGTTTGGTGCCATTTTCTTAAATAAACCTCTATTTTCTTTGTTGCAAAATCCTGTTTGCATTGTATAATGCTTTGACATGTGCAGGCAAATGGACCCCTTTAGTGTAGGCAAATTGACCCCTTTATTCTGGTAACTCTATTTTGCAAGCTCTTTCTGGTTAAGAATCTCAAATATCCTGGTGGATTTGCTATCCTGCTTCCTGCATCTATTTCCAGACTTCAACAGGTCCTACCAACATGTGCACAAACTGTTAAAGATCTGGCAGCCCTGGGTCATAGGCTCAAATAATAACTCTAAAGTTTTCAAAAAAAATGTTGGTGTTTCTCTCTAGGTTTAGTAAAATTTTAAACTATGGCCCTTAGTCAGTCTCTGACCAGGTTTGAAGGGTATCATATGGTTTGTCTACAACCTCAGGTGGTTTTATTTTAAAAGGTAACAGTCTTCAGAATTAAAGCAGTTGAGTCAGAGAATTAGTAAAATGTGAGTACTGCGATGAAAAAGATGGGAGAGTAGGGGCCACATTTGTCCTATCATCTTTTGTTTTAGGTACCTCTTATACCTTTAATTTTTCATTAGCCTTTTGTAATGAGTCTTTTAATGAAGCTATTTTGGAAGCTTCTGCATATTAATTAAAATAGGCATCCCATTCTGTTTGTTCAACTGAAGATCCCTTGCTCTCAAGTGCATTTTGTTGTTGTTGTTTTCTGTTTGTTTAGTTTTGTTAATCCTCACATGGATATTTTTCTATTGACTTTTAGAGAGAGTGGAAGGGAGGAGGAGAGACAGAGAGAAACATTGATGTGAGAGAAACACATGGATTGGTTGCCTCCTGCACACCTCTGGTCAAGGCTGGGGACTGAGCATGCAGCCAAGATACATGACTTTGACCAGAATCGAACCCCTGGGACCCTTCAGTCCATGGGTTGACACTCTATCCATTTAGACAAACCGGCTAGGTCTCAAGTGCATTTCTTAAATGAAAAATCTTGTCTACTTGGAATGTTCCTATAATGGCCATTGTAATTCTAGGTTATTTTTAGTAAAATTTTTCCATTTTATTAAATAGCTGCACCTTCTGGGACTATAGTTGTCAAAAATTATCTATCTATCTATAGATAGATAGATATATATAGATATAGATATAGATATAGATATAGATATAGATATAGAATATATATATATATGCTGGTGGGCCAGAAAGTGATAAACTCACATCTTTGGATATAAACTTTTTTTTGTTTTTTTGTTTTGTTTTTAACAGTAGCCTTTACCTCATGTGCACATTAACAGAAACCAATAGTAACCAAGTAAACAAAACCGTGGACATCAGCAATAACCAAAGAACTAGGGACTGCTGAAAGGATTGAACCAGCAGACTTCAATGAGTGGGGATTGTGAACTAGTTCCAAACAATAGGAGGCCTGCAGCTGCCACCAGCCATTTCCAAGGTGGAATTTGAGGACATAACTTAGGGCTGAAGGTTAGACACTACTGTGGACACCAAAAGAAGGCTTTGTGCTCACCTCCAGCATTTCCCAGTGATTGGGGTGGTTTTATTGAACAGGGTGGTTTCTTTTCTGGGTTCTTGTCCAGATGGATTCGAAGAATGAAGCCACAGACAAAAGGTGATAGGGGGAAAGTACAGACACCTTATTGCAAGCTAATACTACCTCTCAAACCTTAGTTCTAAATTCTATGCCAAAACTCTGTCCCTCTTGGCACAGAGGGGCCACCTAAGAAAGGTGTTCTCTAAGAATCTACTCCTAAGACTCTGTCCCTCTTGGACTGACAGAGGGGCCCCCTAAGAAGGGTGACTGCTGCTTTCTTTGTCTTGAGGCATTAAATGGACTGGAGGCCCTCCTTTTCTTCCATGGGACCTTAGCCCTATAATCGGCTCCCAGGGCCCCTATGTTCACACTTTTCCTTGTTTGGTCATCTTATCTGTTTAGGTTGGAGTCACTTTTGAGTTTATCTTATGGTTTCCTCCCAGTTGTGCTGGCAGAGAAAGCTTTATCTTATAGCTCTCCCAGCTACTCAGGTCAGGGCTGTGTTTGGTCTAACTTATGGTCAGGCTAGAGATACCCCTGTCCTTGGTTTATGGCTGTTTTAATTGCTTAGGCCAGAAATATTTCCATTTGCCTGTAGCATTTCCCTATCTTCCGTACAAGGAAAGCAACTTGGGTCTCCAAGTCTTCATCTCTGTATTCCTCTCCCATGGACTCTCCTCATCCCTAAAACTCCCTAACCCTGCTTATTTTATCCCCAAAACACCTTTCACCAGTGTGGAATAAACCAGCAGACTCCAGTAAATGGAAATTATAAATTGGAACTGGGAAAAGGACTTCTAAACTGGTGAATTGCAGACTGAGCCCAGATGGAACCATCCCCCAGCTCTAAAATGACCTGTAAAACTCTGGACTGAAAAGCCAATTAGATTGTAGCTCAACTCAAAGAGTGTGGAACCCTTGCTGAGAGGAACTTGCTAGTGGCCCTTAGAAAAGGCAAGAAAAACAAAGAACTCAAAAGTGTTGGCAAACAAGGCTGTGTCTCTTATCCCTAAATGTCCTCAGAAGTTTTCTTTGGATTCTGTCATTGCCACCGATCTGTTAAAGAACAAACATTTAATCAAGTAAATTTGGGGATCAAATTGGCTTTGTTGACTAATTCATGAATCCAGCAGCATCCCATCTACCAAACAGAGAAGACCACCAAGAAGTAGTACAATATGGGAGGCTTTATAGGAAGAAACTGGGTGGGAAAAGAAAGTTGATAGCAAAAGAAAAAATATGGGGGTGTTTCAGGCAAAGTTACCTGCCCTCAGAAGAATGTGGGGGTCTTATCAGACAGATTGCCTCAACTTTCTTTCAGAGATTCCTTAGGGCATAGGTGGTAGATTACCTCACTGATAATGACTAGACTGAATGATTCAGATTATATTTTTGGACAAAGTTGAAACTGCAATTAGGTCAGGCATTAAGTTCAAGCTCCATGACATGGGTCTTAGGACAAGGAACTCAATTTTGAGCCTATGGTTTTTTCTTTAACCTATCCAATAGAGTAAAAAATATAACTGGAGAACATTTTAAGGACATTAAAGCATCTTCAAGTTCTCCAGAGTCCCTCTGCAACCTGTATGGTGTCAACAGTGCTAAGAACAAAATTCTGTGTTTAATAAATTTTTACTGAAACAAGATTCATGCTGAATCTTTTTTATTTACCATTGCAGTCATTTCTCTCTCTACTTCAAAGTATCCCCTAGTTAATATAACATTTCTCTCGCTAAGGCTAAACTTTCTGCCTATTCTCTTGATCCCACCTTTTATTACCTCCTCAGGGAACTTGCTCCATCAATTACACATTTTTTTTCCAGACTTTTCAATCATGTGCCTTGGCTTCTTCTTCTCTGCTTTCAAAATGTGTTTCCTCCAAAGTTAAAAACTATTCAAACCAGCCAACCAAACAAGCAATTAACAAGCCACAGAAGAAATAACCTTATGGTTGTCTTTATTTTCTTTCAAGGCCCAAATTCTAAAATGTGCCCACTTTTGTGCTTCCTCTTTAAGTTAACCTCATTCACAGTTAACACTTTATTAAAACTACTTATTTGAACTTTCTTCTCTCTGAACACTGTTTGGGTTTTTAAGAACTTACACTGAGAAATTGTTTATCTTCCCAAAGCACCTTTGTCTGATACCTAAAATGGAACTATATACAGGGGTCCCAAAAAATGTATACATACACTTTGAATAATTATGGAGACAGTGTTTAAAATACATTTTATTTTCAAAATTGAGCTATCATTTGCTAAAGTGTATAATACATTTTTGGGGACATGCTATATATTAAGCAGTCCTGTCCTTATGTCTTGAGAATTAGGGGGGATAATGATTTTTTTACAAAAATCTCCAACTCACCAGTTTGTCAATATATGATGAACAAAAGAGAACTTCTGCCTGCCTAGTTTCCTAATTGATAAAATGGAAATAAATAATAACGAATTACCCCATAGAAGTGCTAGGAAGGTTAGGTGAACTAATACAATTAAGTGCCTTGCACTTGGTAAATATTCAATAAGTTTTCACTATTATGATTACAATGTAAAGCTGCTATTTTTTGCCTCAATGACTCCCTGAGTGCCAGCCCCCTCCCTGCTTGTTTTGAACTTTTTCTTAATTTTTGTCCACTTCTGTGCACCCATACCCAACGTGTGTAATTAAATAAGCCTTGTGATGACATCTTCATTTTGTTCTTTATTTCTTTCCATGTTGACACAGTTACATTCAAATTACCCAAAAAGAGTGCTTCCCACATGGCACAAGGTACAGCACCCATGACCCTCAATAAAGGCACTTCTCAATGGATCCTTGTTCTACCCCCTCCACCCCTAGCCCTGTCTTCTGTGATCAAACTTCAAATTTTTAGGTGACTTTGTGTGGTCCGCTTGGCATGCCGTGTCCCACCCCTCTAGTACCTGTGAGTGTAATAAATCATTTCATATATCTTTCCTGGGGTAATTTCTGCAGCTATGTTGGAGTGATCCTTAAAGAACCCACAGCAGGACCTTACTCCCCTATTCATAATACATTAATTAGTAGCATACTTATTCTCTGTATTAAAAGATATTCAACCCCTCTCCACAATGTTTGCAAAGATTTTATGAGGAAGTCTTACAATGAATTCCTGCTTGAAGACAATTTAAGATCCTGAAAAGTGCTTTCTGGTCTTTACTCCTAAAGCTGATATCTTCAGACTGGTAATTGTGCTTAAGTACAGTTCTTCATAAATTCACCCAACAAGCACCATTATGAAAAGTTCTTCTAGAAAATGAACTTTAATTGGATTTTCAGACATATTGAAGGAGAAATACAACAGAGCACAGATGATAGAACATGGAACTGGTCCCATGACACCAACATTTTTTAAGTTCCTTGGATCTCTGAATCACAATAACTTTTTCCTTTGCCCTTATTCATTTTGGGACAATAACTGCCAACATTTTGCTCAGGCCCTCTTCAATCTTGTTTCACATCATTCTTCCTTTCCTCAAATTTAGAGATATCCTTTCACTAACAACTAGTCTTAGTTCACAGGAGCTAGTACAAAAATTTCTGTTACCTTATTAAAGTTAGTTTTAAATTTCATTGACATCTCTTTCATACAGGTCAACTTTCAGATTCCTTTTAAAAAAAAAAACAATAGTGTTTTAAGTCCTCTAAGTAAAAGAACCAACAACTACTGAAATGAAGTCATCTGCCTTTTCCATCTTTATATTGCAGAAGTAAATGCATCAATATTTATTTAAATAACACTGACTTTCTTTCTGCACTATAGACAGTACGTCAGACATTTCCTAAGCTTAATATCATCCCTGTTATTTTCATCAGTATCATTCTCTTTCCAGTTCAATTTCAACAAGATGTCTTTATATTACTTCAGGATAAACATGTGTAAAGTCAGACTTCTGTTTCATTTCAAATTGTCTGTTGTGTCTGACTTTTACAGACCTATAAACAAAAACTCCTTTTTATTTCTTGCTAGTATGAATTTCCTTCATGAAGACAGTTCTTCAGACATATTGCTTTTGTATATATAATTTTCCTATTGTATTAATGATTTCAAAAAACATTGCAAATTCAAACTGATCAATAGGAGATTATAATATTGTGTTGTGAATGTTCAGAGGGTAATAAAGTGATTACAGTTTTGGAGGTGAGTTCACAGAAGCAATATTTAATGTAGATTTTGAAGACTAATTGAGTTCTGTCCTTAATTGGAAGGTAGTCTTATTCTTTTGATGTTCCTTTCTAAATAATATCATGTTTAGAACTTCCAATTCTCTTTTGTGTTTGTTTAATCTACTTTGCCGGTAATTGCCCATGGAAAGATATACCTCCAGCTTTTAAATACATACTTATATAAATATAAAATATGTCTCATTCTAGGTTGAAAAGAAGTTAAAGCTAGAGATTGTAAATTTCTTAAGAAGCATCAGTTAATATTAGAAAAGGCTTAAGTCAGATGGCCTTGTGTTTCAATATCATCCATGATTTCTTCCTGTCAAAATGTTACTAGAATGGCTATTTTCAGGTCAAGTTAAATAATACATTTGAAGACTATATCATACTAGTATAGTGCATACAGTATTACAGATAATAAATGACTAATTTAACACTTTCTTAGTTTTATTGAAATGATAAGACTTCTGTTCAAGAATGATTTATTGAACACATACTATCTCTTAGAAACCCTGGTGAAATAATAGTTGAGTGAACACTTAGCTACAATAAAATTGGATAAAAGCATAAGAGCAATAAACACATAAAATAAATGGTACAATACAGTTTTTGGAAGGTAGAATGTAAACAGACTATTGTTTTCTTATTTAGAAGACTGAAGAAATACGGACCTTTAACCTGGATGGATAGATCGACAAACCTAGATAATTCCAGGACTGGAAACATCAATAATTCTAAAAGTAAGGATGTGAGTAAGGTTGAAAAAAATATGAATGTCTATATAAGTCTCTTAAATGTATACATCCTTTTTCCCATCCACATAACTACACAACTAAACTTCAGTGTGACTACAGGTTTATCCTCTAGTCTAGAGTATTTAAATCAGTGGGTCTTATGCAAATCTATAGCAAAAATGGGGAATTGGTGAATATATGTACATTAAATATTGGCATCTATCATAATACACTCTATCTCACAAATACCCTGTGCAAAGTTTTTATCTTCCAGACACAGGTGAAAAAATTATTTTCTCAAAACTGCCAAGTCTAAAATGAAAAGATCAACAGGTACTGGCAGTTGTGGACACCTGGTATAATGGCTCAGCCTGTTTTTTGGTAAAATCTTACCATCCAGCAAAACTCTCAAAACAATAAAACTCAACTCAACTGATTAGTGCCCCATCCTTAGATATGAAGGTCCAGTGAATGCCAGGCTTTTTATTAACACGAACATTTGACAAAGACCAAAGAGAGAGAGAGAAGAAAATGAAATCAGAACTCAGATAAACAATACACCTGTCTGTGTAGTAATTTTAGCTCCGTTTTTCCATTGTCTAAATTTAAACCTCAGCTCTTCCCCTTACTGTATCTTCAGGCAGTTTCCCTTAATCTTTCTGTGTCTTGGTTTCTTCAATAAAGTCTTGCAAATCTTTACTTACAGTTCTTACATATTTTATTTAAATGTTATTCATAATCATTTTATTCTTACATGTTATCATAAAAAGATGACTTAAAAATTTTGTATTTTTTTGAGAAAAAACAGGAAATACTTCAGCATTTATGAAACAAATAAAACAACCTGCTGATCTGAAATAGTTATTTGTTTTATATATAGCTTATTATTCTTCAAATATTTTATTTTGGAGTTTTACTAAATTCATAAAAAATGTGTGTTGCTGTTTGTTTCTTAATGTGTATGCATGCATATGCTTATCTTTCCATTGTATTACTTAAAGCTATGCTAGCTTAATTAAATTGAAATATTTTCAATTTGTTTTGTCATGGAGAAGTATGAAGGGCAAAATAAATATATGCTGTTGCTAGGCTGATATAGTTTACTTTTAAAATGATCTAGGGCTACTATTTTTTAGTTTTTAACTTAAATTACCTGATATTGTCTTCTTTGTATTTCTAAATATATTATGCATCTCTTGAAAGCAAAGTATTTTCTATTTATTCTTTAAGTTGGATGTTGTCATTTTAAATGTGTTTCATAAAGATTGCCCCTTTCTGTCAATGTGGAGATTTTTTGAAAAGAAGATGGCTTAAAACAGAAGTTGTCATTTGCTGTTCTATAGCCAGAATTATTCATTATTAGCTGATGGAAGTAATGCTAAGTAATATGGCTTAAAATTTAAAATTATGAATTGAAGCAATATTCAGAAAGACCAAGTTTTGCCTTTTTACCTTATTCCTCCCCTGTATGTGCTCTGTTTTGTAGGCTTCCTGTCCTGCTAACTAATCAGGAAAAAAAGAAAAGAAAAGAAAGAAATAAAAGAAAAAATTAAAAGAAAAGAGGGAGCTAATACAAACTCTGAAATTGTTTTTTCTTGCCAAGTGTGACTATACCACATGTTGCGGTGATCTTGCTCCAGCTGCAAATACATCTGCTATTGATTTTTTGGCATTATAGTAGGTATCCCAATAAGTTAGTTTCAAAATAGCAATCTGTCAGTGTAAATGTTTACAAACATTATTTTCTGGAAAACATCTTACATTTTCTCCCATTAAAGATACCAAAACATTTATACAAATAAATAGTTTTATCAAAAAGGATTTTAAAATATTTCAAAAATATATAGAAAAGATTTAAAAATAACATAAACACTCCTTCGCACTTCTGATTCTACCAAGTACAAATTACTAAGCCATATGTATTTCAGGTCTTCTAAGAATTAAATTATGACACAGATAATTGAGGTCGTTATGTTTTTCTACTTAATTTCATTTCCTTCTTTCTCACTGAGGCCCAGATGTTTTCACTGGTAAATTCTATGAAACATATGAGGGACAAATGATACCTAATCTCTAGTTTGTATTCTGGATAATAGAAACAGAGAGAACACATACTGTTTCATTTCATAAGACCAAATTATTTTAATACCAAAAACATATAGAGATAAAACAAGATGAAATTTAACAAATTGAATCCAAGAAATTAAAAAAAAAAGAATTCTAAAACATGACTAAGGGAGATATATTTTAGGGATGTAAAGCTGGTGTTACTTTTAAAAATCAATTAAATTAATCTTTCAAAACCTACAGGCTAAATAAAAAAATTACATAATCATATTAATTGATACAAAATAAGCTTTTGAAAAATCCAACACATTCGTTTTAATAACTTTCAGCAAAGTAGAAATGGAATTTTCTCAACTTGATAGAACATGTACAAAAAGCCTACATTCTAACAATGATGAGACAAAAGTACATGCAAATTAGCATAGCCAAAATCCAGAACACTGACACATCCCACTAAATGCTGATGAGGATGTGGGACAGGAACTTTTGCTGTGAATGCAAAATGGTCCAGCTGCTTTGGAAGACAGGCAGTTTCTTATAAAACTATATATACTTTTACCAAACTACCCAGGTATCAGTATTTACTACTTAAAGGAGCTGAAAATGTCTGTCCACATAAAAACCTGCATGCTGACGCTTATAACAGTTTTATTCATAATTGCAAAAATTTGGAAGCAACCAAGATGTCTTTCTATTGGTGAGTAAACACACTTTGGTACATTTAGACAATGGAATACTAATCTGTGCTCAAAGAAATGAGCTATTTAGACCTGAAAAAAAAAACACCCAGAAGGAAACTTAAATGTCTACTAGTAAGTGAAATAAACAAATATTCAAGGGCTACATGCTATATGACTCCAACTATACAACACTCTGGAAAAGACAAAAATATGGAGACAATAAAAAGATCAGTGGTTGTCAGCAGTTAGAGGAAATTGAAGAAACAGTAGATGTAGCACAGAGGATATTTAGAGCAGTGAAACTATGACATGAATACCACCATGCTATCTAAAAGTAGGTGTATTTACCAAACCCATAGAGCAAATACCAAGATTGAGTCCTAATGCAAGCTGTGAACTTTAGGTTATAAAGATGTGTTGATGTAGGTTCATCAATTGTAACAAATGTGGGATATTGATAGTCTATGTTTATGTGTCGGGAGAGGGACAGAAGAGTCACAAGGAGTGTTTAATAATTCTGTATTTTCTACTCAATTTTGTTATAAACCCAGAACTGCTCAAAAAATAAAGTCCATTTAAAGTAAAAAAAAGAAAAAGAGAGAAACAAAAAAATGGAAACCTACAGCTATGATCACATTTAGTGTGAGGAACTGGATGCCAACCCCTAAGACTGGAAAACACCCAATATGTTCCCTCTTATAATTTGTATCCCACATTGTGCCAGCCAGAAGTCTTAGTTTGTATAAGAAAACAATAAAATTGAATAAAAAGTGGTAAGATTGCAAAGAAGAAAAAAAAATATCCGAGCCTATTCTTGTTCATACACAATATAATTTTCTGTGTAGAAATCCCCAAGAATTGGAAAAACAACAACAATGCAAAAACCAAACAAACAGAAAACCACTTTTCAAATAAGAAGCAATTATAACAAGGTCACAGGACACAAAGGTAATATATAGAAGTTAATTGCTTTTCTGTGTACCAACAATTTATAATTGAATTTGAAATAAAAATACAATACAATTGAAAATATCACCCAGAAAAAAATAATCAATTAGATATAAGGGATTCATCTAACAAAATAAGTAGAAGATCTCTATGCAGATAAGTATAACACTTAGATGAAAAAAATAAAAATATCTAAATAAGTGGAAAGATATTCTGTTTTCATGAATTGTAAGACATGATATTGTTAAGATGCCAATTCTTCTCAACTTGATCTATAGACAAAATTAAATCTTAATCAAAATCCCAGAAAAATGTTTTGTGAATATAAATTAATTGATTATGTAGTTTCTATGAAAAAGGAAAAGACTCAGAATAGTCAACATTATACTGAATAACAAAATCAAAGGTCTGGCACTGCATGACTTCAAGACTTAATAGAGCTATAGCAATCAACAGTGTGGATATAGCAACATAATGGAAACATTTATCAAGGGAATAGAACAGAAAGCCTTAAAACATACCCACATTAATACAGTAAACTGATATTGGTTAAAGGAGTAAATTAAATTACAATAAATGGTACTGGAAAATATGCCAAAAATGTGATTATAAACACAGATGTTACACCTTTCATAAAAATTATCTTAGTGGATAACCTAACTAGATAAAAATGAATTATAAAACTTTAACAAGAGCATATGGAAGGAAATCTATGTGATTATGGGTTTGACAATGGGTTTCTAAATACAAATCTAAAAGCATGGTCCATGAAAGAAAAAAAAAAGTGATAAATTAGGTTTTATAAAAATTAAAAACTTCTGTTCTGTGATAAACATTGTTAAGAGACTGAAAAGACAAGCCAAGAACAGAACAAAATATGTGCAAACACTCATTTCATAAAGGATTTATATCTAAACTATATTACTCAACAATAGAAAAACAAGCAACCAAATTTTATAAAAAATGAAGTGTTTTTTTTTTTCTTTTTAAATCCTCACTGTAAAATATGTTTATTGAGTTCAGAGAGAGAAGTGAGGGAGAGAGCAGAAAAGAGAGAGAGAGAGAGAGAGAGAGAGAGAAAGAGAGAGAGAGAGAGAGAGAAAGAGATCAGTTACCTCCAATGTGTCAAACGTGCCCCAACCAAGATTGAATTTGAAACCTAGATATGTACCCTGACCAGGAGTTGAACCTGCAACCTTTTGGTGTACAGGATGATGCTCCAACCAACTGAGCCACCCAGCGAGGGGCGAGTGAGGAAAATAGTTTTGAACACAGGTCTCACGCAGGAAAATGT
This sequence comes from Ia io, assembly GCA_025583905.1. Taxonomy (NCBI): domain Eukaryota; kingdom Metazoa; phylum Chordata; class Mammalia; order Chiroptera; family Vespertilionidae; genus Ia; species Ia io. Next base: position 60,517,870 of record JAJQQW010000011.1, on the reverse strand, counting down.
ACATATGGCAAATAAGTACATGAAAAAAATGCTCAACATTACTTATTTTAGGCATTTTCAAATTAAGCAAGGTATCACAACTTGCACATTAGAATGAATGAAATCCAAATCTATTAACAATACCAAATGCTGGTGAGGATGTGAAACAACAGATACTCCATGCTAGTAGGAATGCAGAATGGTACAGGCACTGTAGAAAACACCTTGGCCATTTCTTATAAAGCGAAACATAGTCTTATTATGTGACCCAGCAGTTGTGTTCCCAAGTGATTTGAAATTTATGTCCACACAAAAACCGGCATATGCATGTTTATAGGAGCTTTATTCACCCAAACTGTAAGCAGCTGAGACATCCCTAGTGGATAAACAATCCGTGGCACAAACATCAGTGAAATATTATTTAGCAATAAAAGAAATGAACTACCGAACCATAAAAAGACACAGAGGGACCTTAAATGTATATTGCTAAGTAAAAAAGCTAGCCTTAAAAGGCTACACACTGTTTGATTTCAATTGTATAACATGCTGGAAAAGGCAAAACTTTTTGATGCATGTTTGCCAGGGTTTTGAATGGGGATGTTGGGATTAATGGGTGAATGAAGCACAGGGCACTTTTAGAAGTTGGAACTATTTTGTCTGATATTGTAATAGTCAACACAAGACATGAATTTGTATAGAAATTTACAGAATAAAATTGAAATGTAATGTATGCAAAATAAAAAAAAAAAACACAAAAAGCATTAAAGAGGTCTAGGGATTCCTGAAAGGAATGCAAGCCTCTGTTAAGAGAATATGAAAGCATTACAAATGTATGTTGCAAGGGTGCTGACTTAAGGAACTTGGAAAGATTGGAGTCTATAATACTAAAGGCAAAACAAACTACATGTACAAACTGTACATTAAAGAGGTCTAGGGATTCCTGAAAGGAATGCAAGCCTCTGTTAACAGAATATGAAAGCATTACAAATGTATGTTGCAAGGGTGCTGACATAAGGAACTTGGAAAGATTGGAGTCTATAATACTAAAGGCAAAACAAACTACATGTACAAACTGTACTCTAGTTAATAAAGTTGTTTCCCAAAGTGATGCAGGTTAACAAGTCTGATACTGCTCTACATTCATAGTGGATTTGGATGGTGAGATGACAGATGGTGGGAACAGGTGTTTTGGATACCTGGAATGAGTCCCCTTGTGGGGTCTTTAAGAATAATTCCCACACAGAAATTACACTAGCAGAGGCGAATGAAACTTACAGATTACCTACAGGTATACTTTCTAGAGGAGGGAGGCATGGCATGCCACCAGGGGGGGCATATGGGAGGAGCACCCAGTGTGCAGGGACAACCAGGCCGGTGGGGAGCTGAGAGTGAGGACCAGCGATCAAGCATCTCTATTGGGAGTCCTGGTGGAGTACACAAGCAAAAGGCCCAAGGGGATATACTGATGGATTGAATGTCACTAGGTCACAGTTGGGGGAAGGCAAAAAGGGGACCTAGTAGCAGGGACCAGCTTATCACAGGGGTGTATCTGCTCATCTGGGCAGAGTGCTCACAGCCTGTTTCTAGAAATGTTGAATATCAGGGAAATATGAAATTTTAAAAAAATTACAAACTCCAGGAAGATAGTGGGAACCAGGTTTCTCATTTTTGAAGTGGGAGATTACAGTTAATAAGCAAGGTAACAATGCTTGAATGATCTATGGATTAGAACTGGAGATATCTGTATAAATATAACTTTACCTTAATTTGTATACATGTTAAATGGAGAATTATTTAGAGACTAGAGGCCCGTTGCACGAAGATTCATGCAATAGGCCTTCCTTTACCTGGCTGCCAGCACGGGTTTTCCTCCAGCACCCAGGACTCAGGCCTTCACTCTGGCGGCTGCCTTCTGCCTTCGCTCCGTCCTGAGTCTTCACAGGCTTCGCTGACTCCAGCTGGAGTCTGCAGGCTTCACTCTAGCTGGAATCTTCACTTCGTTCGGGCCTAGGTACCACTCCTGTAGATACCTCTGTCCCCCGCCCTCCCCCTCATAGCATGTGTCCTGCCCCGCCTAGCTGCCCCATGCCTGGAGCAGCTGGGGGGCGGGTCCACTGCCATCTTTGCCCTGCTGATTTGCATATTCCCTCCTGATTGGCTGGTGGGCGTCACAGAGGTATGGTCAATTTACATGTTTCTCTTTTATTAGTGTAGATGTGTGTGTGTGTGTGTGTGTTTGTGTGTGTGTGTGTGTGTGTGTGTGTGTGTGTGTGTGTACATATATATGGGTTAGTATACACTAACACATTTCATTCCTCTGTCAGCTGAGAAGGCCTAGAAACAACGAAGCCCCAGTGGTAAAAAGTGTACCAGGTACACTAATCTTAATTTTCAATATCTTTCCCAAACAAAAAAACAGGGAAACCTGCAGAAATGGACAATTCCAAGCCTGGGACAGTACATATATAAGATGAGGTTAGAGTACATAGAAAGTAATAAAATGATCAAAAGAAAGAAAGAAAAAAAGGAAGGAAGGAAGGAAGGAAGGAAGGAAGGAAGGAAGGAAGGAAGGAAGGAAGGAAGGAAGGAATAAGGGAGGAAGGGAGGAAGGAACGCATGAGGCATCAAAGAGCCAAAGTTGAAAAAAAAAAACTGAGCAAGAAAATAAGAGTATTGGATTATGACCTAACATATTAAAGAAATAATCATGAGTTCACATGACAAAAAAAAGCATATAATTGAATAAACTAATAAATGGGAGAGAAAATAAAAATCTATGCAGAATAATTTTAAATAATTATGTGAGTCCATCCTTAATAAGGTGAAAAACAACTTCCTATTCCTTAAGTTCGAACTTCACACAATAACTTCTTTCCAAAGAGTAGAGTGGGAAAAAAACAAAAAAGTCCAACTTTACAGTGGATAACTATCAGCAATATTATAAAGTTTTACATGTATAGGCCTTAGATACATACATTTGTGAAATTTTTGCTTAAGAAACTCGGATTTTTTTTTTAGTATTGTAAATTGTATTTTAGCTACATTTTCTAATTTTTTATTGCTGCAACATAGACTTTTGCAAATGATTACTGTATATTGTGCTGTGAATTTTAAAAATTCACTTGCTGATTTAGAATGTTTTGTGGATTCCTTAGAGTTTTCCTTCTTAGGTGATGGAGACAATGAATGCTATACAGTTGAATGGCTAGATCATTTTATACGCCTTTAAGTAGCATTGAGTTTTTTCTAGATGTTTAATTTACTCGCAGACCAATAATTCTTTTGACAGTGGGGAGTCAAAAGACTTTGAGTCTTGTTTTTGAGATATATTATTTTGCTAGATCTAGGGTAGCCTTTACACTGGGTTAATTTAGTCTTCCTTCAAAGGTATAGCTTTTCTCTTAATCTCTTTGGAAAATCCTGGTTTTCAAGTTCTCTCCTATCTTTGGCTGGAACATGGCTCTCTCCTATCTTTCTTTTCCAAATGGCAGGTAGAGTTCTGAAATGGCCCCAAAAGATTCCAGGCCCCTGTCATACAAACACCTTCTTCAGCTATTCAATCAAAGAGTAATCTAGATAATGCTGTGATGGCATTTTGAAGATGTAATTAAAATTCCAAGTTGTTTGACCTTAAGAAATTGAGATTATGCAGATAAGCTGACATAAGCACAAATCTTTACAAAGCAGACCTGTCAAAGAAGTGGAAGTCATAGAGACATGTTCTCTCTGGTGTGGAATAAAACAAACATCCATGCTATGAACTGCCTATGGTACTAAACTGGCAGGAAACCATGGGTGTTCTCCAGAGGCTGAAAATGGTCTGTGGCTCAGAGCAATGATGGAAATGGGGACTTCTGTCCAACAACCACAAATAAGTTCTGCCAACTACAGAGGTTTTGAATATATATATAATAAAAGGCAAATAGACCAAACAGTGGAACAACTGAACAATCAGTCGCTATGACCTGCACTGACCACCAGGGGGTGCGTGAGGAACATGGCAGGTGTCGGCAGCAAGCGGCAAAGCATGGAACATAGCAGGCATTGGCTGCCCACAGTGGGAAGGTGGAGCAGGTGAATGCGGGTGCCAGAACAAGGCGGGGTGCCAGTCGCTGTCATCAGGGCGAGCTTCTGATGGTTGCTGAAAACTCTTTGCTCCCGCACACCACGGTCCCACCCAGTGCTCACACCTGCTGCCAGAGCTGTCGCTCGCACCCGCTGCCGGTGTCCAGCGCCAGCCCGATTGCTCAGTGCCATCAGCAGGTGCAAATGGTGGCAGGAGCAGGGGTGCCGGCAGACAGGGGACTTGGAGCCATGGTGGGAGGGCCAGGGCGGGGGCGTGGAGAATGGGCCACGACTCGCCCCTGTGCCCACCACAGCCTTGCAGCCCACAGTTCCTTTCAAGGTGCACAAATTCGTGCACTGGGCCCCTAGTACATATGTAATTTTATTGATTTCAGAGAGAAGGAGAGTGGGAGAGAGAGATAGAAACATCAGTAATGAGAGAAAATCATTGATCGGCCGCCTCCTGCATGCCCCACACTGGGAATCGAGTCTGCGACCCAGGCATGGCCCTGACCAGGAATCCAACCCTGACCTTCTTGTTTTGTAGGTCGATGTTCAACCACTGAGCCATGCCAGCCAGGCTACAGTGGGTTTGAAGACCCTGATCTAAGACAAAAAATGAAGCCTTGGCTCTCATCTGAAAGGAGAATACAGTCTTATCAGCCAGATATCTGATTCACAGAAATTGTAAGGTACTTTTTTTCCCCAGTTGCTATAGTAGTGATTTATTATGCAGTAATAGCAATTAAAATAGTGCAGTAGCTGTTCCTTGCCTGGTCGTGGGCAGTTTCTCCCTATGTATTCTAGTTTAATATTCAACCAGAGATTCAGTGGGATTGGAGAGGATAAGTGTGGATTACTACTCCTTTGGGGTAGTTCGCCCTGCACTTCTCACCTCCTTTAGCCACACAACCTCTGCTCTCTGGCTTCAGCTCAGCAACAAGGTCATTCTGGTGATCATACCTCCTTATTTTGGTAGTTTTGATAAATGCTTTAAAAGAAAAACATTAAAGTGATCTTATTTTGTTCCTCCAAACAGCTAAGCCATTGGCTTACTATTTAAAAGCTATTCTTTCACATGTTTTGACAGTTTCCTACTTGTTTATGGAGGGAGGGCAAGTTTGATACTATGTACTCTAATATGCCCCAAAGTCAAAACTAGAAGTTTCTTGACGTTTTATTGCGTTTTCTCCACAATGCAACCCTACAAGGCTACTGTTGGTACTTTTTTTTTTTAGGTATTTCTTTTTTTTATTTTTTGCTCTCTGTTAGTTTTTGAAACTTACTCTAATGTTATCTTAGTGATTTTCTTCAGATCTTTATGATATTGACAATAATTTTATCTAATAAAATTCACTCATTAAGTCCTTTTATCCTTTCTTCTCCACAGCAACCTTAAAATAAGCCTATCATATGAAAATCTTCCTCTAATCTCGTTAACATAAATATTTAAATTTTCTTTTATAAAAGTAACTATATTTTTTCTAAAATTAGTTAAATACATTTATTGCTACATTATGTCAGTTCTGTTCTCATTAGTTTTCTTTATCTTATTCTTTACCTTAGTATTTTATTTTTACTCCCATCTTTTAGTCAGCTTCTGTGGGTGGTCAAATCCAACATTATTCTGTTTGCCTATAGCAGTAAAACATTTTTATTGTGCTCACTCTTGAAAAATATTATGATTGGATATAAAATTATATGTTAGGATTATTTTCTTTCAGCCAGAGTGAAGATATTACCCCACTTTCTTTTGGCATCTGTTGTTGCAAATGAAAAATTCATTGCCAGTCAATCAGTCCTTTATTGTTAAGATTTCTTTTTGCTAGTAGCTTTTTATGATTTGTTTTCCTTTAATGTACAGCATTTTCATTATAATATATCTAAGAATAGGTTTATTTATTTATTCTCTTTATTACTATAAAATACATATTTTTTAGAGATCACAAATTGTCCCCTCCCAATTTGGGGAACATCAAAATTATTTATTCAATTGCAGTTTCTCCTCTACTTTCCTATTTTCTCTCTTTTTAAATTTAACCCATTGTGTGAATGTTGGGGATTTTCAGTGTATTCTCCAATGGTTCTTAAGAGTTCTTCCCATTTTTCTGTATGTATGCTGGCTACCTCTTCTTACTATCTTCAATTTACAATTTTTCTCCAGGCTGAAGATTTGCAAAGACATTCTTTTGAAAAATGTTTTATTACTAGTGAAGTATATTTTATAACATGATTTCTAATCTTTTTTCATATTACTGGGATATTATTTTTTATAACTTCATGCTACCTTTAAATATAATTTGATACATTATTTATATGTTTGAAATTATTTAATATAGTTTTGAAAAGTATTTGTTGGAATGGCATATAAAATTATTTTAATCTGATGAAAAGTTGTCCTTTGGTAGATGTTGTTTCCTATCTTCAATATAAAATCTAGTGTTCTGTGTTTGGAGTTATTGCCTGTGGTAATCAGGGTAATACTGAGGAGATAGAAGAGAGATAGGTAGATAGGCATGGGGCCATAGGAGCAAAGAAAAATAGCGAAGTCCAAGAATAACAAGATACAGCTTGCTGACTAGTTGCTAAGGCAACCCGGCTGGGCAAAAACCCAGCTAGGAGGGAGTTGCTGGGGCAACCCAACTTGGCAGGGAAGAACCAACACCCCTACACAGAGAGCTTCCTCTACCCCTATAGACAGAGAGCTTCCTCTACCCCTATAGACAGAGAGCTTCCTCTACCCCTACGCAGCTTCCTTGGAAGAATCAATCAGAAGCCAGCAGGATGGACATATATATATATATATATATATATATATATATATATATATATATATACAATTTTGGGTTCATCAAAAGGGCAATAGGATAGGAAATCTGGGAAATGGTTGCCTCAATAAACAATATAAATAATGCCCTATTTTTCCAATCAAACAAATATATGTACATAATTACAGAATAAAACCCAATGAAGTACATTGAAAACAGCATGTTTCAGAAAGGCTTGCTAGTAAGTATAAACATCCTATCAAAATGAAAAAGGCAATGGACCTTCATTCATTTATTTATTCTACCATTTAAACATCTAAGATATTTTTATAACTCTTAATATACCAGATTTAGTTACGAATACTACATAATTAGCAAATGAATCTCAAGTAATTGACCCCAGATCTTGCCTTTTGTTTGGAACATCTACAGATAATTCAATTAGATTCCACATTACAGAGAGGAGATCTGAGCTGAAGAAGTAGAAAAAATAGAAAATAATTTTGCATATTTACTTCTTAATTATTTAAAAATGACAATGTTTATAAAAGAAATCAGAAAGACACATTGAATATTCATTTAGAAATATTCTGTCTCATGAAAGGTTAGTAGTTGTTTCAGAGAGTTCATATTAGATTTTATGTACATGATTGGGTCCATAACCCTGTAGCAGGAAAAAAACATTCCTGTGATGTAACAGTCTGGTTCATGCAATTTGGTGCTTGTATCAGTCACATGATTCCTATAGGAACATAAATATTGGTGTCTGGGACAGCATTTAAGTTCTCATTTAATACTTCGAATTGTCCTGAAGAGAGCTATTGTACTGTAGGGTGAGGATAAAGACCACACTTCACACTCTTCACTAGGCTGGTAAGGTAGATGAGCTTCATACAATAATCCGTACCTTAAATCCTACTCAGACAAAAAACTTCTCTCTCCAAACACACCAGTCCTGCTGACTATTGCCACTTTAAAAGCAGCTGCTTAGAATCCAGTCTTTTTTTTTAAGTAGTAACTGAAATGATTGAAGCCAACAAGGCTAATCTGATTTCTGAGAAAAATTGAGGTCAGTATGTTTGGACTAAAGAGTGGAAGACTTACTATTAAATACAAATGAAATTGTAATCTTCCCTGAATTTTAAGTACATTGAAAGTCAGGAACAAATGAAGCAATATTTAGTCTAAAAAATTATAAGAATTGGAAGATGAAATGCTTGGGTTATAATGCCTCCCTAACATTTCATGGTAGACTGAACAGACGAAAAACATCATTATAGCATAAAAGAACCTATCAGATCCAAATTACTTGTCACCGAACATAACTAAAATCTTCTTAATAATTTAACTGCACACATCATAGTACATAGTACATAGTACATACAGAGGAGATAAACACGTTACTTAGGAAAATATCACCTGAATGTCTTTTTACCAAGAGTTAACTTAACATTTAAGAAAATACTGGGTAAATGAAGTTAAAAACAACAGACATTTTAATTAACTTTTAAAGATAAATACATCATCCTATATAATAAAGAGGTAATATGCAAATTGACCCTCACGCCCTCACAAAAGATGGCCGCTCCCATGTGGTCAAAGATGGCCACCACAAGATGGCCAGCAGGGAAGGGTAGTTGTGGGCAATCAGGCCAGCAGGGGAGGGAAGTTAGGGGCAAACAGGCCAGTAGGGGAAGGCAGTTTGGGGGTGACTGGGCCAGCAGGGGAGGGCAGTTGGGGGGAACCAAGCCTGTAGGGGAGGGCAGTTGGGGGCGACGGGGCCAGCAGGGGAAGGCAGATGGGAGTGACCGGGCTGGCAGGGGAGGACAGTTAGGGGGGACCAGGCCAGCAGGGGAGGGCAGTGGTTAGGGGGTGATCAGGCTGGCAGGCAGAAGTGGTTAGGGGCAATCAGGCAGGCAGGCAGGTGAGCAGTTGGGAGCTAGCAGTTCTGGATTGTGAGAGGGGGGATCGGTCCTAAACCAGCAGTTAGACATCCCCTGAGGGGTTCCAGATTGGAGAGGGTGCAGGCTGGGCTGAGGGACACCCACCCGCAGTGCACGAATTTCATGCACCGTGCCTCAAGTTATAAAATCATCCTCACTGAAACACAGTGAAGTAACTTCTCTGATTATAAGCACAGTTCATCAATCTATAAAGATATGAGATATTTAATTTTTTATTCAACAATCAATTATTGGACACATATGGTAAGTATAGTGCTTGACACAATGTAGTCTCACAATCTTTGTTAATACATGTAAATAAATATGAATGATGATAATGCTTTATTGACCCCTTGTACTTACCTTTTAAACATTTTTACTAGTCTTGCATATATTTTGTCAAATTTGTCTCCAAGTAGTTTATATTTTTTAGATGCTGCTGTTAAGTGTATTTTGAAGTCATCAAATTTCTCTATGCTTTTTATTTAATTTATTTTTGTTATTTATTTTTCTAGTTACTTATGTAAAAGTGAAGTCATGGGCTTGAGACTTTTCTTTTCTAGCATTTGGTATTAAAAATTTCCACTTAATAGTGCTTTAGCAGAATTTGTAATTTTATGTGTTGTGTTTTTATTTTTGTTTACTTCAATATATGTTTTTAATTTAACTTTTAACTTCTTTAACCCAATATTTTTATTGAGTTTCCAAATATTTGGAATTTTTTTGTTTGTTTTTGAGTATTTAATTAATTATGAACAGAGATTATTTTGTATCTTATATGACTTGACTCCTTAAAAATTTGTGGAGACTTGTTTTATGACCTATCTTGCTAAATGTTCCACGTGTACTTGAAAAGAGGTTGAATTCTGCTGGTTTTGGAATGAGAGGTCTATAAATGTCAATTAGATAAAATTAAATGATAGTCTTTTCATACCCTTACTGATTTTCTGTCGACTTATATCAGCAATTATTGAAAGTGGTATTAAAATCTTCAACTATAATTGCCAATTTGTCTTGTTCCCCTTGCAGTTCTATTAATTATTGCTTTTTGTGTTTTGAAGTTCTGTTGAAACGGAAATAAACATTTACAATTGTTATGTCCACTTGATATATTAACTCCTTCAACTTGATCAAATGGTATTCTTTGCTCCTAGTAATGTTCTTTGTTTTATAACTTCTTTGTCTGAGATTAATAGAGCCATTAATGCTTTCTTCTTCCTATTCTTTCTTTTCCTTCCCCTCTTCCTCCTTCTTTTATAAACAACACCCATTTGTTACCTGGAAGTTCTGTAAGTCAGGAATCTTGGTAGGTTTGACTAGATTCTTTGGTTAAAAGTCAAAAAGGCTAAAATCAAGATGTTGGCTGGCCTGGGATATCATCTGAAAGCTCCTAAGGAAAGATATCTTCTACCTCATTTAGGTGGATGAAAGAATCCCATTTCTTATGGTTTTAGGATGAAGTTCGCTGTGTCCTGACAGCTTTTGCCTGGGGATTGTGCTCAGGTCATGGAAATCACTCTCTAGTTCTTGTGCTTGGCTCCTTCAATCAACAAGCCAGAAACTGTGCATCCAGGCCAGCGACCATGCATCTAGTCTTATACTTCAAACCAGGATGACTTTGCTTTCTGCCATCTGTCAGATAAAACTCTGATTATAAGGCTAATGTGATTAGTTTAAGGTCACCTTTGGTCTTCTTTTGATATTATCAAAGTTGACTAACAAGAACCCTAATTAAATCTTTTAGCCCACACGGTGTTGCTCAGTGGTTGAGTGTTGACCTATGACCTAGGATGTCAGGGTTTGATTCCTGGTCAGGGCACATGCCCGGGTTGCAGACTCGATCCCAGGTGTGGGGCATGCAGGAAGCAGATGTTTCTGTCTCTCTCTCCCTTCCTCTCTGAAATATATATATGTGTGTGTGTGTGTGTATATATATATATATATATATATATATATATATATATATATATATATATATATATATATATATATATGTTTTAAAATTGTATGTCCTTTTGCCACGAAACATAACAGAACTAGTGCTATCTTATCAGAGTCATATTCCCAGGGTTTAGGGCAGGAAATTGAGGGTGGGAGTATGGGCAATTTAGGAATCTGCCTATTGTACTCTCCTAGACTCCAACCATGTCCTATTGATGCTGCACTAGTGTTCAAAAATAGAGCTCATTTCATTATTTCATGGTTCTGCTGCCATCAACATATGGGTTCAAAGTTTAGTTCTGTCTAGTTCTTCTGCGTCCTAAGACTTTTACTTAACTAAGTAGCCCTCAAATGTGACCCATACTATCCCTGAATTGATGCCCACATCCATCAAATTATCAATAATATTACTATCATTAATTCTGGCCTCCCTCCTCTTTTCCTTGGACCATTAATAGTCTCTAAACTCCCAGAGAGATGCTGCCAATCACTCCCTTCTAGTTCTGCATTTGTAATGGAACTTTATAACTTGTAAAATGTCTTCACATATATCATTTAAGGCTTGTAACAATTCTGTGGACTAAGCATTATAGCTTCAATGTTCAGAAAAGGTCATGGTGTGAAAGTTAAATAATTAACTCAGTGTCCTACAGCCAGTAATTTATTTGTCAACAAATCACCATATCTTTTTTTTTTTTGCAGATCTCGGCATCTTTATTGAGTATTTGCAAAGTATATCATTTTTCATTTTTTTATTTTAACCTATTTGTATCTTAATATTGCATGTGTGTTTCTTATAGGCAGCACAAGTAGAGTGTTGCATTTTAATTAAATATTACATTTTCTGATATTTCATTGGAGTGCTTAAATTACATATGTGATAATTACCATGGTTAGGTTAAAATCTATCACGTCAATAGTTTTTTTTTATGTGTTTTATCTTAGTTTTAGTTTTCCTCTTATTTCAATTTACTTCAGATGAATATTGTTTTATGATTTCATTTTATCTCCTTTGTTCATTGGTTAGCTATATTTTGTTTTGTTATTTTAGTGGTTACTTTATTTTTTTAAAGAGTCATTTAAAAAATATGATTTATTGATTGCAGAAAGAGGAAGGGAGATGGAGAGAGGGAGGAACATAAATGATGAGAGAGAATCATTGATCTGCTGCCTCTGTACACTCCCTACTGGGGATCAAGCCTATAACCTGGGCATGTGCTCTGATCAGGAATTGAACCACAATCTTCTGGTTCATGGGTTGATGCTCCACTACTGAGCCACACAGGCCAGGCTGAGTGGTCACTTTAGAGTTGATATCGTACATAATAAAAGGGTAATATGTAAATTACCATCACTCTGCTACACCCATGATTGGGCCAGCGGGAGGCGCAGGGGGCGGGACTCAGGGTGGCCGGGGTGGCCAATTGGGCCGGCGGGGCTCTGAGCTCGCATCACCAGAGGCGGCGCGAGCTCAGCATCTGTGCCATGGCTGTGCTGCGGCACAGAAGGGGCTTCTGGGGCAGCGAGCCCACGTCCTGCTGCAAACCATCAAAAGCGGGAGCGAAAGCAGGGGAGCTGGCTGTCTGTCCGCTGGTGCATCAGCCTTTCGAAAGCCTCCGCCGCGGCCTGGTGCACCAGTGGACAGACAGCCAGCTCCCCCGCGATTGAAAGCAGGGAGTTGTGTGTCTGCTCCAGCACCAGTGGTACCCCTGCCATCAAAAGAGGGGAGCAGGCTGCTAGCAGTGTCCGCGGAGCGTGGTAGGCTTTTCGGGGCAGTGGATATGGCCTGGATGGCAGGTTAGGCCTAGGGGACCCTACACGTGCATGATTTAGTCATGCACTGGGCCTCTAGTTATATTATAAATCTTTAACTTACCGCAGACATTTAACTTATCACATGTGGTATTATACCATTTCATGTATAGTATAAACTGCAAATGAAATTCTTGCTTCCCCCCCATCTTCACACTATCGTTGGCATACATTTTAGAAATATATATGTTATAGTACCAAAACACCTTTTTAAAATGTTTGAGTAAAATCAAATATATACTAAAAGAGTTCAGCAATAATATAAAACAATTATATATTTACCCAATTTACTTATCATTGCTCTCCATCCCTTTGTTTTGAGCTTAATCTCAATTAGCATAATTTTCTTTGGCCTGAAATACTTCATTTATTCTTCTTGTAATGCAGGTCTGCTGGTGATATTTCAGTTTTGGTATGTGTGAAAATGTCTTTATTTTGTCTTCATGTTAGAAAAAGATTTTATGAGGTTTAGAATTATGAGTTAATAAAATTTTCTTTTAATGCCTTAAAAATTTTCCTCCACTGTGTTCATGTTTGCATTTTTTTCTATGAGAAATCTCATCACCTGTATATAACACTACCCTTTCCTCTGTTTCCTTTTAATATTTTCTCTTTATCACTGGTTTTGATATTATTCTTGTTTTTTTATTTCCTGGTGTGTATTGGCTTATTGATCTATGCCTTATAATTTTCATCAAGCTTTGAAAGTTGTCAGACCTTATTTATTCATATGTTTCAGCCATTATTTCTTTAAACATATATATATTTTTTCCTTTTTGTACCCCTCTTTCTATTCTTTTCTGGGCACAATAGTTCTAAATATATTAGGCCACTCAAAGATAGTTCCCAACTCACTGATGGTCATTTTATTTTTAAAATTATGTTTCTCTACATTTCAAATTAGATAATTTTTAATGTTATATGTTCAAAATCACAGAATTTTTTGTCTTCCATTACGCCTAATCTATTAGTTACATACAGTACCTGTACATTATAGTTCTAATTGATTGCAGTTTAATTTGAGTATATTAGATACCTTTTCTATCTCAACTTATTGAACATATGGAATATACCTATAAAAATGTTTTCATGCCCTATATGTTAATTTCAATGTTTGTATTGATTTGAGGTGAGTTCCAATTGATTGTGTTTTGTATGTTTTTTTCTCATTAATATGGGCTGTGTTTTTTCAGTTTCTTTGCCTGTCTGGAATTTTTTTTATCTCCACTTTACATATGAGAAAACTTGAGGAACAAAGAGGTCAAACAACTTTACTAAGGTCACAGGACCTATAAATGGAATGAAGCTGGGATTCACACCAGGAAATATATAACTGCAGAGTCCATGCTCTTACCAACTGTGTTATCCCCCCTTATGAATGCACATGGCAATGAATCATAGCCACTATTGGAGTCAGTGAGGCAAAAAAGTGTAGAAAGAATTATCTCCTTAACCTCTTTATTCTACCTCTCCCACCAGTAGCCTCTACTGAAAAAAATGCAACTGGAAGCTGGAGGGCAAAGGAACCAGTGTACTTCAATTTGCAAAGTTAGCTTTTCAAGCACAAAGCAGGGTAGAAAGGATGGAGAAAGGATCTACAAGATGAATATTCTAGAAAAGATAGCCTATAAAGTATATCTAAAAATAAAAATTAGATATGGTATGAAAAAGGATAATGGCTTTTAAAATTTCAGGCTGCAGAATTATTTATGTAAGTTAAATCCTACCTAATAAAAGAATAATATGCAAATTGACCACACCTTTGCTACGTCCAAGCCATGCCCACCAGCCAATCAGGGTGAGTATGCAAATTAACCCAACCAAGATGGCGGTTAATTTGCATACATTGGCACCCTGAGTGGACCCCCTGAGATGGATTGCAGGGAGCTGGGTGTCCGCTCTGGAACTATGATGAAAGCCTCCACTGGAAGCTTTTGGCCTGGTGCTGGAACAGACCCCCTGCAATCGATCACAGGGAGCTGGGGGTTGCTTCGGCCTGGTGCACGAGTGGACCCCTTCCAATTGATCACAGGGAGCCAGGTGTCCGCTCCGGCCACTGCAATTGATTGCAGGGAGCTGGGGGTTGCTTCGGCCTGGTGCAAGAGCGGACCCCCTGCAATTGATTGTCTGGGCAGGGAGCTGGGGGTTTGCTTTCATCCTGGGCAGGAGCAGACCCCCTGCGATTGATCTCAGGAAGCTGGGGGTCCGCTCCTGCCCAAGAGGCTTTCGGTCTGAGCAGGGCTGGGCAGGGACTGAGCCGGTGATCAGAGGGAGCTTCCACCACAATTCTGGAGAAAAAAATGAAGGTCCGCTGCTAGAGGGCTAAGAAATGTCATATCCTGCCATAGCCGGTTTGACTCAGTGGATAATGCCTTGGCCTGCAGACAGCAGGGTCTGGGTTTGATTCTCATCAAGGGCATGTACCTAGGTTGCAGGCTCCTCCCTGGTTGGGGCCCAGATCAGGGTTCATGCAGGAGGCAACCAATCAAAGTGTTTCTCTCACTTTGATGTTTCTCTCTGTCTTTCCCTTTCACTTCCACATTCTCTGAAAGTCAATGGAAACATATCCTCAGGTGAGGATAAAAAATAAATAAAGAAATGCATATCCTATGAAAGACACATCTTGAAAATGCCTAAAGAAAGTTGTAATTTTTTCTTGGTGAAGGGACTGGAGTCCATGTTGATAAAAACACCTTGGTGGCTGCGGTGACTGGCAGTGGCTGCAGCAGTGGGGTGATGGGGCTGGTGGCCTTCCCCTGATCAGCCCGGTTGCCTCCCACAAAGGGATGCCAGACTGTGGCTTAGGACCGCTCCCGAGGGGGTGCGGTCCTAAGCCATCATTAGGACATCACCTGAGGGCTCTCAGTATGTGAGAGGGGGCAGGTTGGGCTGAGGGACCTCTGACCCCCAGTGCACGAATTTCATGCACCAGGCCCCTAATATTATGTAAAATCCCAATATAGAATATACATAAAAATAAGCCCTATTTCACAAAAGATAAGAAACCCAACAACAGCTTTGACTCTCTTAATTATACTGATGGTTGATACTGGAGCATAGTCATTGCCCAACTGAATGTTGTTAAACACAGCAGAAAAGCAGGTAGTAAAAAGAACATGAACTTTGATTAGAAATGCAAAGTACTGACTATGTGCTTTGTTTGTTATAAAAATTAAGATTTTATAACTCATATGTCATTTAACTAAGGGATTTGATCTTATTTATTGTCATTATAAGCAGAATTAAGAATTATCAAATTGGCTGGCTGGCATGGCTCAGTTGTTGAGCATCCTATCTAATAAAAGGGTAATACGCAAATTAATTGTCACTCCGTCACAAAGATGGTGGCGCCCATAACCACAAGATGGCAGCACCCAGTCCTTTCAGCCCTGCCAGAGTCCCCCAGTCCCAGAGGGCGACCGCTGAGAGCGGGCAGTGTGAGCGGCCTGGCAGAATGCTTGCTTTGTTGCCGCGGCGACAAGGCAAGCGAGGCAAGCATTCCGCGCCTGGCCGCGGATAGGCCTCTGGGTTGTGGAGAGCCTCTGGACAGTGGGCGCAGTGTGGCCAGGCCCCACAGAGAGCTACTGGTGCACGGATTCATGCGTAGGGCTACTAGTTGACCTATAAACCAGGAAGTAACGGTTTGATTCCCAGTCAGGGCACAAGCCTAAGTTATGGGCTCAATCCCCTGTAGTGGGGCATGCAGGAGGCAGCTGATCAATGATTCTCCCTCATCATTGATGTTTCTATCTCTCTTTCCCTCTCCCTTCCTCTCTGAAATCAATAAAAATTTTATTTATAAAGAATTATCAAATTATATTAATGCTATGTGCAAACGCTTTACTAGTTTGAGCTGTTCTATAAAATATTCACAAGCAACTCAAAGGAAGATGGCAGTAGAAATCAAACTAAGTAGAATAGGAATGCCTGGAAGGCTGGAAGCTGACCAGAACAACTCCCTGATTATTATCCCCAGATAATTTCTCTTCTTATCCCCTAATCTGATGAAAGATAAAGATATCATATGTGGTCATGGTTGCATATCAATAGAAAAACTCATGGAAATAAACATGTGGAATACTGTGTAATGTCATTATATTACATAAGAAATAAATGGCATAAAGTTCTCCCTGAAATATATAAAAACTATGTTTTAAAATATATCTCTGTAGAAATTACAGTAATGCAATTATTTAACATGCGTTCTTAAAAGTTTTCTAATCTATTAGAGATATGTATTCATTCAATGACCTTGGAAACACTTTCAAGAAAAAAATACATCATCCAGTTTGGTTAGTGCTAGAACATTACTTTGAACATTATAGTCTCTTTCCCAACCTGAGCATATCGCTCCCTTCACACTCCCAAGGGAAAAGCTCTTTATTCACTCTTCACCTGATTTGTTCTTTCTCATATTAAATTCTCACCATTAAAAATATATATTAATAATTTAGTATTAGAAAAGTGGTTTATCCCTATATCCATGAAATAAACACTTACTAGACATTTACATACTATTTTTAAAAGATCTTAAAAATAGTTTCTTTTCCTAAGAACACATCATTATTTGAGAAAGCTATAATAAGGATATGAACAAAATAAGGATATGACAGTGTAACAGGAAATAAAAACTTTATACTGCTCTGACTTACCATGAAATAGAATTAGAATAAAATGTGCTAACAAACAGATAAAAAGAACTCACATACTGACAGTTTTATAAGCATATTGCAGGCATCAGCAGTTCTGTTTCCTGCTTGTACAAGAAAAGGCCTTGACCATGTTGAGGCAGATCACCCAACTGCAGGAATTTGATACTGATGAGTTCCAGTATGCTGACATTAAAGATCCCTATAAGGACCAGCAAGGACATTGACTTCATGTCCACAGCCTCTCCCCTGATTTCTTTGTTCGCTTTCTCACTTCCTCCTGGAAGGTAGTGGAGTGGAGGGGGTTGATAGGAGAAAAAAGGAGAGACATCTGTAATACCTTCAACCATAAAGATAATTAAAAACAAGGACAAAAACAAGACAAAAAAAATCTTACTTGCTCTGAAGTGTTAAGATGGGCTTTGGGATGAGAGTTTTCCATCCTCTCAGATGGCTGGTACTTGAATAAACCTCTTTCCTTTACATCAGCACCTGTCTTATGAGTTTGGCTTTTGTTACGGAGGCAAAGGAACCTACATTTAGTAACAATAGCAAGGATTAAAAGAAGAAGAACACTATATGGGCCAAGTCAGAAATACAGTCAAGGAAATGTAACACCTGAGTGCCTATGAAAATTGAAAAAGAAAAATGAGAAAAGGACTCTTTAAATTTCTAATTTAGGTGACTACGAAGGTAATGATTTTAACAGAAATATGCAGTTGGAAATGTTAGTGTCTGTTAATAAATTCAATCCTTGGAAAAATAACTAGAAACAAATTAATAAGAAAAATAATGATAAATTAGATAAATTTTATGTATAATAAATAAATAATTCAGGACAATGATAGATAGAAATAGAGCATTAATTTAATATGATGATCATGTAAGAGACTGAAAATTCTCTCAAGAAAAATATTTTTGTACTTAGAATTAAATTATAAGAAGGAATGAGCCATGTAACTTGATAATATTGATATAAACTTACTTATTACTAGAGGCCTGGTGCACGAAATTTGTGCACAGGGGCAGGGGTTCCCTCAGCCCGGCCTGCACCCTCTCCAATTGGGACCCCTCGAGGGATGTCTGACTTCCAGTTTAGGCCCGATCCCGGGATTGGGCCTAAACCATCAGTTGGACATCCCTCTTGCAATCTGAGACTGCTGGCTCCTAACCACTCACTTGCCTGACTGCCTGATCACCCCTAACCACTCTGCCTGCATGCCTGATTGCCTCTAACTGCCTCTGCCTGCCAGCCTGATCTCCTCTTACTGCACCCGTGCCGGCCTGATCACCCCTAACCACCTCTGCCTGCCTGCCTGCCTGATCTGGCCCCCAAATGCTCCCCCACTGGCCTGATCACACCACTAACTGCTTGTTCCCCTGTGCCAGCCTGATCATGCCCCTAACTGCTTGCTGCCCCATGCTGGCCTGATTGCCCCCAACTTCCCTACCCTGCTGGCCTGATCACCCCCAACTGCCCTCCCCCACCGGCCTGATCAGCCCTAACTGCTTGCTCCCCTGTCGGCCTGATCACCCCTAACTGCCTCTACCTCAGCCCATGCCACCGTGGCTTTGTCCAGAAGGAAGTCGGACATCCGGAAGATGTCTGGTTGACCCAGTCTAATTAGCATATTACCCTTTTATTAGTATAGAATAAGAAAAAAACAACATTTAATTTTGAACAAATATCTTTCTTCTATGTAAATCATGGATTGTAGTAGATCAGTAGTAAAGACTGATTCAGAAGGTTTTATAATTGTCCCAACAGATCTGATAAGGTGGTGGACCATAGTGTGCTCAACATCACTAACCATAAAGGGAATGCAAGTAAAAACCAATAAGATATCACCTCACACCTGTTAGAATGACTATTGTCAAAAAGCCAAGAGACAGGAAATGCCTGGCAATAATGTGGAGAAAGGGAATCCTTGTGCACTGTTGATGAGGATGTAAACTGGTACAGCCACTATGGAAAACAGTATAGAGGTTCCTCAAAAATTTAAAATAGAACTACCATATGATCTAGGAATCCCACTTATGGGTATATATTCAAAGGAAATGAAATGTCTATCTCAAAGAGATACATGCACACCCACATTCATTGTGGCTTCTATATATATAAAAGCCTAAGTGACATTCAACTGTTTGACCAGTTGACTGGTCGCTATGATGTGCACTGACCACCAGGGGGCAGATGCTCAATGTAGGAGCTTCCCCCTAGTAGTCAGTGTACTCCAATAGCGGGAGCGCCGCTCAGCTGACTGACAGTCGCTGGACACCAGGCTCACTGCTGGCAAATGCAGCTGCAGTGGCATAAGCCTCCCCTGCCTCTGTGGCAGCAGTACCAAGCAGCGGTGGTGGCAGGCACAGCGGGGCCAGGATGAGTGGGAGTGGCGCTGCGCCTGGCCTGGGCTCGGGCTCCTCCCAGGTTGTCTGCCATTTCATGCACTACAACATCCCCCAAGGGGTCCCAGATTGTGAGAGGGTGCAGGCCAGGCTGAGGGACCCCACCAGTGCACAAATCTATGCACCGAGCCTCTAGTTATTCATAATGGCCAGAACATGGAAACAATTTAAGTGTCCATTGAGAGATAAATGGATAAAAATATGATTACATATAATGTTACATTATATGCTATATTATATATTTTACATTATATATAACATATATTTAATATATACAAATAAATGTCAGCCAAATCCTGCCATTTGAAACAACATGGATGGACCTTAAAGATCTTATACTAAGTGAGATAAGTCTGACAGAGAAAGACAAATACTGCATGAACCCACTTATATGTGGATTTTAAAAAGGCTGAACTCATAGAAACAGAGAGTGGAATGGTGGTTGCCAAAGACTTGGGGGTGAGGGAAATTGGGAAGCTGTTGGTCGAAGGGTACAAACTTCTGATTATAAGATAAATAACTTGTGGGGGTTTAATGTCCAGCATATTGTGTCTAGTTAATTATACTCTACTAGTGGCCTGATGCACGAAATTCATGCAAGAGTAGGCCTTCCTTCCCCTGGTTGCCAGCACCAGCTTTCCTCTGGCCACTGGCAGGCACCCGGGACCTGGGCTTCCCTCGTAGCCCCAGCTTCATCCAGAAGGTCATCCGGAAGGACGTCTGGTCTCACTAGCATATTATGCTTTTGTTATTATAGGGTATATACTTGAAATACTCTAAGAGAGTAAATACTAAATATTTTCACGTCTCAAAAAATGGGTTTATGTGATATGATGGATGTATTCACCAACCTTTACTGTGATAATAATTTTACAAATATGTGTATCAAATCATCTTGTCATTCACCATAAACTTGTACAATGTTACATGGCAGTTATATTTCAATAAACTTTGAAAAAATAAAAAAGAACGCATCATTTGGAGGTTTTCATCTGTTTTCCCCTATGGCTTACTTTTATTTCCCGGGCAGCTCTTGATTCTGCAGTTAGTATGTACCCTTAATTTTTCACAGCCTTTGTCTTGTGTGGAATATTTGGCAAACCCAAACCACATAAATGGAACCCTGGGTCAACTTTTCTAATTCTAGAAGACTTCACCTTAGGGTAAACAATCTTATCTATCAACAACTGAGGAAAATTATACCAGGTAAGTAATCATTATAATATTTCATTCTTTTGTTAAACATCACCCGAGGATACTTTATTTATTTATTTATTTAGAGAGTGGAAGAGGGGAGAGATAAAGAGAGACAGAGAGAGAGAGAAACATCAGTGTGAGAGAGACACATCAATAGATTGCCTCCTGCACACACCCCAATGGGGGGGTAAGTGGAGGAATAGAACACATGACCCTTCTGTGCATGGGCCAACCCTCTACCCACTGAGCCACACTAACCAGGGCATACTTTTTTATTCTTAAATATCACTAGACAATGAAAGTTCTTCTAGCATACATGAGTAAACATCCCATGAAAAGAAAGATTGAGGCAAATCTACATAAGTAAATTAATAAAACTGATCTCAAAAAACCAAAGTTAATTTAGGGTATACAAAAGAAACTTAGAAGTATTATTATCTCTACACCCACAAAAAGGCCTGAGATGTTCTAAGTGCATTTGTTATGCAAATTTTATTTATTATTAGACTTTGTTGAAGCAGTATCAGATATATTTTATCATTTTAACAATAAAACAACCAGAAGTTAATAGTCAAGAGAACCTGAATAGTTGTTTCTTAATTCTTTCTGAATAATGTAAACACCGAAAAGTTCCAAGTCCAGGCCACTGGTCTCCCTTCCATGCCCCAGAAATGGGATTTAATTGATCCACTGTTATTTCTATGTGTCAGCCTTTCTGAGAGTTCTCCAGAGAATTCTACTATGCAATCATACTTGAGAAGCATTACTTTAAGACAGATTTTTCTCCACAACCCTGAATTTTGTCATTGCCACACAATGTTTTATACCAGTATACTGTGTCTCATCTGAGCTTCTATGCCAGGTTGGAGAAAATGTTCCTAGTTCTTCACACTCTACTACAACACTATGTTCCTTATATGAATCTTGTCTCTAGGATTCATATAACTGTGTGATAAATAAAACAGATTATAAAGAAAATGAGGTTTGTATTTTGCTAATAGTTTCTAATTTGGGGGGATTTAAATATAAAATGCATCATTGATAACTTATTGTAATGTATTATATTAACAATGCTCTCACCTTCCAAATATTTGTCATTTGTGATCCTGTTGGACTTCATTTATTTTATAAATGGTTAGCTGTTCCTTTCCATGATTCAGATATGACTTCAAACTATAGCTGAGGGGAAGAAAATGCATAGCTGCTGTGTTTTATAGTGGTACCAAGCCATTCACTAGAGTGATTGCCTTTTCTTATTATATATTATTGTCTACAGCATAATATATGAATTTTCTGCTCTTGAATAGTGAAAACCTCTTTCCTTTCCTCTGTTGTGTGTTCCTACATATCATACACCCGAATATTAATCAATCTATGTATTTTTAACATTTCTCTGTGAATTGATTTAGTTTTATGCAACAAGACATTCCAACAGCCTTGTCAATTCAGATAGCATGTATCATTAAAAACGTAACTAAAATAACAAATTTATAAGAGCCCTTAAGATTTCAAGAATATATTTATAGGGTACATAGACACCATATGATAATTTTTCTTATTTTTTTCTTGGGTCTCTGTGTGCAATAATAAATTTTATGTCAATGTTTAAACATATTAGTGTTCATAAAAATGCAAAATCTCATAAATTTTCATGAACTATTATGCATATATATACACATATACTAGTGTGTGTGTATATATATATATGTATATATATATATATATATATATATACATATATAGTTGTAAACAATTTTGTAAGTGACACACACACCCATGTTAATAGTCAAATGGACTAACCATTCTGAAGCTGGATTTAGAAATTGCCAGGAGTTCCTTGAAGTGGTACAGTGCTTTTAAAATCTTAAAGAGACATTGAATGAGGATACTTCCTTTAAGCTGTCAAATATAATAGTTGTCATATTGCAAACTATGATCAGTCATGGATTAAACAAAAGTTTTGAAAGATGCACAAATAATTTATGTTTTAATAAAATTAAATCATTCTCTGTAAATAAAATTTAGCAGGTAGCTTTTGAGCAATGAAAAATATAAATCTATCTTTTGGGGATTATGACTATTCTGGAATGGCTCTAAGTTAATTCATCAGGTCCCCCCTTTTTTGTTTAAGGTTTCAAATGAACTTTATTTCTCTAATCATGCCAAATTTTAATGGGCACACAGTGCTTTCACTTGCCATCAATTATGAGTTGGTTTTGAAATAATTCATTATCACACCAACTGGGAGGATTACTGCTCTCTCCATTCCTTTGGGGTGACTCTGCCAACAGGGGACAGGTTCCATTTTATTCCAATTCGTGTTGCTGTATATGTCCATGTAGCAACACAAAAAGGGGCACCACTAGCTAAAATAGCATTGCCATATTGTCATGGAATTCAGGTGTCCTTTTCTGGTGAATCTGCCTTGCCGTTGTTTGCTGAATGCTTCCAACTGGGAGACGACTTAGCGCGTTTTGGGCCAACCAACGGAAACATCATGAAGCTGAAGACAACACTGCAGCAGCTGCCATCGGGTCACTTTTTATATGCTATTTAGGTTTTAGCTATATTTCTACAAATTATTTTACAAAATGTTAGGAGACAACTTTCGATGAGTAGTCCAAATTTCTGCAAGTCTTGCAAATGAGGCAAATAATATACTATCCTTTTAAGGATGTTCGTATAACACACAGCTTCAAAAAAATAAAGATGATGTCTCTTACAAGGCACATCTGTTTGCTGTCTGAAAGAATTCATACAAAATCTCCCTCTCGGGCAACAGTTGGGCACATTCCTTGCCGGCCCTTACAAAAGGTTTATGCTCAGGGTTCTTCAGCTTGGAGACAGCTCACTGCAGAAGTAGCATCTACTAGGCCCACCTGCTTCTCTATCTTTGGAGACAAAACTTCTTTCTTAGAAAACCTTCAGCAGACAGGTTTCACATTTAATTGTTCAGAGGTGTGGTACTGGTTACATTATTTTTGATCGCCTAGAATCTAAAGAGAGATGGCTACCTGAAGAAAAAATTAAGTTTTATTAGGATTAAAAAATGGAGAATGGACTCTATGTAAAAACCAAACATAGTCATTACCTGTGAAAATTCTCATTGTTATTTTAGCAAGGTAGTTTACGTATAACTCTGTTCTTGGTATTATTATGTATTATCTGGCTATTTTAGGCTAATTTATTATCCTACCTAATAATAGAGTAATATGCTAATTGACTGTACCATCACTATTCCCACAGCCAATCAGGGCTGCTATGCAAATTAACCCAGCAAAGATGGTGGGGGGAAGGGGCAGCACCCGCTGCAGCCGTTGGGACCAAAGCCCCGATTGAGGACCAAGGCAGGCGGGCTTGGGTCAGCGCCTGCTGCCAGTGGACGCTGACCCAAGCCCTGCTGCCGGCGGTGGGTGCTTTCCTAAGCCCCAATCACAGGCCCAAGCCCGGAGCATGGACTGGGGAAGGCAGGGCTTAGTTCAGCACCCGGAACGCTGACAGGGCAGGCAGGGCTTGGGTCAGTGCCTGCTGCTGCCGGCAGGCGATGTCCCAAGCCCTGATCACAGACTCAACCAGCACGAGGCCTCAACCATGGGTCCCGGTCCATTGGGGGTCGGGGGAGGCAGGGTGGGCAGCCCCAGGCCCTGCCTGCAAAGTCCTGTTCCATTGGGGGGCCCGGGGAGGCGGGGCAAGCAGTGCCAGGGCCTGCCCACAAAGTCCTGTTTCATCGGGGCCTGGGGAATAGGGGTGGGCAGCGCCAGGCCCCAACCGAGGGGTCCCAGTCCATCAGGAGCCAGGGGAGGTGAGGTGGGCAGCTCCAGTCCCCTCCCTGCAAAGTCCTGTTTCATCGGGGGCCCGGGGAGTCAGGTCAGGCAGCACCAGGCCCCAACTGAGGGTCCAGGTCCAATCAGAGGCCTGGGAGGCGGGGTGAGCAGCTCCAGTCCCCCCCTGCAAAGTCCTGTGTCATCAGAAGTCAGGGGAGGCTGGGAGAGCAGCGCCAGTCCCTACCCAAAAAGTCCTGTTTCATAGGGGGCCTGGGGTGGCGGGGCAGGCAGCTTGACGCCCCAACCATGGGGTCCAGGTCCATCGGGGGTCAAGGGAGGTGGGGTGGGCAGTGCCAGGCCCCAAATGAGGGGTCCAGGCCCATAGGGGACCCGGGAGGTGGGACAGGCAGTGCCACGTCCTGCAGGAAAAGTCCCATTCTGTTGGGGGCCGGGGGAGTTAATTCAGAAACTATTTACAACTAGTGGCCCGGTGCACAAAATTTGTGCACGACGTGGAGAGGGGTCCCTCAGCCCGGCCTGCACCCTCTCCAATCTGGGACCCCTTGGGGATGTCTGACGTGGGGCAACGCAAGGCTTTTTAGACTGTTGTAGGGCATGAGGGAAGGCCTACATTTCCTGCTGTTTCTAGCAACACAATTGTCTATTTATTGTGCCTGAATTCTTCTGCCCCCTTACAATGACTCTAAATTCCCTTGAGGGTTGATTTTCAATGATAGCTGTTCATGGGAATTACTTGAGGAGTGTGTGTGTGTGTGTGTGTGTGTGTGTGTGTGTGTGTGTGTGTGTGTGTGTAAAATATTCCAAACAACAAGTCTACCCCTTCACAAATTAGAGTTCCAAATCTGTTCAATTTCCATAGATTCTGATTTTGCTGATTTGGAGAGTATCCAGCCAACAGTAAATTTTAAGTGTCCCTGAATGATTCTAACCTGTGGGTTAGAAGCCACTGCTTATGTTTATGCAAACACAAGAGCCAAATGCCAGGTAAAATACAGAAATCTCAATTGTACAGCTCAATAAATGTTTACCTATGTCTACACCCAGGTAGCCACCATCCAGAATGTTCTGTTGAATCTTTCTCCATTAGCAATAAAGGCAGAACCAGCTACTTATCTTGGAGAGAGGAAAAAAAGAAAACAAAGGAGAATGTGTGGGAATATGTAATAATACCTCAAAACAGTACCTCCCAATAATTTTATTTATCAGATTATAGGCTCTTACTCATCTGTGTTGTACTTACTGGCCGTCAGACATCCCCAAGGGGTCCCAGATTGGAGAGGGTGCAGGCCGGGCTGAGGGACCCCTCCCCACGTCATGCACAAATTTTGTGCACCGGGCCACTAGTTTTAAATAGTTTCTGAATTAACCTTCTGGAATTTTCTAGGTATAGAATTTTGTCATCTACAAAGATTTATGATATTTGGAAAAATTAGAAAAACTACATAGGTCTCAGCATTCTCTCTTTTAAGTAATAAATCTAAACCACCACTAAAAAATAGTGATAAAAAGAACTACTCTTGGACAATTTATTTTAAAAACACATTATTTCCCAAACAACTCAGTCAATTGACTTAAATTTAAATAACAGGAGTTTTTGGAGTGTAACACATGGCAATAAAATTAATCTGGAAGAAATATTAAGAATATCAATAAAAAATAAAGTTTATTGTGTAGAAGCCCCTTATTAGGTATGAAATCACATTATAAAACCACTGTAATTAAATCACTTTGATGGTGGTATAAAAATAGAGATATCACTGAAAGAGCAGAGTCATTTCAGATAAATTCAAATATATATGAATATTTAGTATATAATAAATGTGGAACTAAAAGTATTATAAAAACAATAAAGTGCAATAATAAGGAGGCCAAAAATAATCTTATTACCTAATTAAATTGTTCTACTAAAATAATGTTGAGATACATTAAGAATTTTTATATAAAAATATGGAACAAAAAAAGCACTAGATAAATAACCTTAAAATAATCTCTGGATAGGAATGCTTTTTTTAAGCAAGACAAAATCTTAGAATCCTTAGTTTGTGGAAGTTTTTATTACAGAAATAGAAAACTGATACAGGAAGTCTCTATGTATGTAACATTTTGATGTAAATTTGCCAACTCTAACAAATTAATCACTCTTTCACTTAAATGTCTAACTTTCATTACCTTAATTTAAACCATTTTTACATGGACAAAAAAAACCTATCAAAGATGGTAATTTTTATTATTGTTTGCAATAGCAAAACCAAAACAAATAACTAGCGATTACCTAAATAGTCATAAATAATTTCATTTCTGTAATATAGTAATATAATGAAACACTCTATAGTTATTTAAAAAGCATAAAATTGACCTCTATATGCTGATATGAAAATATCAGAAACATAAAATGTTTGTAGCCATTTAAAAAAGAAAGATATGTAAGTATGACATAGAAATATGACGATATATTATTGACATAGAAAAGTGAAATATACATCTGTGTATAAGGTTCTTTTATAAAGAAAAATTGGAAAATGGTTTATATCACCCAGGCAGGTGTGGCTCAGTTGGTTGGGCATTGTCTTGTGCACCAAAATGTTGCTGGTTTGATTCACAGTCAGGGCACATGGCAGGGTTGTGTGTTCAATCCCAGGTAGGGGGCTTATAGGAGGCAATCAATTGATGTTTTGCTCTCAAATCAATGTTTCTCTTGCTCCCTCCCTTCCTCTCTCTTTCTAAAAACCAATAAAAATATTTAAAATAAATAAATAAAATGTTTTATATCTAATAGTCAAATGTGCATACATTTTCAGTAACACTTTTTGGGTAATAGAAATAAGATAATCAAGAGTTTTGGGCCCTAGCCGGTTGGCTCAGTGGACAGAGTGTTGGCCTGTGAACCAAAGGGTCCCGGGTTTGATTCCGGTCAAGGGCACGTACCTCGGTTGCAGGATCCTCCCTGGCCCAGACTCTGGTCCGGGCTCATGCAGGAGTCAACCAATCGATGTGTTTCACATTGATATTTCTCTCTTCTTTCCCTCTTCCACTCTCTCTAAAAATCAATGGAAAAATATCCTCGGATTGAGGATTAACAAAATTTAAAAAAAGAGAGTTGGGGTTTTGTTTTGTTTTTTCTAATCTTTTATACTCGAAGTCTGTTCACATGCCTGCATTATTTTAATAACAGTAAAAGAGCAGCAAAAACTACAGAGTGTATTCTGTGTTTCAGGTCTATGGACACTGCATGCATGCAAACCTATTATCACATGGGTTCTATGACCTGAAATAAGCAATTTTTGTTTACAAGACATAATAAGAATACAGCTGGTTCAATACTGAAAACTAGATGATATAGTTATCCAGGTCCAAGAAAATTTAAGCAAAACAGTTATCTTGGTGAACATGAGTCAGATTACAGACTGTGCTAGGGGTCTCCAGAGAGCTTTCTTTCCAGAGAAAGAGCAGCATCCTTGGACCACAACGGGAGACATGTTTAAGAATCACTCTAGCATTTTCAGATTTATAGGTGAAGACTGGGGACAAACATCACCCTCGGTTCACAGGAGCAGCTGCCCACGTACCCTTTCCTTCCAATGTCATCGATATGCTGAGAGAGGAACTTGTACGACATAGAGACAGCACAGTAAATACAGCAGGAAGACTGAGAAAGTGGAAACCGCCCAGATAGTGCAAACAACCAGAGAGAGAGAGGAGCTAACCCAGCCAGTGGTTGGCAAGTGAATGGCCTAAAGAAAAAGCCACGTACAGAAAGCAGCAGCGTCATCAAACACACTCACAAAATCTACAGAGATGAATTCCTCTTGGTGGCTCTGGAATGCTTCCCAATTAATCTAATTCGTTGCTAAGCTAGTGACATAAATTCACATCAACCAGACCGGCAGCTTAAGCTCTAAAGGGACCTTCTAACAGTATGTAAGTGGACTGTTATTGGTGCCAAGGAGAGGTCGCCTATGGAGGCTTTCAGGAGAATAAAATAATGTGTCGATGTGATTCATGCCATTCGGCGAGAAAAAATTAAGAAAAGTAAGACAAAATCTTAAAACTAATTTTTCAAGTTTAAACAAAGATCTAAGAAAGAAAAGTAACCATTGTTATAAATAATAGAAATGCAAAATTGATGAAAGATCAGTTTGGTAATTTCCAAACTAAAAATTGGTTTTAAAAAGCAGAATGGTGCTAGACAGTATAGATTTAAACTTTTATGAGGTGGACACAGTACTGGTTGGAGAAAAATACAAAGACTAAAATATTTTATTTTCCGGCAAGAAAAAATAAAAATAAAGAAATTAAACATTCAAGGTAAGGAGATTAGGAAAGATGCACAGGAGAAATAAATTTATAAAACAGAAAATAATTTTTTAGATCTTTATTTTTGAAAGTCTTACGTATGTCCCCTTTCCCACCCCATGACCCCTTTTAGTCCCCCCCCCACCCCCACCCCCCGCTCCCGACCCCAGGCTTTCACCACCTTATTGTCTGTGTCCAAGCGTTATGCGTATATGCATACAAGTTCTTTGGTTGATCTCTTCCCTCTCACCCACCCATCCCCGCCTTCCCTCTGAGATTCCACATTCTGTTCCATGCTTCTGTGTCTCTGGATCTATTTTGTTCATTAGATTCCACAGATGAGTGAAATAATGTGATCCTGGTCTTTCTCTGACTGGCTTATTTTATGTAGCATAATACTCTCCAGGTCCCTCCATGCTAACTCAAAGGGTAAGAAATCCTTATTTTTTACCGTTGCATTCCAGGGTGTAGATGTACCAGCTTTTTTATCCACTCATCTACTGATGGACACTTGGGCTGTTTCCAGATCTTAGCTATTGTAAACTGCACTGATATGAACATAGGGGTGCATATATTCTTTCTAATTGGTTTTTCAGGCTTCTTAGAATATATTCCCTAGGAGTGGGATTCCTAGAAGTGGGATCACCCAATGGCAGTTCCATATTTAATTTTTTAAGG
The DNA here is from genome assembly GCA_025583905.1 of Ia io. Taxonomy (NCBI): domain Eukaryota; kingdom Metazoa; phylum Chordata; class Mammalia; order Chiroptera; family Vespertilionidae; genus Ia; species Ia io. Next base: position 60,488,354 of record JAJQQW010000011.1, on the reverse strand, counting down.
AAACACCATACTTTTTTTCATAATGGCTGCCATTTTTTTCATAATGGCATTCCCACCAGCAGTGTACTAGGATTCCTTTTTCTCTATACTCTTGCCAGCACTTGTCATTTGTTGATTTGTTTCGGTAGCCATCCTGACAAGTATGACAGGATACCTCATTGTCATTTTAGTTTGCATCTCTCTGATGATCAGTGACTTTGAGCATTTTTTTATATGCCTCTTGGATCTGTATGTCCACTTTGGAGAAATGTCTATTTAGGCCCTTTGCCCATTTTTTAATTGGATTGCTTGTCTTCCTTTTGTTAAGTTGTATGTGTTCCTTATGAATTTTGGATATTAACCCATTATCAGATGTATTATTTAAAAGAATCAAATTGTTTCCAAATAACTGTTTCCTAGAACAATGCTGAAGATTATTTGTAAATTACAAAACTACCCAACGTTCAACAAAGTGAAATTTGCAAAGTCTGTTGTAGCATAAACCCTGACATAAGGCAAGTGACTAATTTAAGCTTTGATTGCTGAGGCATCTACTTCAAAAAGGCATCCACTTCAAAGACAGCTATCTCCAAAAACCACATTACCAGCCACAGGACTAGATTAAGTCAGGCTGGGCCCCTCCTCCCCACACAGCTTCCTTTGTTTTAGTGATCTTGGTTCATTTCGATAACTAACCATTTGGGCCACTTTATTTGCTTTTTTTTTTCCTCTCCTCTTCTTGAACTTCAATTTCCCTCTATTAACCAATAAAGACAGTCCAGGAAACTCTATCTTCCCATTCTTTACCTCAATAAAATAAGCCCCAATATTCTCTCTCAATCTCTCTCTCTCTCTCTCTCTCTCTCTCTCTCTCTCTCTCTCTCTCGCCTCACTACCTCATTTTGTAACCTCAGATCTGTCACATAATTTCCAGGACTTGTAAGTAACAAACCATTGTTTGTTTTTTATGCAGTTTCCTGATGGTTATTGCTGAGAAAATTTTGCTGTCATAATAAGAATCACAAGGGCTATTTCAGCCACAACATTGGTTATCGACAGGCTGAGGCTGGTACAAAACATCTTGTATCCAATAAAACATTATCAGGCATTTGATGAAGCATAAAAATATAACCCATGATGAAAAATAAATTAATTGAAAACCACGAGGAACTGACACAGATATTAGCATGAGCAGACAAAATATCAAGGCAATCCATATGGCTATTTTCGGTATATTGAACCCCTTTAGAAAATAGTTTATCATTTTGCTTAAAAATTAGACTTATTCCTACTGTATAATCCAGCCATTTTAAACCCAAAGAAAAGAAAAGCATATAACTAAAAATATTGTAAGTTGAATGTTCATAGCAGCTTTATTTTTAATACCCAAAAGCTTAAAATATCTCAAATGTTCAGTCACAACTTAAGAGGTAAACAAAACATGGCATATCCATATAGTGGAATGTTACTCAACAATATGAAAAAATAATATGCACCATAACATAAGTAAATTGCAACATAGTTATGCTGAGAAAAAGACACCAACCACAAAAATACATACTGAATTATTCATCTATGAGAAATTCTAAAAAAAATGCAAATTGATCTATAACAAAAAGTTCAATTTTTACCTGAGGACTGAGGCAAAAGGAGCTGGGGGTAGGATGGAGGGATTTCATACATGCACAAGAAAAGTTTGGGGAGTGGTGGGTATGTTTATTTTCTATATGCTGATTATTGTTCATATAATATAGTCTCACAAACCTGCAACTGAGGTATGTGGCCTTGACCAGGAACTGAACCCACAACCCTTTGGTCTGTGGGCTGACACTAACCACTGATATAAACAGGCCAGGGTTTATATGTTAATTTATACCTCAATAAAACTATATAAAAATCCAAGGAAATGCTGTTTTTATTAGCCCAAACTATCAAATTCTCAAGGTATATGATATATGTATATGTATTAGATGCATTACATATATGTATGTATACACACACATATAATACCTATACTACTTTTACTGTATGATAAAAATTTTTTCAAAATCATTCTTATTTTAAAATATCACAAAACACATAAAGTATAATTGTACATTTAAAAATTCTAAATAAAAACATGTTTAAACAAGCTAAAATATAACTCTATTAAAATTTGGAAGGCAATCATAATTTCTTATTATTACACTACTTGTTATGTTACTCTTCACCAAATAATGAATAATTAAATTATCTAATACATGAAATACACACAAAAAGAAAACAAATGTTTTATTATTTTTAAATAACGTGCTTCTGGAAAAAAACATTGAAATACTTATAAAAGCTATAAGAAAATAGATCATTTTCAAGACATCTGATTAAAAAGTGAAAAAACAAATATATAGTTTACAATAACTTTATAATAACCAGCTAAAATAAAATAATATTTTTATTTGCCAATCTGAAGTATATAAAATAATCATGAACATTTAACATAAAATAAATCAGTCATAAAGAAAACATTGAAACTATCCTGAAAACTATATAAAAAGACATGAATAAATGGAGAGAGATTTTTTTATTTTTTGATAGAATAATTTAGTCCTGTGTACATATAAATTATCTTTGCTTATTTCTGTGAGAAACTGGAAATATCTATATTTAAATTTGTAGTCTGTTCTTTTAGCTCAGTTTTTAAATATCATTATCTGAACTTTAACATCATTGTGCTAATTTGAAAACAATCACTGTTTATGTAGTATAGAGTTTCTATTGTCATTAATTTATTAATTTAGTTTTGTCTTAAAAAAATGAAGGGTTATGTGTGTTTCTTTTCAGGAAGTCATTCTTTTATAAGGAATAATCATAGCCATATAAAAATACCTGCCTTTTAAGTGACTCCTGTAGAAAAATACAGTACATGATGTCCAGAGTTTTCTGTGGGACATTTCATGATATCTTAGGAAGATCCTCACGTTAAATTTGTTTCAGGAGTCTAGATCCTTCGTTGTTTCTAGGTTTCATTCCTATAACTTAAGTTGAATATTAAGTGATGCATGCTTGCAATGGCCTTTGTTTCTTACCTTATTTCCAGTTGTCAAGTCAACCCTAGCATTATAGGTCTCCTTCATCAGCACTTTCATGTTATCTCTATTTTGGTCTTTCTGTCAGATTCTTTAAAAGAAGTTATTAGACATTATAGCATATTCCATACAAAAGTTTACACCTTATTACCGAAGCAATTTCTAGGTCAGTGTATTTGAGAAGGAGTGCCCAGTTAAATAACTATAGTTCTACCTAGCTTCCTGCTACCTTCAATCACCCTTTAGATTTCCAATTGTTGCTTCTAGTTTTCTTGAGTGCTTTCTTATGTTCTGTCATGGAGAGCTCACTGTTCCCCATCAAAAATATCAGGTAGTCAAAAGAAAAAAAGGTGTACAACTTCCTATTCTGCATGAGTTTCTCCCACAGTGCTGTAGGTCCCACAGTTTCGGGACCTACAAAATCATGCCCTTTAACCATCCATGAGCCTAATCTGAAAAACCATAAAAATATTTGTTACAAATCAATAGTAGATCTGGGTTAGAAAACTATTCACAAAATAGCTTTATTTAGTATAATTTTGCCTCTGCAGAATCCTTTGAAATAATTCAACTATTATTTATTGAGCAGCTACTGTATATATTGAGGGGAAACAGAGTTTGCCACACTATAATATGCTTTTGGAATATTGACTATTTTAATCTGGTTATTTTTTAAGAAACAAAAGACTCAGGAAGAATCTATAAACCTCCCCCATTAGACAGAGGAAAACAAACAAACACCTGCTTAAAAAAAGGGAGCTATCACCTTAGCATAATAGTAACTAGGTATGGAGGCAGGGAAGAACCTAGCCAAGTCTTTTAGACTCCCCTGTGTGTCCCATTATTTCTAGGTTCACTGGCAAGAATTCATTTATAAAATGTTTGCTCTTTCTCAAATCTATTTTTTAAATGTATTTTTATTGACTTCAGAGGAGAGGGAGAGAGAAAGAGATAGAATCATCAATAATGAGAGAGAATCATTGATCGGGTGCCTCCTGCAAGCCCCACACTGGGGTTTGAGCCCTGCCGGCCTGCTCTCACATCTATTAATTGCTTACTTTTCCTGTTAAGTCCCAGACCTCTGCCTCCCTTTACTTAGGCCAGAAAAGCATGTAAGCTTCATCAGCCAACTTGTCCTTGGGTCCCATATTCTTAGGAAACCCCTATATGTATACATGTAATAAACTTGGTTATTTGTCCTATTAATCTATCTCATGTCGATTTGATTATTAGACCAGCCAGAGAACTTAAAAGGGTCAAATGAAAATTATTTTCTTGGTTACATAACTTAGAAGATGAAAAAGATTCAAAAATAGTCCTTTTGTTCAAGCTGCTACTACCGGTATTTATCTTGAATATTGAACAAATGAATACATTTTTATAAAACTAAGTATAGTAAGATTTTTTTGTATAATAAAAATGCTTTGTTGGAGCTTGGGGTTTGGTAAGTCAAAAGGGGACTATTCACAGTCTGGGGGTAGAAACCAGGAAGTCTACACTAAAGAAGTGACACTTCAAATGAAGGACAAGTTGAATTTCATCCTCTCTATCTGTATTGAGAGAGCAAAGTGAAATTTTTCTGAACTCCGCATTCCAAAATTGGGTTACTAAGTCCACCATTGTTATAATGAACTTGATGAAGTAATATAATCTTTCTGAGCCTCCATCATGTCACATATGTGATAGGGATAGTAGTATTTTAATGCAGAAATGCTGTGAAGTTCAGATGAGAAAACATGTAACATAGTCCATGGTATATAGTCCATGGTAAATCAAAGTTCTTATTAATGTTGTTGCAATAACAATTATAATTATTACATCATATTGGTGGAGGCACAATAACAGTAAAACAAATGTGAGCAAAAACCTGGAAACCACAGCATGAACATCTTTGAGAAACAATGGAAGTTAACTTTGATTTGAGCGTGTGGTTCATTTAGAGAATAGTGTCTGGGTGGCAGGGCTGGAAAAGTAGATTGGGGATTTGTGGAAAGGTGTAAGTGCCAGGTTAATACATTTATAATTAATCTGGCATACAAAAATGAGTCGCACAAGTTAATTGAGCATGGAAGTGATATAATTGGGCCTTTTCTTTAAGATTAGTCATGGACTTCAGTGGAGAAAGAGGCAGGAAGGCCAGTTTGAAGTCTATTAAAGTAGTCTTTGCAAAGGGAATAATATCCCTTAGAAGCCTAGGAGCTACAGTAATGGAAAGAAGTCTTCCAGGAGGAATATCAAAGAAGCTGCCAACATTAGCTCTGGCTAGAAAATAAGGAAGCTGAGCTGAGTTGACTAAGACTGCTCTCAAAAAACCGGAGTTCACATGGGAACTATAAATAAAAACAGGGAAGCAAGAATTGAAGAAATAGTTCTATGGATAATGAGGCATTTTGGTTGTTGTTAATCCTCACCAAAATATATTTTTCCCATTGATTTTTTTTTTTTTAAAAGAGAGAATGGAAGGGAGGAGGAGAGGCACAGAGAGAAACTGGGGATCTAGCCTGCAACCAAGGTACATGCCCTTGACTTAAATGGAACCCATGACCCTTCAGTCTGCAGGCAGGCACTCTAAGCTCTCAGCCAAACTGGCTAGGGTGAAATTTGTAGATTGGTACATAATAAGCTTGATAAATTAGTAGGATGTGAAGTTTAAGGAAGCAGAGAGAAGAGAGCTCAGAGCTGTAAGCATATGCTTAGAGCCATTTACATTGTGTCAGTTCAAGACACTGGGGAAGTTAAATCTTAAAAAAGAGAGGTTTGAGGAAAAAAAAGAGCTTTCTAAACAGTTTTAATACATTGTAAATTTCTACAATTGTTTTCGCCAATCCTTAACATACAAATATCACATAGATAATTAAGACACACACATCTGTTCAGTCTCAGTTCAAGGTTGCTTATAAGAAACTAGACAGAGGGTAGATAGGTAACTGTGATCTATTATCTACATTGAGGGATGAAATAGTAAATTGGTACTTTACCTTGAGATTCTTCAATAGGCAGGTTCAGGATTAATTCTTTTTCTCTCATAATTTTATTTTTTATCAATTATTAAAACCCCTTCTTAATTTTATCTCTACATTATCACTCAAGGTGGAGCTAGTGTGTCTAAGACTTTTGAATTTATTATTCACTTTTTTTCATTGCATTCTCATATTTATAATACCATTAGAATAAGCAGTTCTTTTTCTCTCTCCAATTTTATCCTCTGCTCCTTTGAAGCAAACTGTTATTTCAGTGTTGTGATGACATTATGTGAGCATTAAAAGATTCAATCAGTGAGTTCACTGAAGTCAACATTTATTTGAATTTATGTCGATTATGTCCTCAATATAATATATAATCTCCTTAGCAATATTTTTCAATTAATACTGATAACAGAAATATGAGAAACTCATTTTTTCATTGGTCATAAGAGGAGAATGGAAAGGTAGAGCTTTTATAAAAGAAAAAAAAAGGAAATTTTCACAACATGAGAAATTTCATAGAAAAAAATTACAATAGCATGAATAATTTATTGGAAACATTTTGATAACCTTTAAAGGTTTTATTAACAGATGAATGGTGCATTGCTAAACAATAATAATAGGAAAAATGTGGTAATCTAGAGAAAAATGTACATATAGACAATTCCTTTAAAAGTTAGTTATTTATGGGGGAATATTGAAATTTTGAGCTAAATATAATTATGTTATCAATGCTCTTAATTAATAATTATTTATCTTGATGGTTATATTATGGACAGGACAAGAAACAAAGTAAGAGAATAATAAAATCATATCATAAAATACTTTAGAACACCTATAATATCTTCATATTAATAAATATGAATAATATTGGTTCTCATTTCAATTTGTTTTCCTTGCTACAAATGTTGAATCTAAAAATAAACACATCAATATTTATAGTATTGAAATCTTATTCAAGTTAGTGAATCTAACAATTTTCCAAACAATAGCTCCAACCTCACATCTCTTATATCAATGTGGCAACGAAAATGTTGGTTCTTTAAACCATCTCATATAATTATCATTTACTGTCATTCCTGTTGCTAAAACAGGATGCCTTTTATTTTTTTTCAACAGGCCTGCGGGGGGGGGGGGGAGTTTGAGGGGGGGGCGGGGCTGTGGGGAGAGGGCAGCCACAGATTGCTAAGAGTCTTTTTTTATAGCCTATCTTATCCAAATCATCTTATGGACAGTAATGATTATTTATCCTAAAAGTGTCAATATTAATCTTTTGTCTTCAGGATACTATCATTCAGGAAAACATAAGGTGAAGTGTTGCATCTGTTAATCCTCTCAGATGTTTTGCCATGGTAATTCTAGACTTTATGTTTCTTCTTGTCTAGATGTGCTATAGCTTTCAAATTTTAACCATGAGAAATTGTTACTTCCTGGTAGCCAGCATTTTTCTTGACTCTTCTAAATCTTTCATACATATTCAGAATTCATACTTATATTTTTAGCAAATACTTGATATGTATAGCATATCCTAACAAATTTGCTTTTGTCTCTTCATCTCTCATGACCTGGGTATTGAACCTAGTCCATTCTCTATTGATAAAATGAGCCAATACATCACATAATATTTACCTGTCTATATTTATCCATAGTTAAGTACTTCATAGATATTATATGTTATTCCCACTTTGTATCTAAGAAGAAATGGGTACAGAGAGGTTAATTGACTTGTCCACATAATGTAGTGAGTATGTGACAGGGGAAGTTCCCCAAATCTGAACCTAGGCCATTTCCCCTAGTTCAGACTCATTATTTTCTTTCATTTCCAATTACTTTCTTCACATAAACATAAAAGCCCAGCACTACAGTACAAAGTGATGTATATAGATTAGCATTTTTATTTTCTATTTCTTAAAGGTGCTAGAGTGCTGGCATTAAATAAGAACTTTGGGTTTAACTTTGCTTTAGATAATACACCAGTTAAGAGATGAGAGCTTCAATCATATAGGATAATAGATGATCTGCTGAAGAGAGAAATTGATTTTGAAGTTGTAATTTACTTGAAGTGTTTTGATGATCTCATAGAATACAGGCACAAAATTGAAGTTATTTATAATTTTATGGCTCTGTTACAGCTTGAATTACTGCTTCAGTGCCAAAACCCCCAGGAAAGATCCACAGGTCACTGTTTACAGACTATATATTTATTGCACTGTAGACATATTTGTTGGTATAGAAGTTTATTCTTTACTTTCTCCATATCTTATTCATTACCTCTTTCTCCCATTCATTTTATCTCTGTCTCTCATTCTCATTCTCTCTCTCTTTCTCTTTGCTTGACAAGTGGCCCACTCACATATTTTTGTGACATCTGGTCTACATTTAGTTCCAAAGGTTTTATTTTGGGTAGTGGAAATAACCACATGTGTATCACCTCTTTAGCTCTCAGCCTTTTCTCTTGAATACAATTTGGGTGTTATATTATATGGGACTTTATCATGTATCTTTACCATTTTTAATTTACTATATTTAAGCAAGGACAATAACGTTAAAAAAGAGGGAATAAGAAAACAGTCTTCTCTGACTAGGCTCTTCCATGGGAGGAGGGTAAAAAAGGTAGCCTGAGAAGCTGGTAAGATTGCTCTAGCGCAGTGGTCCTCAGTCCTGGGGACATAATAGAATCAACTGGGGAGATTTTTGCCCCTCAGTCAGAATCCCTGAAGGAGATAGATTTGTAAGCTCCCAGGTGATTTTAATGTGCACAAAGTATACACTAGAACTTTATCAGAAGCATAAGAGCATTGGAAAGCACCATCCCCTGATAGTGTGTTTGTGTGTGTGTGTGTGTGTGTGTTTGTGTGTGTGTGTAGATAGAAAGGTATATGTAGGCACACAAAAATAAAAATCAAATAATAAATATTGTATTTCTCAATTGGTTCAAAACCTAAAAATGTAAAACTAATGTGATTCATTATCACTTGCTCTTATTTGGGGTGATATAATGCCTGAAATATGTTTTTTAAAATGTGGTACTTGAACTCATTTATGATAAATATAATCGTTTAAGTGGTAAAATATGACTAAGCTTTATATAAATAATTTTCATGTACTTTAATGTGTAATAGAAACTTATCTTTTGTTACAGCATGGATGGACCTGGAGAGTATTATGCTAAGTGAAATAATTTAGTTAGAATAAAGCAAATACCATATGATTTCACTTATATATGGAATCCAATGAATTAAATAAATTAACAAAACAGAAACAGACTCACAGATACAGAGAACAGACTGACAGCTTTCAGAGGGGAAGGGTAAAAAAAGGTGAAGGGATTTAGCAAAGAAAAAAAACTTGTCACAGACACAGACAACAGTATGGTCATTACCACAGGGAAAGGAGGCTATGGGGGAGGGAGGGATGCTGGGAGTAAAGGGACAATAAATGGTGATGGAAGGAGACTTAGTTTGGGGTGGTGAACACACAATCTATATATATAAAAGCCTAAGCAACCAGCCAACCATTCAACTGGCCAACTGGCCAATAGCTATGATGTGCAATAACCACCAGGGAGCAGACACTCAATGCAGGAGTGGAAACCATATGCATAGAAACATGGAACAGACTGATGAATCTCAGAGGGAAGGGAGGAGTGGGGAGGGCGGGAACAGATTGACCAAAGATCTTACATGCATACTAGAGGCCCAGTGCATGGATTTCCGTACCAGTGGGGTCCCCTGGCCTGGCTTGCACCCTCTAGCAATCCGGGTCCCCTCGGGGGATGTTGGAGAGCTGTTTTCAGCCCGATCCCCACAGGCCAGGCCAGGCCAAGGGACCCCACTGTGCACAAATCTGTGCACCGGGCCTCTATATTGGTTAATAAAATTATATAGGTTTCAGGTGTACATTTCTATAACACAATATACATATGTGTGTGTGTGTGTGTGTGTGTGTGTGTGTGTGTGTGTGTGTGTGTATATATATATATATATATATATATATATATATATATATATATATATATATATATATATATATGTAGTGTTATAGAAATGTACACCTGAAACCTATATAATTTTATTAACCAATGCAACCCCAATAAATTCAATAAAAAAACCAACTATGTGTACCCTGAAAAAATACAAGTTTCTATGGATTTCTTTGTTTAAAATGAGGTCCACATAGAAATCATTGCAATTATTCTATTTCTGCAGATCTCATAATTTATAGATGGCATTTAATCCTACCAATGAAGGTTCTACACATACATTTCTATATCTTTTCATATTGTTGGAAGCATGGATTACATAGATATGGATCCCATGTGTGTATTTTTAAAAACTGAATTTTCAGAAACTTCCTTTTACAATGATAAGTCTAAAACTACCTTTAGAAGGGAATAATGAATTAATCACATTTTATAAGCATATATTATACCTAAAAATAATTTGTGTTGTTCTTGTTCTGATAACAGTAATAGTTTTTTAAGCATTATTAAGCTGTGCTTAAAACTGGAATGTTTAAAGCATAAAGGTGCTGATTTTAAGTACTCATGGTCATTATAATAAAATATTCATATAATCTTTGTACAAACACAAAAATCAATTTAATGAATCAATTAAACAGCATTTTGGTATTGCTTAACTACCAACTGCAAAAAATTCATGCAAAAATTATGAATTTGATTTTGGAATGTTGGCAGAGACTAGGTCTATTTAATTTTATGTCACCCACAAAGAACCACCCATAAATTCGGATATTAAATATTTCCATTTACAATGGCATTTTGAACCTGCTAAAATGAGACTTATTTTTTTTAAATAATAAAATTTTCAAGCATCATTTAAAAAAGGACATGCCTTGTAACTGGGAATAATGATTGTAAAACAGTGGAGGTATCATTTATAGTGTGGTATTTAATTAAAAACATTAAAGCCACAAAAGTAATTGTGAAGATACTTTTAAAAAATGTTTTTTTAAAATGGTAAAGGCATATTGAGTAGCAGAGCATGAATAACGTTTGATTAGTTTTCTCTGTGAAGCAGCATGATTCATTATAGAATTATAGATATGACTGGAACTTTGATTTATCAATACTAGACCAGAATGAAAAAGTATGTTGGTACTAATACTATGAACTTAGCCAATTATTTATCAGATGATAGCTGCATAAAAATCCCAATTTTTATGCAAGAAAGTCTGTACAGTTTTCCTCACACCTATAACTGGGAAAGATCATTTCAAACTAATTGCAGCTTACTGGTGTGAAGACAAAAAAAAAAAATACAGCCTGAAAACTATGTTTGGGAACATGCAGAAAATGATAAAACCATAATTCATCTATTATAAACATTGTTCTTCAAATCCAAGTTATACATTACTTCAATTTTGCTGCTTTGGAAATAGAGTCAGGTATATACATGGAAGCCCTACCCAACAGATATACCACATGAAGAAATGTGTTATTCATATTAAGGGCAGGCCATCATATTTTTATTCTCTCTCTCTCTCTCTCTCTCTCTCTTCCCCTCACCATAAACAACTCTTTGTTCTTTAGTGATGCTTGCTTGTTGAATTTTCATGAATAAAAGAACTCTGCCTGCAATGAGAAAATAATGTCTTCCAAGTAAGGCATCCTTTCAGAGGCAATGCATGCATGCTTTTTTAGCTTTGTGTACTAGCAATTTTAATTATTTCACTTATCTTTAGAGGCACAGTTATATCAGAAAATTTAACTTGAATGCACAAAAACTGGAAAGACATGCCTAGATTTCTGTAATTGGTTTCATATTATTATCTAATGCATTCACTAACAATAGTTTGAATGCTATGAAAATATTTGTTAATAATTTACCTTTATTGTTCCAGATGAATTAGTGTTGGTGTATGAATGAGAAACTTCATTTCTTTGTGAACATTGCCAAATAATTTGAACTAACCAGAAGAAAAATAGAACCCAAGGCTTGTTGTGTAGATTTTTTGAAGTGAGTTGGTAGAACAACATTTCTATTAGTTTCTTAAGAATAATATTTCAAATTAGAAAACACAGTTACGCTCTTAAGCAGATTTTGACCTTTTATGATTGTATGGCTATGATTGGAAACCTTAGGGAGAAGCAGCATCATAATTATAGAATATAATAGAATTTTTGTGTTAGAATTTTGTACTTTTAAGTGACATCTAGCAAAATATCAATTTTATTGACTGATCACAATAAGTCTCATGCTCTTTTTAAAAAATAAATATATATCTTATTTTGTTCTCAATACTCACCTGAGGATACATTTATTAATTTTTAGAGAAGAAGGGAGAGAGAGAGAGAGACTGAACCCCCAAACTTAGGTGTGTGCCCTAATCAAGAATCGAACCTGCAACCTTTTGGTGTATGGGCCGATGCTCCAAACAACTGCGCCACACTGTCCAGGGCTAAGTCTCATTCCTTTTTGAAAAATTATTTTCAGATATATATTTTTGTAAATAGGATCAATTATTAATTTTTATAATTAATATAACTAAGTTTTGAAAAAATTTATTATATAATTTGCTTTCTTCTATTTTAATTAAATGATTTTAATTTTAGTGCATTAATTTGTTATGTTGTTTCTATATTGGTAAGTGATTTAGGTTCCCTTTAAATACATTTGAATAAGAATAAAATTCTTAAACATTATTTAAATGTAAGAAATAAGTTAACTTAATAAGTAATAATAATAGTAATATGCAGTCACATCAAAAGAGCTTAGATAGTATACAAACGACTAAAGTTGTTAAATGCTGCACATATCATTGCCAGCTATTCCCCCTTGTTTTATATCAACTGATTTTTAAAAAATATATAATTATCTTCCTTAATATAGAAAATAATGTGGTGAACAGAAAAACAGTAGGTGCATAGACGTAGAGTGAATTTAGCAATTTGCCTATTTATATGGTTGGTAGAAGCTGTTTCTCTGAATGAGGGAAGGGACAGGGGGAGTTAAAGGAGTTATCTTTTACTGAAGCTGGACAATATTTTTCTTTTTTTTCTTCAGCCTCTCCTCACTATCAACTACTGTTTCCTTAATAATGTACTCGATGTACTTAAAATTCTGAATATGTGCTCACTAGCAATTTTAGAAAGTTTCATATTTAAAATCATAAAGAATTTAAATAACGTAATGAACACTCACCATAAAGTTTAATAGATTTAGAATTATGCTTTATTTGCTTTAAATTTTCTACATGTTAATGCCACAAATTCAGTTGTAGCCTCATTTGTAACATGCTTTGAAGCTGTTCTCATTTATTCCTCCCTCTCTAAAGGAAGCAGAGTTATTAAAATTTCTGTGCTGTTCATGATTTTTTTTTTTACTTTTTAAAAATTAAACTTATTGCAGTGACATTAGTTAATAAGATTTTATATGTTCATAGCAGCACAATTTATAATAGCTAAGATTTGGAAACAGCCTAAGTGCCGATCAGTGGACAAATGGATTAAAAAACTGGGGTACAACTACACAATGGAATACTATGCTGCCATAAAAAAGAAGAAACTCTTACCATTTGCAACAGCATGGATGGACCTGGAGAGCATTATGCTAAGTGAAATAAGCCAGTCGGAGAAAGGTAAATGCCACATGATCTCACTCATTTGTGGGATATAGTGAACAGTATAAACCAATGAAAAAAAAAAATAGATCCAGAGACAGAGAAGCATCGAATTGACTGTCAAACCTCAGAGGGAAGTGGGGGAGGAGTGTTGGTAAGAGATCAACCAAAGGACTTGTATGCATGCATATAAGCATAACCAATGGACACAGTCACTAGGGGGGTGAGGGCACGTGAGGGGGAATGGGAGTGCCCAGGGAGAGGTCAATGGAGAAAAACAATAATATTGTAATAACTATGTATGGGCCGAGCGGGGGGGGGGGGGGTTGTACTTGAAATATCAGGGGGACCACTCTCTAAAGTATATGATTGTCTAACCACTATGTTGTGCACCTGAAACTTATACAGAATAATATTGAATATGAACTACAATTGAAAAAAATAGATGGAAAATTGTAAATAAAAAAAATAGTATACATTTCAATAAGACATGATCTCTATATTGTATTGTGTACCCACCACCCAAAAACAAATCATCTTCCATTACCATATATTTGCACCTCTTTACCCTTTACTACTATCCCACCTCCTTTCCTCTGCTAATCACCATATTGTTGTTCGTGCTTATGAGTTTTTGTTTGTTCAATTTTTTTGTTTGCTCATTTGTTGCTTTTATATCCCACATATGAATTAAATCATATGCTTTTTAACTTTTTTCTGTCTGACTTATTTTGCTTAGCATGATATTCTCAAGGTCCATCCATATTGTCACAAATTGCAGTATTTCATCTTTTCTTATGGCTGAGTAGCATTCCGTTGTATATATGTACCACATTTTCTTTATCCAATCATCTATCAAAGGACACTTCAGTTGTTTCCCTGTCTTGACCACCGTGCATAATGTTGTAATGAACAGGTGATTAAGATATTTTCTAAATTATGAACTAAATCATAACATAAGGATGGAAAGTTGACATATGCCTGAGGTAGGACAGTGAAGGTGTATTTCTGGCTTCAGCAGCTGAAAGCAAACTGCTGCTGGTGTAGCTTATTGACAGGGATGGAGAAAAAGACATTTGGCAGCTCAGTAGCTATATATACACTGAGTGGCCAGATTATTATGATCTCTGAAAGCGTAATAATCTGGCCACTCAGTATATATTAGAGGCCCAGTGCATGAATTCATGCATGGGTGGGGTCCGGCCAGCCTGGCCAGGGGGAGGGCACATGGGGGTTGGCCAGCCTGCCTGCTGGTCGAACTCCTGGTCAAGGGGACAATTTGCATATTAGCCTTTTATTATATAGGATATACACAGAGTGGCCAGATTATTATGAGTTCAGAGATCATAATAATCTGGCTAGTCAGTGTACATGGTTGTAAATGTGTTAATTTACTCTAGAATTAAAATTACATCTGGGATAGTAGCTACAACTGGAGTTACCACCTGGTTAAGCTTATGATAATCCACTGTCATTCTCCAAGTTCCAAGTTCTTGCTGCCTTCTGTACAGGCCAAATGCGTACATCAAATTGGATTTGGTGAGAAGAAACATCCTGCATCTTTAGTTTTGATGGTGGCACTAATCTCTGCAATCACTTCAGGAATATGGTATTGCTTTGGGGGTACTATTTTCCTAGATAGAAGCAGTTCTAGTGATTTCCATTTGGTCTTTCATGCTTTAATAGCCCTCACTTTAAACGTCAAGAAGCAGGTATGAGGATTCTGTGAACTGATAAGTATGTCTATTTTCATTGTGCTACCTGGAGAAATAATGACAACATTGGTCTGAGTGCATACAGGCCCCACTGTGATATGGATTTGAGCTAAAC
Organism: Ia io; assembly: GCA_025583905.1. Lineage (NCBI taxonomy): Eukaryota > Metazoa > Chordata > Mammalia > Chiroptera > Vespertilionidae > Ia > Ia io. The sequence continues at coordinate 60,472,936 of JAJQQW010000011.1, read as the reverse complement.
ATGCATTGGTCATCTGACCTCCATGAGCCCCTACCCTGACGGGTAGACCACAGTAATGTTTTGGGACCCTTGGGAGTAATGTCAGTTCAGAGAAAATGTTTATAGTCCCTGAAAGTCTGATTATTTCCTTTTTTCAAATGCAGTTACCCTGGTAAAAGGTCATAGGTCCCTTTGAGAAAGGCTGGGAGAAAAAGTAACAATATATACATTGCAGTACCAGGTCCCTTTCTCAGGTAAGCCCAAATTCCCTTTATTCCAGGGATTCTGAGTGTGTAAACTAGCTCTAGTTCTTGGAATGGCTGAGATGTGTGACTTTCTTTTTTATGATTCAGTTTATATTTTTGTTCATTTTCTCTAAAACTTTTCTGCTTATACACATGCATCAAGTAAGCACTTAGTAGGCTTCCCATCTATTTAACTTCTAGGAACACCATAATCAACTAGCCAACAACATAGGTCTGCATGAGCCAGACAATTCTTATTGCTACTTTGACTGCTGTCCATTCTAGTAACCACACTAACCTTGTCTTTGATGATTGAGTACCGCTACTTGGCTCCTGCAAGTTGGGATTCAATGAACTCCTATTACCTTTAGATTTCCCAACTCAGTGACTGCATTTTCCACTGTAAGGTTTGGCATTCAGAGAAGAGAGATCACAGAGTTCTTCAAGGATGTCTGGGATCCACTCACAAAGTTACTCCTCATAGTCATGGTGTAAAGTATGTCTTCTAGATTTTCACAGAGTGGGTGAGAAGGTCTTAAATGACAAATATACTCTACCATTCAAAAATCCCTAAGCTTTAAAATTCCTTCCTCTACTTTAAACCAAGGCAAGTTCCTGACATTTCAGACATGCTCACTGTTGCCTCCCTTTGGTTCCTTTTTCAATCAACCAACCAAAGATATCCCTTTTTAATTTCTTAAGCTACAATATTAAAAGTGGTATTGCTGGTTAGTGAGTCCGTATCAATAGGATTTAGCCTCATTTAACTTCATGCTCCTTCCACTATTGTTCCACATCCTAAATCATCTCTATACCAGTTTCTCATGTTTCATTATATAAATTACTAGAGGCCTGTTGCACAAAGAGATTCGTGCAATAGGCCTTCCTTCCCTTGGCTTCCAGCACCGGTTTTTCTCCAGCACCCGGGACTCAGGCCTTCACTTTGGCCAGAGTCTGCCTTCTTTGTCTTTGCTGCAGACTCCAGCCGACTGGCCGGACTCTGCCATCTTCTTCTTCGCTGTAGACTCCAGAGTCTGCAGTCTTGTCTTCACTGCGGCACTCCACTCCTGTAGATCCCTTCGCCGCTGCCACCACCCGCCCAGCCCCACCCCACCCCACCCCGCCTTCCCTCTCATAGCAGGCATCCTGCCACACCTGGCCACTCCACGCCTGAAGCAGCTGGGTGGCTGCCATCTTTGGCCTTCTAATTTGCATACCCATTCTCATTGGCTGTGGGCATAGCAGAGGTATGGTCAACTTACATGTTTGTCTATTATTAGGTAAGATATAACTCAACTGGTTCTCCTGTAGTGCAGTGTACCTCCTCATGGGTCACATTTTGAACCTCATCTTTAGGGGTCTGCTGGTCCTTGAATTTAATTATAGATCTGGAAGCAAGAAGGGTTGTGGGGTGAATCTGTAGAGACTCGGCATTGTTTTACAGGGCATCTGCCTCTAGAGAGGTCATTACAGTTTCATTACAAAATTCAGGGTGATTCTCTCAGAGAGAGAGGTGAATAAGCTAGTTCTACTGGGGATGAAAAGTCTCATTCCATTGGCCAAGAAGGTTCATCAGAGTTTAGAGCCTCAATGTCCCAAGCTTTATCAGAGATTCCCCACATGTTCTTATTCCAACTTTCAGAATCTCATTCTTTCTCAACTAAAGCTCTTAACAGTACATATCTTAAAAAGCTAAAAGTTGAAGTTGTATTCTAATTTTGCCAGTCACAGTATGAGAGGCTGATTTTGATTTTCAGCATCTCAGCCCTACAGTTGTAGAATATAAGTGTCTCCTTCAGAGCACATGTAGTAGTTTTAAGGTTATTAATGAAGCACTTGAGTTGAGAATTCTAATCCCTGAGCTCATTATTTTCCTTCCCTGCTTTGTTCAGTGACATTAGAAGCAAACAGCCAATTTTCTTATATTAATTAATTTAAAAAAAACTGTTCAAAGGTATCATATACACAGTCACCTATCTCCTGCTTCTTATCAGTGGTTGATTAGCAGAATCAAATGGTGAAATTTTGCATATCTCTATTGACAGATTATGCCCTGGACTATCAGTGCTACAGAAAATAGGGTCATTAGCATATTTAAATTTAATCAGATTAGTCCTTTTCAGAAATTCCAGAACCAAGCCAGAAAACATATCCTTAAAATTTGTTTCTCTAGAATAGCAATTTTCAACCAGTGTGCCACAAGAATTTGTAAAACATGGGATACCTGACTATTTAGTCAGGGGCACTGACCTCTTTTCCCTTAGAGTGTCAAATAAAAAAAGAATGACAACAGCCAACACAATAATAGCTTTCTGGTGTGAACCAATCAAAATTATACCATTTTTTTTTTTTTTTGATCAGCAAAAAGTCTATTTTGGGGTGTGCCAAAGAATTTCAATAATTAGTTTATGTGTGCCATAAGACACTCTAGAATGACTCTCAGTACCAAAATCTGCATTTATCAGTGTTCACCAGAGAAACGGAACCAATGGAATATCTCTATCATTCTCTATCTAGCTCTAGCTCTAGCTCTAGCTCTATCATCTCTATCTCTATTTTTATTTTTATTTCTACATCTATACCTACATTTATATCTATATCAATATCAATATAGACATATAGAATAGTTTTCTTAGTTTAATTTTTGATTGTTCATTCTTAAATTTTCTTTAATTAATTTGTCTCAATCTTGGTAAATCTTCCTTCTGCCTAGAGAAATCTGCTGTTTAGCTCCTTTAGTATTCTTTTCCCATTTAAATTAATATATTCTTCACCACCAGAATTTCTTTTTGACCCATTTGTATTTATAATGTCTGATCTTCTTATAGGTGAGACAGTGTTCTCATACTTTCTTTTAATTATTTACACTTGATTTTATTAGTTCTTTACACATATTTATAAGAGGTTATTTAGTTTATTTTATATGTTCAGTATAGGCTTACTTTGTAATGAGTTTTTATTGCTTGCTTATTTCTCTGTGTATGGACCCTACTCACTTGATGTTGTTTTTAGTGTGTGTATGTATGTGTGTGTACGTGCATAGGTGTGCATATCATAACTTGTCCTTGAAATTGGACATTTGAATAACATAATAGGCAACACTAAAATTCAGAAATGTCCTAGGTTTGTTGTTTCTGTTTGTTGATATCATAGAACTATGTATAACTTTTCCTCTAAATGTCATATGCAAAAAGGTTATTTCAATTACTTTTTTTAAAATTATTGCTTTTAAAAAAATGTGGTCTGAATACCTTGATTGTATGACTTTCTCCAGGCATGTTTTTTTATAAATAGTTTTAATTTCTTTCATCTACTGGATATACATATACAGCCATCATATTTGATTTCTAATTGATTAGAAATGTTTTAATTGGTTAGATTAAAATGTTCAATTTAATTTGTTATATGAAAATATAGATCAGTTGAAAAATTTTTATTTTTATCATTAGCTATTTTAACCATTGCCTCAGTTTCCAAAGGATGACACAGTGGAGACCAAGTATTGCCTAAACATAGAGTAGAGAGTGTTAAAAAAAAGAAACAAAAAAACCCGCTAATATTAGGAAGCTTTTATAGTGTATATTGCCAATTCTATTTTTCTTCTAAAACAGAGAGACCTGTTATCTTCATTGCCCTGAAATGTCATACAAATCAGCTCTAGGAAAGTGACATCTCTATCTTTACTGTCCTAGGATGTAAATAAATCTGATTCAGCGAATGAGACAGCTCTAAATTTATTTTCCTGAAAGGTAAGTATATATGCCTCAAAAAGAGACATGTCTACATTTCCAGGCTACCTACTATGCAAATATCCTTGAAAAAGCACTCTGGAGTAAACAAGCTGTGAATGCCTTTGAAGATGTTCAGAAATATGAGTGATTTATGGAGAATTATACCTCAAGAATTACACCTGGAAGAAAACACCAGGCCTTATATGTCTGAGTTACTATGTGTCTGAATTCCTTGTCTGTATTTTCAAAGGCCAAACAAGATCCCCAGGTAACTGGGCTTGAAGACAGTTTCACAAAAAGTGATGCTTCTTCTCAGTTTGTTGACTATTTTATCTTATGGGCTAATATATATGGATGACAGTGATCATGAGCAAGAACCAGGTCCTCTTCAGCCAAGAAGATAGAGAAAATTCTATCAAAACTCATGAAATGATATTTTTTCACTGGGAAAAACTAAGGAACTTAAAAGGAAACATTTTGAATTATTTAATACCCCCAAAATAAATGTGAACTACATGGAAATGGCTGTATTTCTCTTGATTTGATTGCATTAATTTTCTACCATCAGAAGAAATGGAACCTTTATTCAACTGCTAAATCATTCTGTTAAATATTAATTTTCCATTTTTCTCTAATGTTGCTGTTGAAAATTTATCCAAGCTGCACACATGTATGTTCACACATTAGTAGAGAATTTTTCACAATGCTTTTGTTTATTTTATATGTATTTTGGGTAATTTCCTTAGGATACAGAGATAATTATTTGGCAAAGTGAATAAATATGTTTTACTAACTAGTTATATATTTCAAGAATATTTTTCAAATGGGTTTTATGATTTTTTCCTTAAATACATTTAGAATGAAATCAAGATAAAAAATGAATTGGAAAAGGGAGATTAAAGATTATGTTGAAAACATCATAAAAAGTGAAGAGAATTGATCTGATAGCTAATTATAGTATGGGCTCAAGAAGATATAATATGTTTTTATTAATTTGAAAGGGAGAGGAAGGGAGAGACATCTATGTGAGAGTGAGACCCCCCCTAACAGGGCTTGAACAGGCAACCTGGGCATATGCCCTGACCGAGAATTGAACCCTTGATCTTTCAGTGTACAGGATGATTAATCCACACCAGCCAGGGCAAAAATTAATGGGATATATTACAGAACATGCTACTAGGTATACAAGAAAAGGGGAAGATGATATACAATGATAGAAGGGGAGTTCCTGAGTCTGCAAGAGAAAAAGTGTTCTAGAGCTTAAATATTATAGTTGATGCTACCTGTGATTATATGTTGAGATTTCAATTACGGTAATAGAAATTAATGTAATGTATATAAGAATGAATGACAGCAGACATAATTGTAGGGGTTTATGAAATTTTTAAGTTGATATTTTATCTAGCAAGCAAAATGTGAGTGGGGATAATGATTGGGATATATTTGTTGGACATTTGCATATGTAAAAATGCATATGTAACTTCTGATCTGAAGTACAGTGGAAGCCACCTTTTTAAATGGTTACATCAAACAGGCGACTAAGTCTTTCAGATGAGCTATGGGTTGGAAGTATGATATCCTAGAGAAATAAAGAACCTGTAGTAGAATTTCATGGATGGAAAATAAACTTATAGATGATAAGTCTATCATGATTTTAAAAGTATTTTCATTAGGCAAATTCAGTAACAGAGTTAAAGTCACAGTGTAGACAGAATATTGGTTTGCCTAAAGAAAGTGTGGAGAAGCAAGAAATAGGCAAGGAAGTTGAATTAGTATAAAATAAAATACTTGAATAATAGAGTAAAGAATTTAAACTTGTCAGATAAAAAACAAAGATACAAAACAGTAATATTTGCTTTAAAAAGTTGTTTCATCAATAATTTGTAGGTTCTTATAAACTCAGAGAATTGTTAGTTTTGGAGTAATAGGAGTGAAATGGAAAGAAAGAAGTGATGTATTCACAAAGGGGCACTTGCAATGGCAATAGCTGAGTGTAAGAATATGAGCAAATCCCTGGAAGGCCATGGGAGGAAAGGGCTGATATGAAGTGAAGGACTTTGGCAGGGAAGAATGAACAAAATAGGCAGCCATGACATTGAAAGGACCAAGGTTTTTTGTTTGTTTCTTTCAATAAAAATGGCTTGTGTTTGGTTGTAATGGACCCTTTCAACTTGAAGATGCATGTTATTTTTCAATTACTGAAGTTTTTGTACTTGTTTTGTAATTCTTTCTCATCTTAAATAACTGTAAAATTATTTTCTGTTAATTTTTATTACCACTTTTCCATTAACCATCATATTATACCAGAGGCCTGATGCACGAAATTCATGCAAAAGTAGGCCTTCCTTCCCCCAGCTGCCAGCACCAGCTTCCCTCTGGTACCTGGGACCTGGGCTTCCCTTGTAGACCTGGCTTCATCTGGAAGGTCGTCTGGAAGGACATCCGGTCTAATTAGCATATTATGCTTTTATTATTATAGATTATAAGCACTACATCGCCATTTGTCCATTTCCCCTAAGTGTGGTTACATTTCTCAAGCTATGTTCACAGTAACGCATATTCTGTCATTTATAATATACTTGTTACTGTTTCCATTGCATAAAATATCTGGCAATGATGTATTATCCTATATAATAAGAGCCTAATATGCTAAGTGTCTAGTCGGCTGGTAGTCCATTCAACTAATCAAAGTGTAATATGCTAATGATATGCTAAGGCTGCTCAACTGCTCACTATGACGTGCACTGACCACCAAGGGCAGACAATCAACTGTTTGACCAGTTGTCATGATGTGCACTGACCACCAGGGGGCAGATGCTCCAACTGGTAGATTAGCTTGCTGCTGGGGTCTAGCCAATCGGGACTGAGCAAGAGGAGCTGGACACACCCTGGAGCCCTCCCGCAGTCTCTCCCCGGCTGGCCAACCTCCCGCGTCCCTCCTCGGCCCCATTTGTGCACCCTCTCGCAATCCAGGACCCCTCAGGGGATGTCGGAAAGCCAGTTTCGGCCTGATTCCGCAAATTCATGCAGGCCTCTAGTTTTTAATAAATATTCAATTTTTATTTCAAAAGGTAGACATGTAAGAACTATAAAAGAAGCAAATATCCCACAAAGAAGCAATGTGGCTTAAATCTCCAGAATTTTTCCATGAAACAACTATGTATTTTCTGCCTAAAATGCCCCAAAATATTTATGTTAATAATAAAAAAATTTAAAAAGCCTCTCTCATTGTTTCTTGCATTTATTTTTTTAAATATTCAGACTGCCTTTCCTACTTTATCTTCCTTTATTTTAGAAGATAAGATCAAATGTTTCACTCTTATCAAAATTATATATGCTTATATATATCAAATACATATACTATCACTACTCATTTTAGATTACAAAAACAGTTATAAATAAATATAATTTAATTTTGAGTATAAATATAGAAACATAAATATTTCAAATAATATATAAATACATAATACATTAGTATTTTAAATCCTATATTAAATCATTAAGAAATACCACTGAATAATATGCAAAATGTGCCAAATTATGCAACATATATTAGAAATAAAATATCAAACAAAGATTAATGAAGACAGTAATAGTTGGGGATAGGATAATAAGTGAGGAAAAATTAGCTGATTCTGGAAAGGTTAACATTTGATTTAATAAAAAAGTACAGAAAGAACAATTTAATAACACATAGCCAGTAAAAGAAACTTGAACTTGATGGAATAATAGAATTGTAAAATCATTATTAATTAAAATAGTGCACACAGTTTTTAAGTTTATATTGTATTTATTTATAAAAATTAATTTTACAGATATTAACAGAGTTAATATGTTAAAGTGAGTTAAGTATGAGAATAAAATTTTATGCAATCCCAAAATCAATACCTCCTACACTTATAAAGTGTAAAAAATTTTACATTTATTAAAAGGGTTATTCTTTTGTATATTACTATAAAATTAAGAGCGAAAAGAGAATGAAATTTGCTACAAATATATTTGTTGAATAAAGTTAGGGGAAAACCTATTTGAAATAGCATTTCATAAGTCAGGAAGAGACCAACTTTGAATACCAGTATTTATAAATTTCAAAATTATTGTGAGAAATTTTTTGTTGCAATAAAGGAGAATTCCACTTAAATATGAATATACAAATATTTATATATATATATAAATATATATATAAAGAGCCAAGGGCCATCACGACCAGACAGACAACCAAACAGGCAGGCTGCATGAGGCGACCAGGCTGGCAGGGGGGGCAGTGAGGGACGACCAAAGGGAACGACCAAATAACCGGTCACCATGAGGTGCATAGAGCACCTCTCGGGCCCTCCCCTGTGACCCACAGGCTCGGATCGCAGCAAGGCTGGTGGCCGGAGGGCGGGCAGCAGCAGGCGTGAGGCTGCGAAGGGCTGAGGCATGATTGCAAAGGGCCCAGGCTCAGGCCAGCAGTGACAGCAGCAGCAGCAGCAGCAGCAGCAGATTAATGGTGGTGGCACCTTCCCCTGATATGCCAGGTTGCCTCCCGCAGAGGGAGGCCAGACTGCAGCTTAGGCCAGGGGACCGAGGCAGAAGTGATATAGGTGATCATGCCGGCAGGGGCGCAAGTTAGGGTCTGATCAGGCCAGCAGGGGGGCAAGGTAGGGGTGATCAGGCCGGCAGGCAGAGGCAGTTAGGGGCAATCAGGCAGGCAGGCAGGCAGTTAGGGGCAATCAGGCAGGCAGGCAGGCAGGCGAGTGGTTAGGAGCCAACGGTCTCGGATTGTGAGAGGGATGTCCAACTGCTGGTTTAGGCCCGATCCTGCAAACTGGCAGTCAGACATCCCCTGAGGGGTCCCAGATTGGAGAGGGTGCAGGCTGGGCTGAGGGACTCCCCCCACCCCCGTGCACGAATTTTGTGCACTGGGCGTCTAGTCATACCTAATAAAATGGTAATATGCAAATTACCATCACTCCACTACGCCCACGATTGGGCCGGCTGGAGGTGCAGGGCGGGACTCAGGGTGGCCGATTGGCGGGCGGTAGGAGCGGGGGTCGGGGACTCGCGAGTCCCCGACCCCCGCTCCTCCCGCTGGCTTAAACAGCTGGCACTGCGGAAGACGCTGGTGGCAGAACTTGGGGTGGCCGAATGCGTGGCTTCTGGCACCAGTTTTCCGCCAGCAGCAGTTTTCCTCTGGCCACCCGCCCGATCGGAGCGCCTCCCGATCGGAGTTCCTCTCAGGGTGGCCGATCGTGCTGGTGGGAGGCGCTCTGATCGGCGGGTGGCCAGAGGAAAACTGCTGCTGGCGGATAACTGGTGCCGGCAGCCAGGTGAAGGAAAAGTCTATTGCACGAAACTTCGTGCAACGGGCTCCTAGTGGATATATAATTTCACTGATCCTTCAAGAAAGCATGGAAACCCAGTGCTTAGAAAGTGTCCACTTCCTTCCTTCCTGACCATTAGGTCACAGTAACAAAAAAAACACACATTTATTTTAAAAAGAGGATAAGAGAATTACCTTTTTAATAATGAAGTGATTACTCTGTCATAGACACTATTATTTATAGACTAGAGGTCCAATGCACAAAAATCATGCAAGGGGCTCAGCCCTCACAGTCCCAGCAGCTACCACGGCCCTCACAGCCCTGGCTTTGTCCGGAAGGTCATCCAGGAGGTCATTCCGCTGTTCGGCTGTCTGGTCTAATTAGCATATTACACTTTTATTATTATAGATGTCTATGTATTTAAATGGAACACACCTAGATTTGTCTGGAAATGTATATTATGATGAATAAAAATCAGTATTATATATTGTAAAAACAGCTAAGATATAATTGGCTTTTATTTCCACTATGGAATTTTATATTATATTATAGGCAAATTTTTCCTTTATTAAAGAGGTTATAATTTATTTACTTTTTTCCTTTCTAAAAATATATTTTCTGTCAATTAATTTTATATAAAGTCATATACATCACATTTAGAAAGACATTTACATGTGACCATATTTATTCATTTTTGCAACCTTCTTTAAAAAAATAGCCACATTTTAAGTTTCAGAAATTCTGCTGAATTCTGAAAAGAAAGAAAAAAATTTTTACAGGAACTAAATAAATGGAGAAATTCATTCAATTGGGAGATGGAGGAAGAAAAAAATAAGGGTATTTAATTACATCAATATAGCCATACTCCAAAGTAAGGCATTTAAATTTAACAGTTAAATTTCTTCCATCTACTATAATGGAGAGTAAACAATTAATTTTGCCTTTGTTTTCAGGAAACAAAGCCATTGATGTTTACTCACTGGAGTGTTTAAACTGAAATTCATAATCACATACCATTTTAACATTTTAAAGCAAAGAGAGCTATGTCATCTTTCTCTTTTGGCTTTTAGACCTGTTACTATTTTTTTTTTTTTTAATTTTAGGGAAATGTGGTGTTTCCAAAATTTGAATAAATTTTTTACAGTACAATTTGATGCTTTCATTTGATATTATGCTTTTTAAGACATTTAACCTTGATACATGTAGCTTTAGTTATTCATTTTAACGGTTCTAGGGTGTATTGTGTAAACTAGAATGCACATTGAAAAGAAATTAATTAGAAGGTGGCTGGTAGGGTGGCACTGGATGAGATGGGCCAGACACATCCTGAAGCCAACCTTCGCAGACCCTGCCTGGCCTGCTGCATCTGGGGCTGCACCAGGGCTCGTAGGGAATCTGAAAAGTGAACGATGTCCCTCAGCCTGGCCTGCAGGGATCAGGCTGAAACAGATTGTCTGACATACCCTGAGGGGTCCCGGAGTGTGAGAAAGAACTCTGCAAAGTTGCTGTTGCTTGGCAGATCCTGCGTTAATCATCTGCCCCCTGGTGGTCAGTGCGTGTCATACCTACTGGCCAGTTGGCTGGTCGGCCAGTTGGCTGGTCACTTAGCCTTTTATATATATATAGATAATACATTTATTAACTTATCTTCGAGTAGAATGGTTCCAATTTGTGTTAACAAATGGAAAAGTGTTGAAATAAATATCTTTGGATATATTTTCTTAGGTATAGATTTGTGTGTAAGAATTTCCATAAGTAGGCACTTAGAATTAGAAGTTCCTTGTGGTCAGGGTATGCATTTCTATCTGTTCAAAGTAAAGTCCTGCTGAGCCTCCAGTTTCAACTTCAAAGCTAGATTAATGTTGTGACAGTTTATTGGAGGTAAAAGTATTTCTTTGATTTGGTTGCTGGGATTGACAAAATTAATAGTGTATTCCCCTTCCCCAGAAAGTTTGTTATAACTTAAGATATCCAGAGTTCAAGAAAAACCTTATTAGCATACTCCAGAAGAGATGCATTGGCTAGCTTTCCTTCTTTCTGACAACTATCAGATAACTAAGTTGAGTATCTGGATTTTGTTGTACCTCTCTGTCACTCTGCTTCTTCACAATCCCTGGGAAATGTTGAAAGCCCAATTTAAATGTGTGTATGTATTCTGTTATGGGACATGAGCATTGTTTCTAGATGGCCTGTCTTTGCTTGTACTTTAGAGTATGTAATTCTTCAAAAATTCAATTAGTACAAAAAAGGATATCAGAAAAGATTTTTCACGTGTCTCTAGTAGAAACAGGCCTGATCTAGCTCAATGGGTCTGATCTTAGTTGTCCTCATTTATCCACAACTGCTGCTTCAATTCCATCAGGAAATGATCAATGTCTCTTTTCTTTCTCAAGGCTTTTACAGTAATCTTGGTTTTATGTTTTGTTTTTATGTTATCCTCAATCATACTGGAAACATTCTACTGCATCAGTATGACACAAATAATGAAGTCAATGAGATTGTGACAGATCAATTTATTACACCAAAAAATGCCAATATTTTGTTGCTCCTGCCTCATATCAGCAATCTTACTACTTTCCTTAGAATTTCCCTAGATTGGGACTACAGCCAACTATGCTCTAGGATTTTCCAAAACTAACTGGGGGGCACATTACTGCTAATGTAGGACATGGAGTGCCTCCTAGGGGACCCAAGCTCATCTGAAATCTTTTATGTCCTCTTATAAATTGTTTTTCTCTACAATGTAATTTTTTTTTTTTTTTAATTGGGGTATGGTAGGGTTTGGGGAAATCTTTTTGGTTATATGTTGTGTAATTAATTTTGTTTTTACCAGATCTTGAATTTGAGACATAAAAAAAAACAAGATCTGGCCCCTTTTCCCCTTCTGCCTGCACTCTGATCATTCATCTGTGCTATATTGAGGCAACAACTATTAAAGACCTTAGTTACATTAAAGAGCTAAAATATTATACAAAACCTAACCAAAACAATAAATTAAAATACATGTTGATACATAAATACGTAAAAATATGAATTCCCAGATTTGTATGTCAGGCCTTGAAATGGGAATTGAACCATGACCTCTTGGTTCATAGGTCTATGCTCAACCACTGAGGCACGCTGGCCAGGCTAAGGTGTTTCTTATACTGTACTAGAAGCCCGATGCATGAAGATTTGTGCCAGAATGGGACTTCCTTTCCCTGGCTGCTGGCACCGCCTTCTCTCTGGCAGGAGCCATCTTTCCACTTTCCCATGCTGCCCAGAGGCCCGGAGCGGCCGAGGTGGTGCAGAAGTGTCCAGCCCTGCCCCCGGCCACTCAGCGCCTGTGCATGCAAATTAACCTGCCATCTTTGTTGGGTTAATTTGCATACTCACTCCTGATTGGCTGGGGGTGTCACAAAGGTATGGTCAATTAGCATGTTACTCTTTTATTAGGTAGATAGTGTTTGGTTAGATCATTTCTCTCACCCTGACTTTTTGACATATTCTGCTTTAAATTGGTATGATTATGGTATTTGTGTTTAAAAGGAATCATGCCAAACTTAATTCTGATACACAATAAGTGGCTTTAAATGAGTTTTTTTCAAAACTTATTTAAACTATATTAAGGAATGTCTTTAGTCTGGGGCTAATTTACCCCCACTAAGACAATCACTTCTAGGTACTCTACAGTATTCCTCACATATTCTGAATTCTGTTTACTCTGATCTATGGGAACTTTAATTCTTCCCATGTTATGTGAGGCCCAGGAATGTTTTTCCCATTGTTTTTTAGTGTTTCTTGCTAATGAGTATACTCAACTAAGGGCTTGAGAGGACCTGCCTTCAGATATTTGTACCTTTCTGTACATCTGTCTCCTCTACAGTATTTGGACTTGCAAATTCTAGCTGCCTTTCTAAAATTTAATTCCTTATCTTCAATTAGTTCAATTTCCTGATTGTTTATGGAGGGATATTCATTTCACTCCCTGTTTCTTAATCATGACAAGAAGTAGAATTCGGTTCTTAATATTTCAGTACACAAATAAGGGACCCCTCTCTAGGCTGTTTTATTAGCAACACTTAAGAATTGTTTTTGAAAATTGTAAATTTATTATAACTTTGTCTCTCCTAGCATCCCTTAAATAGCTTGAAACCCACTCATCGAATCATATAAGACACTGTTCATTAAGGTTCATCATAAGGCAGTTTTTGGAGAGGCTCTGTTGGTGTATATGCAGAAAAGTAAATGGTAATATAAATGTATTAGAAGAAAACAGGTCCATTCAATAATCAACCATTGATTATTGAATTCGGGCCAATTATTATTGTTTTGTAATTAAAGTTGAGTAATTAAAAATCTTTTTTTTTGCGATTTTCCACAACATAGGTCAATAGTGTAATGCTTAATGATTAATTTGATAAATGCCAGGAAAGACATTTAATAAAATGTATAAACATTTCTGATCAAACCTCTTAGATAAATAGAAACAATTTATATAACAAAGAATATATGTCAAAGCTTAACATAAAACTTCCTACTAAAGGATAGAATACTAAAGGCCTTATTGATTGAATTCATAAAAGAGAAATAACAGTAAATGTAAATGACTCATATGAAATATATGAACATAACTTTACTGAAAAGTATAACTTAGACTCAATTCATGGCAAACATTGAACATTCTTGGTAGGAATGCTAAGTCGTGTAAAATTTTTACTTCCATAAAACTTTCCACATATTGAATACATCTACAGTGAAAAGTCAGTGGCAATTTCTTTTAATTTTGCAATGAATTCTAAAGTTAACTTGGAAAAAAGCTATAAAAATAGATTATTAAATAGATTTGAAAAATTTCAAGGAAGGGCTGGCACAATTAGGAACATCTTAATTTTTTTTAAATATGATTTTATTGATTTTTTTTTTACAGGGAGAGGGATAGAGAGATAGAAACATCGATGAGGGAGGAACATCTTTGATCAGCTGCCTCCTGCACGTACATCCCCCTGGGGCTGAAGCCCACAACCTCAGCATAAGCCCTGACTGGGAATCAAACAGGTGACCTCTTGGTTCCTGGGTCATTGTTCCACCACTGAGCCACACTGGCCTGATTAGGGACATCTTCAGTCATGTATTGGAAGAAATTGAATGACTTCATTTTGTTTAAAATATTGTTTCTACTAAAAATTCCAGAAGCTAATCCAAGTATCATAAAGATGATTAGCAGCATTTCAAATCAAGGAGAACAAGATCATATATTCCATTATGCAATATGGAAGACTCGCTAAGAACATTTGGGAAAGTGAGGAAAAAAGCTAATTCATGCCTTATAAGTAGTTTTGTAGAACTATCATAACAAATTACCACAGGCTTTGAGTGTTAAAATAATAGGAATTTATTCTCTTACAGCCCTGGAGGTGGAAACATAAAATCAAGTTATCAGTGGGCCTATTGCCTCTGAATGTTCTGGGTACACATTCTTCCTTGCATCTTCCAGCTTCTTGTATCCCAAGCCACTCCATGGCTTATGGCATCATCTCTATGATCTTTGCCTCTGTTTTAGATGACATTCTTCTCTGTGTGCCTCTCCATGTCTTCTTTTTTTTTTTTTTTAATAAGGACATCGGTCATCGAATTTAGCACACACCTCAAATCTAGGCATATATTTTCTCAAGATTTTTAATTAGTTACTTATATACACACAGAATATATTTCCATATAAAATCACGTTCTGAGAATTTTCAACCCATTACATCATACCTTAAATTGTAAATTTCTATTTTTTTTCAAGTTAAGTTTTTTTTTTTTTTTGTTTTTTTTTTGCAAGAAGCAGAGTGTTAGTCAAATTAATTCAAATGTAGTAATTCATTATACAAATAAAATGTGGTAAGTCATATACAGAATAGATAAATAAAACATAAAAAAACCAAGATTTTTGAAATTCCTGATTATATGCTTTTTTAAAAAAATTATATTTACTATTGAAAGTATTACAGATGTCCCTTTCCCCTCCTCATGCTTTTTATGCTATGTAGGTGAAAGTACAAAGTGAGATTACTCCTGGATTCTGAATTTCTATTCTAAGGATATAATACATTATATACATGAACAAAAAAAATGTAAAGTAAATTTTCTAAGTATAATTACAACATCAAAAAAACAAGAAAATATGTAAAAAGTTCTATTTAAATTATTTTTTATCGATTCCATCAAATGATGTTTGAAAAGAAAATGGTATTAGCTTGCAGAAAACACATATGTGATTTAAAATAAAGAACAATTAAAAAACTGTTGGGGGTTGGGGTGTGGAGAGATTGATCAAAAAAGAAAAGAAAAGAGAGAGAACTCATAGATATGGACATAAACAGTAAAATGATTGTGTGTGGAGGAGAGGGATAAATAGTCATAAAAAATAAATAAAATACCATTAATTTATGTGCTGAAAAAATAAAAATAATTTAAGACTTTCCTAGTAAAAATAAATCTTGGTCCACAATCTTAGTAATCAGTAATTTGGGGTAGCTCTTTAACAACTCTTTTATTTATTTTAGTTTAATTGATCTGATTAGACATCCTGTAGATATTGATAGTCTACCAATCTATTATCAATATTTTCAAAGATCTAAACATAATCTATAATGTAAAATTATTTTATTTTTCTGTCTCAAGTATTTAGAGTTATATTTTAGCAATATCAGTGTGTTTGTGTCTTTTTTCTCTTTAATTAGTCATTATTACTAAAATTTAACCATTGCATTGATTTATTTAAAGATATGTTTCTTAAAACAGTTTTGTGTCATCCTATCCAATAAAGATGGAATATGCTAATTGACCCTCACACCATCACAAAGATGGCGGCGCCTACAGCCAATAAGGAGGGAATATGTTAATTGACTGCACCTCTCTTAAAGATGGTGGCGCCCACAGCCAATAAGGAGGGAATATGCTAATTGACTGCCACGGCCTCAAAGATGGCAGCGCCCAGTCCCCTCAGCCCTGCCAGGGCAGCAGGCATGTGGCAAGTGGAAAATAAGTTATTGCCCTGGAACAGAGTAACCATGATATCAGGTCCCCAGTGTATGGAGGAGAAATTGCCGCTCCTGAGCAGGGTGACACTGCTGTGTGGCTGATAGTCCCAGCTCCAAGAGAGGTGTGCTGGCTACCAGAGGTGAGGTTTTTCTGTTATGGAATGTTGCAAGGTTTATTTTGTACAGCTTTAAATTTAACTGTTTTTTAAACTATTCTACAATAAATTTCACTTTTATGTATATGTCTTATCATAATTAATTTTTTTAGCATGAAAACAATTTTACATGAAAAAGCATACATTCACTTAAGTTTCTACAAGAAAAAAATACCAATATTGCTTAAAAATGCAAAGATATTAAAAAATTAAGAAAACACACACTAATTTAACTTCTACTGCTTAACTTCAGAGTAGCAAGAAAATATAGGCCCTCACAAGTTCAAACAATAAAAAATTCTGAGCCTGAAGCCCAGCAGAAAGTCAAGATAATAAATGAGTCCCTGAACATCGAAGAAAGACAATATGTGAAAAAATGACAAGGACTTTGTACTCTGGATTTTCTTTTGTTTAAAACATTGTCTTAGGAGTCAGGTACACTATCAATAAATTTCTAGCTCTATCATTTACTAGCTTTGTGTCTTTTCTCAAAATCATGTCTAAACTTCTATTGTCTTCTTAGGAAAATAGTATCAATCCTATCTAATAAAGGGGGAATATGCTAATTGACGCTCACATCATTGCAAAAATGGCAGTGCCCACAGCCAATAAGGAGGGAATATGCTAATTGACTGCCATGCCCTCAAAGATGGCAGCACCCACAGCCACAGATGGAGGTGCCCAGTCCCCTTAGCCCCACTGGGGCAGCAGGTGTGGGGCAAGGCCGGGCCCGCCCCCAGGCAGGCCCAGCCGCTCCACGTGCCTGCCTCTGGAATCCCCCAGTTCCCTCAGCCTCCCAGCTGCCCAGGGCCAGCCCAAGGCACAGGCAAGCCTCGGATGGTGGCTGCCCAGCCAGTGCCCAAGGCGCAGGTAAATCTTGGATGGCAGCTGCCCAGCCGCCCAGGGCCACCCGAGGCTTAGGTAACCAGGGTTGGCCGAGGCTTGCGCTGCCGGCAGTGACAGCAGCAGAGGTGTGATGGGGGCATCGCCTTCCCCTGATCTCCGGGTAGTCTCCTGCCCCTCAGGGCTCCCAGACTGTGAAAGGGGGCATGCTGGGCTGAGGGACACACCCCCCACCTGCTCCAGTGCATGAATTTTCATGCACTGGGCCTCTAGTATAAATATAATTGGATTTTTATAAACATTATATGAGAAAAGGTATAAAATCAATTAGCCTACTAGCCCACTGAAAATTCTCAAAATAGGGACTATGATTAATATATAAGGAGTTTAAATATTAACCAATAAAATAATTAATACCATTAATTATCCTACTACATTGGTAAAATGAAATACACTCCAATGGTTTTTCTGAATTCCTGAAGAAGATTCTTTTCTTAATTTCTCATGCTGCAAGAAGTTATGAAACTGCTTGGATATTTAATTAATAATTCCCAATATCTTTATAATAACTACAGAAAACAGAGTCTATGTTAATATGAATTATGCAGAACATGTTTCATAAACTAAGTTTTAAATGGGGTTAGACTCAGAGATCCCTGAAGGAAGTTCCCAATCAGCCGACTGCTAAGCGAAATAACATCTGAATTGCATTAGATGCTTTGATCAAACATAGAAAGTTCTTGTTAAACAGCCATAATGAAATATTTCACTAACTGTGGGATGTGTGTGTGTGTGTGTGTGTGTGTGTGTGTGCTTATGTGTGTGTATGAAATCAAACTCACAATTAGTTAAATAATTTTCTGGTATTTGTGTATTATGTGGAGACAGCCTCTTCCTTGGTCTGGATTCAGGTTAGATAGCTAAAATCCATTGGTCTCTTAAACTTGGATTCGGGAGCTGTTATTAATAGTTTTTACATTTTATTTTATTTTTTAAAATATATATATATTTTTTATTGATGTCAGAGAGGAAGGGAAAGAGAGAGAAAAAGAAACATCTATAGTGAGAGACAATCATTGATCAGCTGCCTCCTGCATGCCTCCTACTGGGGATAGAGCGTGCAACTCAGCCATGTGCCCTGACCAGAATTGTACTGTGACTTCCTGGTTCATAGGTGGAAGCACAAACACTGAACCACGCCAACTGGGGAGTTTCTACATTTTATTGATTTATAAGTTAAACTCTGTTGGCTTATGAATCTACAAAGATATAGAACTCCCCAACATTTTGTTATGTTTTGTGGAAGGACCAAGTCCTGAGGCATCACATCATTCATGTGTACATTGAAGAATTAGCACTTCTAAATCTTGTCTTAACACAATAATGTACCTAGAATAAAGTCAAGAATATTTATTTTATTACCAGCTGGATTTTGAACCTAAATTAGTTAATCCCCTGGTAAACTATAGAAGCATTATTTAAGTTAGTAACAGCCAAAAAGACAATAATCTACTTTTCCAGAACTTTTCACTGTTTCCATCCTATTTGCAGTCTAAAACTGTGACTCTTCACTGTACATCAATATCATTCATGTTGCATAAAACACAAACAACAAAAAAACAACAACAAATACACCCCCCCCCATTTATCCCAAGCCTAGCATGAATATATTTTGGATTCATAACTGAAATAATGTAATTTAGTTTTTATCACTCTAATGGTTAGGAAACTACAAAGGAAGAGAAACGTTAAAAAAAAAAAAGGATCAAGGAAGGAAATTCTCCTTAACACCTAAAGTGAAACCATATCTCAAGTGCAACCCTCGATCCTGCATAAGACACTAAACCTCCTGAAACTGTAGGGAGCCTCAAACTCAAATTTAAAAAATGTTTTTATCTCACTTGTTACCTTCCAACACTCTCGCTCAAGCAAACCCATACAATTGTACTAGTAATTTTGCAGTGCCAAAGTAGCTCAGTTTCATCTAGTTAATAAAAAAAAAATTTAGGCCGATACCGGTTTGGCTCAGTGGATGGAGCGTCGGCCTGCGGACTCAGGGGTCCCAGGTTCGATTCCGGGCAAGGGCATGTGCCTTGGTTGCGGGCACATCCCCAGTGGGGGGTGTGCAGGAGGCGGCTGATCAATGTTTCTCTCTCATCGATGTTTCTGGCTCTCTATCCCTCTCTCTTCCTCTCTGTGGAAAATCAATAAAATATATAAAAAATAAATAAATAAACAAATAAACCAAGATAGTCCATTTGTCTATACTTGTGATTTGTTTACACAAATATTTTTGTAATATTTTTCAATTTATTTATTTTTTTTACAATGAAAGGCATGTAGCCTGAGAATAAAGATTGGTTTGAGAGTAATGATCATTTTGATATCTAAACATACTTTTAAATTGTATTCTATTTTTTTATGCCTAAAATTCTTAGCATATATCAGTCCTTTCATTTTCCATTCTTTTTATTTTTAAAACATAGTATGGTCAAATGGAGCAACATATTATGTAACTGCAAAATATATTTAAAGTCAAAGATGATGATGCCAAAAATAGGTATTTTACATACTGAACCACTATGTTTAGGCTTGCTTCAGATTTTTACATTTTAGCTGGTGACAAATGTTAAAAATTATGATAAAATTTTTTAAGTCCTATTAATAATAGTTTAGTTGTCTAAAAGTTCACTCTATTAAATTTGAACCCACAAGACTTGTCTGTAATAATGGAGTAGTACATTATCAACATGTTGTAATATGACTTACAATTATACAAGTTACACAGATACAACATATTTAGACTGCCACTAAAGGCCTTTTTTCTGTAAAATATGAAAAGCTGTAGGTTTCAATACTCTATCTTTACCTGTTGCTCCCACTCTCCTTCTCTCAATTCCCGGTAGTTCTCTGAAACAGGCTCTGTGGGACTTCCCTGAATTAGAAGGATGGGTCCTGCTTCTAAAGCAAGGTACTCCATACATAAGCCTCTCTTTATTTTACTTCTGTAACTTTTCTTGAGAGCATCTGACAAACTTTATAATTATTTTTATTTGCATCAATATCCTGTTAATGTGACTTTTCCAGTAGATGTTTGTATATTAAAGTATAAAAATATTTGTGCTATTTTTGGATATTAAGACAGGAGTGAGACACTGTGAGGTGTCTCAGGTCAGGGTCAAGAGACACTTGTATGCACATTTTAAATTCTAGTATATGATGTAAATCTGAAACTGGAATTTTGGGGGAATATAGGCAGGCTTAGGGATTTTTTAGAATTGGGGTCCATGAAAAAACACAGGCCTACAGACTAGGAGAAGGTACATTTCCATAACATGAGGAAGCCAGGAGCAGTTACATAAGACAAGAGAACTGGAAGTAGCCAAAAAAAGGTCTGTATTTACAAAATAAAGAAGGAGAAAGAAAGCCCAGAGGGAATAGGAGGACAATGAGGGAGGAGGGCTTCAGGATTTACTATAGTAACCAATTTGAAAAGAAATATTGACCAATCATAGGGATATCAGGGCAAGGAACTGCAGCCTTTATAAACCATGGAAACAGGAAGTCTATGGGACCTTTTCCCCCTCCCCAAGTGGGAGTCCATTCTGTGGGACTCTTTCCCTCTCCCCACATGGGAGTCTATACTTGTTCTTTAATAAATCTCCACCTTTGCTATACTACCCTCTGTTTGTGGATTCATTCTTCAACTCCAGCGGACAAAGAATCCGGGTTCCAGTCCAAAAAATCTGTATCAAATTCATAAAAAAATTCAAGATTTTATTAGGAAGACCACATGTACACAAAAGAGAATCTTCTGAACTGGACATATATTTAAATTTATGGGAGCTGAGATCACAGAAGTAAAGAATTATGTACTCCATTAAGGAACCCTGGAAGTCTCTTCAAAACAGTGTAACTTTCAAATCATTAACATAATCTGTATTATTGTTTTAAAAATAAAAGATGAATAATACCTTAACAAAACAATGAAAAACAGTAAAATAAAATAAAATAAAATAATAAAATAAAATAAAATAAAATAAAATATGAGTACATCTGGCTTCCACTTCGTGATACAAAGAGCTAAAAGGAATGTTGCTCTCACCATACAATAAATAATGTTAACTTCAAATTCACTTTTTTTAAAACCCATAGACCTCTAAGGTCACAGAGAAGCAACTAGCCTCAAGTCAAATAGAGACAGAGACCTACAGGGAGAGATGAAATTGAAGCACTTGCTCATGTAGAGTAGAAGA
This sequence comes from Ia io, assembly GCA_025583905.1. Classification (NCBI taxonomy): domain Eukaryota; kingdom Metazoa; phylum Chordata; class Mammalia; order Chiroptera; family Vespertilionidae; genus Ia; species Ia io. Next base: position 60,451,414 of record JAJQQW010000011.1, on the reverse strand, counting down.
ATACAACTGAACACAGGTAAGCAAAGTTCGAATAAAAGTGTTGGTGACCTTGATGAACATGGAAGTCAAGTTGATGAGACAGGGTGAGACCCCAGGAGGCTGCTGAATGAATGGTAGTCCCAAAGCCTTTTGCTTATTCTTTCTCTGTGAACTACTGCCTTCTCACTGATCTACCAGAGAGAATACTAAGTATTACACAGTGCGGTGTCCTTTGAGAGGGAAGAGAAGCTGTATGTGAAGGGCAAGAATCTCTTCCCAGATCCAAAGACCTTATACCATCTTTGCGGGAGAGGAAGCCTGAACTTGAGGGGAAAAGAAAAACAAACACTGCTTTTCTTGGGCATCAATATAAGCTCATGGAAGCTGGGAAAGGGAACAACTGAAAAATATCCTGTTTCTAGTGGAGAAGTAGGTTTATAGATTAGACTCATAAGTGTGGCTAAAGAAAGGGTAGAAGAAATAAGAGGTCCATACCCATGAGTCCCCGGGACATAGTGCTTGTCAAAAGCTTAGTCTTATCATAATAAGAGACTCCTGCTACCAAACTAATAAGCCTTAAATAACAGCATCATCCCACTTGGAGAAAGAAAAGGGTAGAAGTAGAGCATAGAGGAAGGCCATGTTTGATGTACACTGAGTGGCCAGATTATTATTAGAGGCCTGGTGCATGAATTCATTCATGGGTGGGGTCCTGCTGGTCAAACTTCTGGTAGAGGGGACAATTTGCATATTAGCCTTTTATTATATAGGATATACACTGAGTGGCCAGATTATTATGAGTTCAGAGATCATAATAATCTGGGCACTCAGTGTATAGGGAGAAGATTTAAGCTCAGAATCTAATAGACATGGTCAAGAAAACTTACCCCACCCTATAGCCAACATATTACTACAGTATTCAAAGTGTGAGGTTCACTGAGATAACTACAGAAGTAGAAACCCTCCAAACTAAACTCCTAAAGAGCTTAAGTCAAACACTCATAACAGAGCCTAGTAGAAGAAGTGTTGTGCCAATTTCCAGGCTTTAAGATTATTTACCTCAGCCTGGCTGGTGTATCTCAGTGACTGAGCGGCGACCTATGAATCAGGAAGTCACAGTTCAATTCCCGGTCAGGGCACATGCCCAGGTTGTGGGCTCTATCCCCAATGTGGGGCATGCAGAGGGCAGCCATTCAATGATTCTCTCTCATCATTGATGTTTCTATCTCTCTTTCCCTCTCTCCTCCTCTCTGAAATCAATAAAAATATATTTAAAAATAAAAATATTGTAATCCTTGTTTTCGTAAGATATAAATAATATGACAGCAGAGGAGAGAAAACAGAGCACAAAATGTTTGGAATTAACCTTTGCACTCGGATGTCAAGTGTGACTCGACACGGTTAGCATTAGAATAAAGGAATCGAGAAAAAAGCAAGCAAGTGCAAAGGGTTAAGCCAGAGAAGGCTTAATTAAAGAAGAGGGGAAAAATCAAAGAACAGATGGCACAAGTTGAATATAGCTAAGAAAGTGGTTGAATTCAATTGATCATACTAATAATTACATTACATGTGAATTGTGTAAACATAACAGCTAAAAGACAGATTATTTAAGAAACAAGGATCACCTGTCTACATGAAATTCACTGTAAATACAAAGACATAGATAGATTAAAATGAAAAGGAGAAAAAAGATATAAATGCTCATAGACCTATATTAATATCAGGTAAAGTAGATTTCTACATTACACGGAATAATGGTCCTTCCAAAGATGATTATGTTTTAATCCCCCAAGTCTGTGAATATGTATTACTTGGCAAAGGGACTTTGCTCATGTGATTAAATTAAGACTGTGAACATAGGGATATGAGTCTGAATTGTCCAGGTGAGTCCAATGTAAGCACAAGGGCCTTAAAAGATGGAAGAGGAAGACAGAAGGGTTAGAGAAGAAAATGTGGTAATGAAGATGAAGGTGACAGAAAAACAAGATTAAAAGATGCTAAACTACTGCCTTTGAAGAGAAAGGAAAGGGCTGAGACAGAAAAGCTGGGAGCCTCTGGAAGCTGAAAAAGGCAAGGCAATGAATTTTCCCCTAAGACCTTCAGAGGAAACGCAGCTCGGGTGACACCTTGAATTTAGCCCCAGTGAAACTGACTTGAGAATTGAATCTCACAGAAATGTAAGATAATTAATTGCATTGTTTTGAGTCATTAAGGTTGTAGTTATCTGATACAGCAGTAATAGAAACTAATACAACTTCAGAACACAAGATATTATAGATATAAAGAACATTATATAATGTTCATAAGACAACTAGAGGCCCAGTGCATGACATTAATGCACTGAGGGGTGGGGGCAGGGAGGGTCCCTCAGCCCAGCCTGAGCTTTTCGGGACCCCTTGGTGGATATCCCCTGAGGGGTCCTTAGCACCGCTGCAGAGGCTCCCACCACCGCTGCTGTGCTTGCCAGCCATGAGCCAGGCTTCTGGCTGAGCGGCAATCCCCTTGTGGGAATGCACTGACCACCAGGGGGCAGCTCCTGCATTGAGTTTTTGCCCTCTGGTGGTCAGTGTGCATCATAGCGACCGGTTGTTCCAACGTTTTGTCGATTTGCATATTAGCCTTTTATTATATAGGATAATAATCTTAATTATATATAAATCTAACAGAGAATCAAAATACCTGAGATAAAATTGATAGAACTTAATAAATTAGTAGACAATCAAGATTATAATACCAGACTTCAAAATTCCTCTTTCAGTCATTAATAGTAATAGTAGATAAAAAATTGGTAATATGACAGAAGACCACATACCCAGTGTCAAATAACTAGACAGAATTATCATGTATGGGACAATCTGCACAACAGCAGCAAAATATATTTGCTTTCACATACACATGGAACATTCTCAACACAATCCATATTCTGAGCCATAAAATTAACATCAGCAACCTAAAATAATGAAATCTTCCAAAAAAGTATTCTCAGACTATAAGGTTATTAAATCAGAAATAAGTCCTAGCCAGCATGACTCAGTGTTTGAACATCTACCTATGAACCAGGAGGTCACGGTTTGATTTCCGGTCAGGGCACATGCCCGGGTTGAGGGCTTGGCCGCAGCAGGGGGTATACAGGAGGCAGCTGATCAATGATTCTCTCTCAGCATTGATGTTTCTATCTGTCTCTCCCACTTCCTTCCTCTCTGAAATCAATAAAAATACATTTAACAACAACAACAAAGAAATAATCATGAGAAAGATATGTAGAAATACCAATATACTTAGAAATAATCAAATCACTTCCAAATAACCTCCAAATCAAAAAGGGATCGCAAAAGAAATTTTAAAATATTTTAAATTAAAAACAAATATAAACACAATATCAAAAATGTGTAGAATGTAGCTACAGCAGTGTTAAGAAGTAAATTTATAATGTTAAATGCTTGTGTTAGAAAACAATAAAGGTCTCAAATTAGTAAACTCTGCATCTATTTTAAGAACTTACAAAAATAAAATGAAATAAAATTAAAGAGCAAAATAAACCTAAACAAGCAGAAGGTGGGGAATAGCAATAAATATAGTTCAGTCAGACCCAATCTGGCCTTCTGATCTCCAGAACTGAAATGTAAGAAATTTTTGTTGTTTTAAGTCACTAAATTTGTCAGCCAACTTAGGAAATAGTTGTGGTTAGAGGGAGGTGGAAGTCAGAAGCAGCAGAGTGAGATTTTTAAAATTTCGGCTGTCAGCTCCTTATTCTGTTTTTCTTTGAACAGTATTCCTTTGTATGATTAGTATTAAGCCCCTAATATTAAAAGATGTGTGAATCCATGCCTTTGAATGCCTGAATATGTGATTCGAGCACCAAATCTGAAATGTGAAGAGAACATGGGTATCAATGTTTAAACTCTGAGCTGTCATCTGAGCTCCGGCATTTACTGTGTGTGTCAACTTTGTAAATCATTTAAGACTTACAATGTTTACCATTTCCAAAATATTTTTGTTACAAATGATTCAGCTCTTTTAGAGAGCTATGGGATGTGAAAGCACTTTGTAAAATATGCTATTTGATGCAAATGTGTTATTTTTAAAGTAATTAATTCATTCTGCCCAGCTGCCTTCCTGTGTTTTTTTTTGTTTTGTTTTGTTTTTTGTTTTGTTTTTTGTTTTTTTTGTTTTGTTTTGTTTTGTTTTGTTTTTAAGAACTCTTCTTGGTCTGACTTTATGTCACATGATATAGGGGAGATGATCAGTGACTGTAGTTAGCTTCCACGGCACCATAGGTGGGAATGTTTCCTCCCTGACTTCCAGATTAATACAATTACTTCCCTGAGAATTTTTAAATTGAAACTAAAGAAAGCAAGTCCTTCTATTGGATGGTGAGGCTGTGAAGATATGGGCTAGAAGGAAAAAATAAAACCAGCATGCAGAGTCAGACTGATATTTAGATAGGGAGAATCCTGGCATTGTTCCCCTTAGTCTCTGTCCTTCGGGTCCAACTGAACTCTTGCTCTTCAGATGGTTTTACTTCCTGGTCCAAACAATTCTCCTTCTGGCCTAAATAAAATCAGAGTGAGTTTTTGTCACCCACTAGCAAAAATTATCTCACAGAATTATGAGAAGAGGCTCAACCATCTTTGACTGGCTGGTGGTGGTTCAGCCCCCTACTGCCAAGAATACTATTGCCTGGAGATGGTAAACTTAAAAAAAAATAAATAAATAAAAATAAATGTAATATGTATTAGGCAATAGGATAGAAAAATATTGGTTCACACAAACACCTTTTTTCCCCACAATAAAAGCAGAAGATAATAGAGACAAAGCAGAGCTGTATTTTCAAAGATAGCATCCTAAAAGAAAATTTGGTTGTGCCAAAATTATGCCCTTTAATTCTCTGTCAGACACTGTATACATCCCTGAGGCCATTAGAGCTAACCCAGTGTAGTATTGAATTTTCATTGGTTTATTTACCAAGGGGGGGAAAGACCAGAAAAAAAATGCTATGATCTTTTGGAGGGTAAGTGGATATAACATATATTTGCATATTTTTTTCTTAAGTCTAGTTCATGGGAGATGCTTTATAAATATGTGTACTGTAATAACATTTTATTTTGTTATGTGTTAGTATCTTTTAATGTATTCATTATTTCTAGTTGTTTTTGATGCATTCAAAGTTTAAATTTTGGCTTACTTAGTTTTTGCATTTTTCTTCTTTTTAAAAATAGCTTTTTTATGAGTACTTCAATTTTATTAAAAACTGAAAAAAAATCATTAAGATGTCTAACACATTTTTAGAGAGTAAATCAATTGGGTGCCCATATTATTAAACTTAATTGCATTATGAATTACTGTAATAAAAACCTAGAATATTTTAAAGAGAAAGTCTAAAAAAATTGAATAATATTCAATTTAATTTTACGTGACAAATAAAACCTTAGCATGGATTTAAGAACATATTATAATGAATGTAATCATGATACCTTATGTCCTCTAGGTAGACATTTCTGGTATAAATATCAACCATATACCTAATATATTATGTGAATGTGTTAGAAACAGTCTACTTTGGGGAAAGGGGGGGGACATCTCACTACAAATCAATATTTAATGAGAAATATGCTTCTAATTTAGAGGATAACTAAAGTGCCAATTGTCTACTTATGAAAATAATCAAACGATGTCCTCTGATCCTTCAAAAATAAAATTTAAGAAACGAATCAGGGTGGCAATAAATATATTGTTCACAATGAAATTACAACTGTTTTAAGAATGGAAGTGTTATCATTGTAATTAGCTAGTTATTAGTAATAGGAAGAAAGCAAAGGGAAGACCAAACACTCATGGTCATCTAGGCAGCTGCACCAGGATGCTGCCACTTAACACTCCCCACAGGGAACCACTGGTCCATTCCCTGCAGATAACTGGGGGAAGGGACTGGACATACACAGTGAGAGGGAGTGATGTAAGAAGGTGCTTTTCTGTCAGTCTCACCTGGGAACAAAGATAATTTGCCAGAGAGGTGGAGCCAATGCAAGAGGGAGAACATTTGTGAATTCATAATCCCCAAAGGAATCTTCTCTCTCTTGTTCCTATTGCTTCTTGCTTCACTCTTGCTCCTTTCACTCACCTGTGTTCCCTCCATTGCCATGTGGCCCCCAAAATGTACTGCAGCTGGAAACACAAGGTAAGCTAACCTGAGGCTAGACTGGACTGTGCAAATATGCAGTGGAAACTCTGGGCATTGGTTAACCCTTGCTCTGCTGAAGACATAACTGGACTTTTTCTTGGTGGGACAAAGGAAGATGGGCCCTTGAAACTCAGTGGTTTAATTCCATGCCAATAAATTTCACTCATTCTCCCATGTGAGTCTCAGAAAATACATATACACAGTTTTGGTATCTTGCTTTTACATTCAACTAGAGGCCCAATGCATGAAATTCATGCAAGGGGCTCGGCCCTCACAGCCCCTCACAGCCTCAGCCGGCCCTTGCAGCCCTGGCTTCATCTGGAAGGTCATCCGAAAGGAAGTCTGGAAGGTCGTTCGGCTGCTCAGTCTAATTAACATATTAGCTCTTTATTATATAGAATAGTATAACTTAGAAGTCAACCTATGTAATTTTTTTTATTTCTATGTAATTTTATTTATTTCTATGTAAAATACCCACTAAATACACGTATACTTGTCTATTCAACTAGTCTCCTAAGTACTAGTATTCTTAAATTACAAATATTATAGTAAGTAAAATTCTGCATGTTGTTTTATGTATGAGAAGTAAACTACAGACTTAAATTTCTGGGACAAAAATAAACGCATGCATAGTTTAGTTAGAAATTGTTCTGCCCTGACCAATGTTACTCAATGGTTAGAGCATCAGCCTTTGAACAGAAGGGAAGTGAGTTTGATCCATGGTCAAGGGCATGTACCTCAGTTGCAGGTTGGAGAGTGTGTGTGGGAGGCAACCAATCAATGCATCTCTCTCACATCTCTTTCTTTCTCTCTCTCTCTTCCTCCCTCTCTTCCTCTCTTCCACTCTCTCTAAAAATCAATGGAAAAAATATCCTTGGGTGAGGATTAACAACAACAAAATGATTGTCTAGTTCCCTAATGATTGAGAGTGCCTGTTTTCTCACAGCCTTGACATTGAAGTGTGTTGATCTGACAGATAAGAAATACTGTTTAAAAGTTACTGATGTTTTCTAATGAAACCTCACTTTATTTGTTGTTTCTAACAGTTATCTTTAGGGAGTCTCTTGAAATTTACAAGTAAACACCATATGAATTACGCAGGCTATACGGTTTTACTAAAAGGCATATATACTTTACCTTGGTTAATACAAGATGATTACAATTATGCACAAAAATGCAAGGAAAAACAAGTATTATTGATTTTTTGTTAGTAAGATTTTGGGAAATAAATTATTTAAGCTGACAGCCAGTTGCTATTTTACTTTGAAATAGTAATTACTTTATGTACTGAAGACAGAAAACCCATGAAGTATATTTTTTTTACTAGAAAATTTTCTTATTATGACCTTTTAATTTCTAAATCATAGGCCAAAAAGTGTGCAAAATAATGTAATTGTATTTGTAATATGAGAAATAGATGAGTGCCAATAAACTGGTGGTGCACTAACACAGATTCTGTTACCTTTAGAACGATCAGTTCACTGCTTTTGTCATCCACTAAGAGGTTGTATATGAACTATCAGAGTCTCCAGTTGGATTCACTACACCTTACTAAAGTTGTTAAGCTCAGGGCCAGGATTTAACTTCTACATTTTGGATAAGAGCTTCCAACTATCCTTCTCATAGGTAGACAGAACTAAAAGTTTTGCTTTTTCTATTTCTACCATAAAGAAAAGAAAAAAAAAGAAAACACTAAAAGGTAAACAAAGATCATAAAAATCAGCTTTGAACTTCTTTGTATGCTCCTGTAATATTTCCAAATGAAATTCACACACTGAAAATTATTCCCAGTTTTGTCGAACAGCATTGGAGATAATTTCCTAATAAAATTATATGTTACACTTTAAGTGATAAAATTAAAGTGAAATTAAACATTAACATTTCCCTAAACTTAGATTTTACTTTTACATGTTGTAAAATGTTCCATTACCAAGAAATGATGCCAATATTGTCAATAGCTATAAAATGGAAGTAAAGTTTTGCATACAAAGTGCTCTTTCTGTTTCACAAACATGCCTCACAACCAAATTCAAGATTGTAATCTCTGTTCATGAGATATTAAGATGTAGGAGTGAGGAGAATAGCATGATTTCTCTTCGTGGAAGAAATGTGCTTGTATTTGCTTTCAAAAACCCAACTGTTGCCCAAAGCTTCATGTTCATGTTGATCTTACTAATTTACAAACATCCTTTCCATCTGAAAAATCTTAAATGCATTCTCCTCTGCTTTTTCAGTGCACCCATGAGATGTGAGCTTAAAGCATTAACCTGTTATCTTTTCTTTTTTTTCCAGCTTTTCTTACCCTTTATTCAAACATTAAAAGAGAGTAGTCACTCTTGTTTATCACCTTCAAAAAGGAAAATAACACTGTAGATGGGATATTTACATGAAATAAAAATACATGTTAAAATGGTTTACATTAAGAGGTTGAAATTTGTGACTCCTTTGAAAGAAAAAAACAAAAAAAAACCTACTTCCTTGTCTCATGGATGAACTCCCCCATTCTCAGTCACTGAAGTTGCTCCTGGGAAATCTGGAAGTCTAAGGTATCTTAAATGTGCCTAAAATTTAGTCTAAGAATCACTGAAATCCTAGGGTAAAATGTAGTTTTCAATATGATAGAGTTTAAAAGTGCTGTGTGATAAAGAATCCCGCATTCAATTTTGAGGTGGATAATGCTTTGTTTTGAAATTATATTTAATGGATAGCCCCTGACTTTTCATTCAATAATGGCTCCAGGAGGCTTCAGAGACCCCCCTCTCCCCTCCAGGGCTCCCTATAGCTGCTTTCAACACTTTTGATAGAGTTCAACTCACTTTCCAATTGAGTAACTGATGTAAGCAAGGACAATCAACAGCTCCAAAGTCACTATTTAATCAGGAACAGAACTGGAAGTACAATTTAGCATCTGTTAATATGGCTTGTTTTTTTCTCTCTTAAAATGACATTGGTCTACACATATAACAATATTCAGAAGCTGAAAGTCCTGATGTGCCTAGCATTTCTTTTCTGTTTGCCAGTCAGACTTTTTTTTTTCCTATTCTTTTCTGATAAGACATTTTAAAAGGGCAAAAGTGAAAGGGAGAGAAGGGGATAGTAAAGGGAGGGGTGGGAGAAAAAAGATGAATGGATGATGCGGTGGCCAATGTTACACATTTCAGAATTGTGCTTAGGGTTTGGCCTTGTGTTCAGTGATGCTGTGAAAACAGTCTTTGGACTCTTGCTTCCAGGCTATTCTGGGTGACTTTCCTTGCTTGGTTATTCTCAGAAGATGTGATCTGTTCTGTGATGATGCTCCAAATCAATTACTAAGTTAGATAGGCCAACACAAAATATGTGGAAAGCCACAGAGAGCTGAGAGAGACAGAAAACAGGATCAATTGTGTTCACTGACTATGACAGCATTATCCTCTGGGAGACACCATCAAATCTGTCAGCTACTCAATGACCATACCTAGACAATTGAGAGATTCAGATGAACATATTTTATTTGTAACATGTAATGTCAATATCTTTATTAAAAGTGATCCCAAAACAAAGGTACCAGGATCACACACAGTTTTTTTAACAACACATGTATTTTATCTAATGGCATACATGTCTACACATATACATGTCTACATATATAGAATGTCCCAAAAAATGTATACATGCTATAACAACTGATAGCTCAATTTTTGAAAATGAAATGTATGTTAATAAACACTGCCTTTATAATTATTCAAAGTGTGTGTGTATATTTTTGGGACACCTTATATATGTATTTATGCTATATAGAATAGTGCAGTTTTGTTGAATAGACAGTCTAGATTTGAATACTTCTTATTTCATTACTTTTGTTTTATCATCATGTTATGTGTCTAATCAAAGTCCTTATTTTAAGAACTGCATGCACAGGCAATATAATTTCAAATAAAATGAATCTTTGTTACCTTAACTGAATGCAAACAAATAATAGCTTGTATTCAAGTTTCATAGCTTCCTAAGTTAGTTCCTGAATAGTTTGAACTTTGACTCAAAGCAATAATTAACTTTATAAAATTTGCTATTAATTTTTCAACATGTTATATTTAATGTCATTCAGTATTCACAAGAAATATTAGTGTTGCAGATGACCTGGTGTCAGGATCCAAATCCACATTTTTCTTACTTTCACATCTGTGTTTTTAACCATTCTAGCTCTTTACCAATGATTACTTACTTGTATTAGCATCAAGTAGCCTCCTGGCTTGAGAATTGTTCTTGGATTACTACTGTACTATAAAAGTAAGCATCTTATGGTGAGGAAATGACATACAGAAACTGAAAAAAATATATAGAGAGAGTCAATAGTTTGTGTTTTACATTATATACAACAGCTGATTGTAGTAAAAATAACAAACTATATCTACTCTGAATGGAAACAATGGCAGACTGAATGCACACTGATGTAGCCACTGTGAAAAGCAGTATGGAATTACCTCAAAAAAATTAAAAGCGGAAATGCCTTATGACCCAGTGCTTTTACTGATGGGAATATATACGAAGAAGCCCCAAACACTAATTCAAAAAAATATATGCACCTTTATGCTCATTGCAGCATTTTTATTTAAAATAGCCAAAATTTGGAAGTAGCCCAAGTGTCCATTGGTAGATGAGTGGATAAAAACGCAGTGCTACATTTACAAAATGGAATACTATTTGGCCATAAAAAGAAATCTTACCTTTTGTGACAGCATGGATGAACCTGGAGAGTATTATGCTAAGTAAAAAAAGCCAGGCAGAAGAATACAAATACCATATGATTTTACCTACATGTGAAATCTAATGAACACAATAAACAAACAAAATAGAAACAAACTCATAAAGAGAGGGAACAGACTGATAGCTCTCAGAGAAGAGGGGGTTGCAGGGCTGGGGGAAAAGCTGAAGGGATTAAGCAAAAAAACAAAAACAAAACAAAACTCATGGACATATACAATAATAGTATGGTAATTACCAAAGGACTAGGGGGTGGTGGATGTAGGAGAGGTAAAGGGGGGATAAATGCTGATGAAGAGACACTTAACAAGGGTGGTGAATCCACAATACAATGTACAGATGATGCATTGTACAATTGTACACCTGAAAGTTATATAATTTTATTAACCAATATCACCCCAATAAAATTTAAAAAAATAAATAAAAACTAAAAATTCAAATACACATTTTTCCTCTGTAGAAGTCAAGACCACTCCACCTATACCAAAGATATGCCTGTATTTTTTGAGCAGTATGTATGTGTTCCTACCTCTTAATTTATTCAAAATGGCTTTATCTTTCAGTGATTTTTACATTTTGGACTTTACAAGATAATCTAGCAAACATCATTCAAAGATATTTTATATGCATCAATAATCTCAAAATATTTGGAGAAAATTACTAGTATAATAAGCACAATAATGTACATTTATAAACAAAAATTCAAACAGACATTTCTTGCTCATCTTGGTGTGTGTGTATGTGTGTATTTGTTTTTTTACGTGTGTGTGTGTGTGTGTGTGTGTGTGTGTGTGTGTGTGTGTTTTAACACCTCACTTGAGGATCTTTTTTTTAATTGATTTTCAGAGAGAGTGGAAGAGAGAGGGAAAGGCAGAGGTAAATATTAATGTGAAAGAAACACATCAATTGGTTACCTCCTGCGTGGGCCCTGTCCATGGCCCAGGTGGGGAGGAGCCTGCAACTGAGGTATGTGCCCTTTAACTGGAATCAAACCCGGGACCCTTTGGTCAGCAGTCTGATTCTCTATCCACTGAGGCAAACCAACTAGGGCTATTATTTCTGAGTCTAAATCATTGTTAACATACCTTTGCATGAGAGAATGCTTTCCTCTTTGTACCAGTTTTATGCAGTAAATTTAAAATTCTATACGATTCTGTTTCACCTATCATCAGGAACATAGACTCCTCTGTTTCTACTTTATTCTTCTTATCATATTGTTTTTATTCTTAAATTTTCTTGTGCTTTAATGGCTACTTAACTCAGCCATTACAATTGTACTCATGTAACAGGAAGAAGGATGTGCAGAAGGTAAATGAATCACATACCTGGTTGAGTTAGTGCCTTCAAAACCGTCTTCTCAGGAGTATCATACAACACATCTATTTACATCTTACTGACCAGAATTAAGTCACAGGTTTCCAATGGAACCTGGGAAATATAATCTTTTAGCTGGGTGCGTCACACTTCTCCACAAAATACCAAGCAAGAATACTGTGTGGCAACTGATCTCTCAGCCACAAGATAGAGAAAATGGCCCTAGCTGGTTTGGCTCAGTGGATAGAGCATCGGCCTGTGGACTGAAGGGTCCCGGGTTTGATTCTGGTCGTGGGCACATGCCTGGGTTACAGGCTCGACCCCCATTAGGGGGTGTGCAGGAGGCAGACATTCAATGATTCTCTCTCATCATTGATGTTTCTATCTAAATCTCCCTCTCCCTTCCTCTCTGAAATAAATAAAAATATGTTTAAGAAAAAGATAGAGAAAATGAATCAGATAACCAATTTTTTTCATTATATTTTTATCCTATATATGCTTTCTGTAAAGAAATATTTAAAGATAAACTGTATTAATTTCCTACGGCAGACTAGGTGACTTAGCAGAATTTTATTTTCTCACAGTTCTAAAGTCCAGAGTTCAAGATCAAGGTGTGGGCATATTTGATTTGCTCTGAGGACTCTCTGCTTGTCTGTCTTCTTGCTGTATCCTCACATGCTCTTTTCTGAGTGTGTTGTACCCCTGTTTTCTCTGTGAATTCAATTTTTCTCTTTTTATAAGGGCAACACTCAGATTGTTTTTAAGTTTATCACCTCGGTAAAGGCCTTATTCCCCAAAACAGTGACATTTTGAGGTACTGAAGGTCAGAGATTTAACATATGAACTTTGGGGAGACACACTTCAACCCATAAGATTATCCCTCTAAGAATGTAATGGAAATGAAAAGATAAATTCAAAATTTAATAAATATCATTATAATGATAGTGAATTCAGAGAAATGGACCTTTGGCTCTTTACTATTTATATTTCTTTCATTACTGCTAGCAATTTTTCTCATTTCATGTTTTTTTAAAGAGTTAAGAATATGTCCCATTTTACTCTTTTTAGTTCAAAAGCTAATAACCTCTCTGCTAACAATAAATATTACATAATTATATACTTCAGTGATTCACAAATGAAGGCTTAGCTGCCTACCAGGAATATTTATATTTTATCTACAAAATAAATTTTACTTCAGTCATTTAATTTAATGTCATTTGTACATTTTGAATAATTCACAAGTAGCCAAAACAAATCCCTAATGTTTGCTTTCTTTCAACAGACTTTTAACATTGGTTTGTATTCTTTTATATTCTTTTTTGAAATGAACATAAACACGCATACACATACTTCTACTTTACAAAGATTTGACCATGTTATATAAATGATTTTGTTATTTTCCTTATTTTTGTAATATATAATGCATAATAAACAACTTTCCAGTCAACATTTACACTTCTTTCTTGCAAGCAGTGCCATAAAATTTCATAATAATTTAAATTTACTTGCATAATCTTTTCTTTGGGCAATACATTTGGGTATTTTTCAATAGAAAATGGCTGTAATATTTACGTTTCACAGGAGAATATTTTGACCAAAACAAATTTTTAAGACCCAGGAATTACCCTATCTTGATGGCATTTTGTATTAGGGCAAACAGCTTTGCCCATTTCCCGCATAAATAATCTCAGGAACATTAACATTTAGATAAGTACAAGATAAATATGAGCTAATGGCCTTATTTAAAAATTAATAACCATGATTATCTTTTGCACGTTTTCTGATAAGAATCCCTGGGAGATGCAATCCGAGTGTGAAAACTGAGTATCTCAGGAACTATACTTATCATAAGGAGTCTGACTTTTCTTAAAGAAAGCTGTCAGTTGGCTATTTGATCAGCTATCCACAGGCAAACTAATGTTTATGCAGTTTTGACAGTGCCACAATTATAGTCCCCAAAGCAGTTAAATCTCAAGAACACTTTTGGAACTTTGCATTTATAGACTTAGTGTCAGTTATTATTCAATGTGGAAAAGGGACTAAAAATACTGATAGACTCAGAATTATGAGGACCTCTAAAAATAGGGCTTTAATTTATGTGGCACATTTTATTTATTTTATTATTTTCTAGTTTCTTATTTTTTTATTGTCTAAAGTTTTACATATGTCTCCTTTTTCCCCAACTGACCCCCACCCCCTGCAATGTGGCACATTTTAGGTTATGACTTTCAGACTGCATATTTGCCCTAGCTGGTTCGGCTCAGTGGATAGAGTGTTGGCCCACAGACTGAAGCGTTCTGGGTTCCAATCAATGTGTTTCTCTCTCTCTCTGTCTCTCCCGCTCCCTTCCACTTTCTCTAAAAAATCAGGGGGAAAATATCCTCTGATTGACAACAACAAAAAAGACTGCATACGTGTTACTGGCTCCCCACTTTGGTTTTGTAGTTTCATGAAAGAGAAGAAAATTTTTCAAAGCCAGTTAGACTGAATAGTGTGCTGATATTTTATTTCAGTCTTGTTTGAAATTCACACATCCAGATTCTCCCCCAAGACTGCTTTGTTTGTTGTTGGAAAATTGAGAAGGGTTTTGTTTTTTCTTGTCCAATTTTCACACGTATAAACAATGATTTATTAGGTATTGTAATCTTTATGAAAAATTTTTTTCAGCTTTTGTACTAATTTCACAATAACATACTCTTTTCTTTAGTAAACTATTTTTGGCTGATAGCATATATATAGTATATGAACAAATCATAAGTATTCAACTCAATTAATTTTTACAAATCATATGTATTCAACTCAATGAATTTGCAAAGAGGACACGCTCATGTAACCAACACTCACATCAATAAATGGCCCCTGGCCAGCATTCCAGAGTCTCCAACTAGCACAGATGCCCTCTGCAACTCTCCCCTTCAAGAGTAACTATAATCTTGTATTTTCTCAAAACAGATAGATCTTGAACTTCAGAAGAATGGTATCATACCATAAATGTTTTATTCTATCTGAACACTTTTGCTCACACATTTGAGAGATTCATTCTGTTTTTACATGTAGCAATGGTTTTCTCATTCTCAGTGTTGTGTGTTCTTTGTGATGTGTATATGATTATTTATTTATTCATTTTTGCAGATAGGCATTGAGTACTATTTCAGTCTAATGAGAATGAAGCTCCTGTGAAGATGATTCTTTTGCATATGTTTGATGAACATGTATACACTTTTGTGTTGAGCGTATAGCTAGAAGTGGAATTGCAAGGTAACAGGGTACATGTGTTTTTCAGCTTTAGTAGATGTGGCCAAGTAGTTGTTCCATTTTACAGTCTCAACAACTATGAATGAGAGTACACACATATTTTTTATGTGGAAGATATATAAGGTTTTGAAGATGAGAAACAATTTTGGTTGATTGTAAAAGAGACGATAAAATTAGACTTTAGTAATAAATAAGGATTTTCACATACTATACAAAAGACCTTGAACTAAATGACTCTGCATAGATGTCAATAACATTATTTTTACAAAAATAGTGTATATTTGAAGATTACAAGGTTATATTAGTCACCAGAAAATAAATACTAAAATTTTGACTATCTGCATTATCTTTAGTTCTAAATCACCCATAAGTTATATCTGATGATTTGTAAGCTTAAAATTATACCATATTGGCAGAAAAATTCCTTAAAGAGATGAGTATTTTTTTAATTAAAAATATTGATATTTACAAAGATACCAGTTCTAGCATTCCATAGTGAAATTATTATATTTGATTGAGATTTGAAATGAAAATTTTATATTAGCAAACCTTAAATATATTTTACATTCTGCAGAAAATGCATCAAAAATGTATTTTTATATGTATTATATTCAGAAAACATAAACAGATGTGTATCTTGTAAAGCTATAGCTTTAAAAAGTTAACAATGCCATGGGGACATGAATACAACCTTTTTGCAGGCATATCTTCAATAGAAAAATAATTTGTTTAGTTTCTTAATCAGTAATAATTTATCCTATTAAGTCATAGTCACGCAATGGGGAGCTGTTTTCTCCCCAGTGGGATTTCACATTTGCTCCAGGAGAGTGTCACAAACCATTATATTTGGATAAAGCACTCCCTTACACACAAACCTACTCCCTGTCATGTTCTATTCAACAAGTCAAACTAAGGCCTATGCTCATTTTGAAAGCTTCCAACTTAGTTGGCTAATGTCTTGTCTCTATGATCATTCACATAGACAGACCTGAGCTGTCTGGCTCCAGGTCAAAACTCCATGTCTGATTTTTCAGGTCCAAGCATAGGCAATTACAGGGGCTTTACCTGACAAGCCTCACAGGGGAGACTTCCCTGCCCACATCAGACTGGATGCACAGCCAGTGCATTGCAGTCTCTTAAAGGAGTTAAGTATAAGGACTTAGGGCCCCTTAAATATATTGGAATCCTTAACCCAGGTTCTCCAGTTAGAGACCTCTTTTTTAAAAAATATTTTATTGATTTTTTACAGAGAGGGATAGAGAGTTAGAAACATTGATGAGAGAGAAACATCAATCAGCTGCCTCCTGCACACTCCCCACTGGGGATGTGCCCACAACCAAGGTACATGCCCTTGACCGGAGTTGAACCTGGGACCCTTACAGCCCGCAGGCCAACGCTCTCTCCACTGAGCCAAACCGGTTAGGGCTAGAGGCCTCTTTATCAGGGGCCAATTGAAGAGATTTCTCAGGCAACGCTGCCCAGATCACCTTATCAGGGATCCTTAGAAACATTTTTCTCCACTATTCCTAGTCCTTCTCATTTGCCTCCTCTCAGCTCCCAAGGTCCAAAGTGACAGAAGTCTTTTGTTTGAGGGATCCCTGGACAGTAACACAAAAATCAGCACTGATACACTGGCCCATTACCCGATGCAATTTCATGGGGAAAAGCGAACCACTGGGTGAGCTGGCACTTACTCTTGTGTAGCTTCTTACTATACTATCTCAATCAATGATTAAAGGTTTGGCCATTATGATAATTTGGCTTGGCTCTCTTAATCAACTACTTCAACTTCTGATAGTTCATCTCTCTTCAATCAGCTCATCTCTTGACAAGACCCAGAGGAAGTACACAGCTGAAAATTGTGAGGCAGACCTGGGCCCTAGGGATATTACCTTAGGAAACACCACATCCTTTGGGGGCATAGTTCTGTTTTCAGTTATGCCTTCTTTTGTCTTAACATATGTTGGAACACTCTACTTCTAAAATTTGAATATTGATAACAAAAGTTGTTCTCACAGTTGTCCCCTCATCTCTAGAGAAGCCACAATCCCTAGGGACCAAATGCTTATCTGACTTGGAGGATGAGGATAGCAGATGCTTCTCATTCTTTGGAGTTTAGAATACAATTGCAAAAATAAAACAAAAATTATAATCCATTAAATAATTCTATCAAATATGTGATAGTAAAATCTACTTCCAGTGTATTAATATGCTCATGGGCCTTTAATTTCTCCTAAAGGTTAAGCTAATTAATTCTCTCTCTTGAGTCTTACCTGCTACCTGCCTTTGCTTCCTAAGTAATTAATGTTTTCTTCCTAAGTAATTAATGTTTATGTCAACAGGTTTTGGCAGCATTCTCCCTTGTAATCTTTTTCTTCCCTTCCCTTCCCTTCCCTTCCCTTCCCTTCCCTTCCCTTCCCTTCCCTTCCCTTCCCTTCCCTTCCCTTCCCTTCCCTTCCCTTCCCTTTCCTTCTTTTATTCTCTTCTTTTTCATTCCTTTTTCTTTTCTTTCCTTTTTAAACATTAATTTAAGAGGTTTGTGTTTTATGCTCTTTGCTGGAAAGTAGTTTGCTAACTCACAGCCAGACTGCTCTGTTACATAATGTGAAATGACAATAAGACAGAAATAGAGAACACACACACACACACACACACACACACACACACACACACACACACACACACACATACACACACACACAAAATCAGAAAAGTGGATCCTAAGTCACTATTGCTCTCATGTTTTACTCTTCTTGAAACTATCCATTTTGGGTGAATTTGTCATGCATCTGTGTCTCTTAAAGATTGAGTGGCTAGGAAAAAGGGAGAGAGGGAGAAAAAGAGATGACATCAGTTTATACAAATAGGAAGTTTGTAAAAACGTATATTTTCCCCCAAGGGAAAAACTGGATTTGAAAGGGATAAAGTCAGAATATTGTATGTCATATGGAAAATTGTGATTGGCTGCTACAGGATTTTAAAAATAGAAAGATAGAGAAGATGATATTATAACAAATGCATCGTTATTCCCCTAAAATTCTGAGTTTCTTAATTTATTCTTTATATTTATAATCCTCAAGTTTGCAATGGAGAATAAAAATAGTCTCTTATAATATTAATTCTCCAATAGTTTATAGAATTTTAAAAGAGAAAAACATTTTGGTTTGTTCCTCCAATAAACTTACAATAATTAATATTGTTATTTTTAAAAAATAGCTTCCATAAACACCTGAAATTTTATACACTTCCAGACTTATGTTATTAGGATCTGACAGATAGCATATAATATCAATAAATGGGAAAGTATATCTGCAATTCCACATGCCTTCCTTTATGAATATGTAAATGAGGTAGTATCAAATACCACTTTTCAATTATTTTAGGCAGATCAGAATTCCACTGTTAGTTGCTCAACTTTTTGATATTTTTAGGTTGTGATTTTTGACTTGTAATAGCTCACAATTTCAGCTGATTCTCATTCTTTTAAGGATGCTCTCAAAAAGAGCATCCTTAAAAAATGTGTCTCTAAATTTTTACTCACTAAAACAATTTCAAACCAAATAAATTAAATTGATTTATTTTTCTCAATAAATGGAAGCCCTCCGAGGACTTCTTGTCTCTTGGGGAATTATTGAGGAACAACGCTGATGATAGCTAAATGCTTGCTGCTTAGAATAAATCTATGGGAATCAGAATTGTAAGAGAATAACAAAACACATTATACTGCTGCATTATTTAGTAATGTTTTGTTTAAAAGTGACATTGATTCAAACTATATTGTCACAAAAGAGTATTTATTGGTCCACATACTGGGATGGCTAATAGCCAGGCCTATTTCAGATGAGAATGAATAACAGGGTTCAAGTATGTCACTAGCAACCTGGGCCATTTTCCGCATGTCTTGGTTCTGATTTATTTCCTAAACATCTTCTCTTCATTATTATGAATGTGGCCCATAGAGCTCCAGTTGAACAAAAAGCTTGTTTTTCAGGATCTTAAATACAGAAAGACCCTCTGTCCTAGTTTCCCTTTCAATGCCTCTTCTTTAACCCTGACAAAAATATACATCAAATCAAATCAATCAAGCAAGCAAACAAGCAATCACAGTTCTGACTGGCTAAGCGTAAACCATGTGATTAGCCTGAAACACATTACAATGTCTAAGTGGAGGAAGTATCTTAATTGAAAAGTTGGTCTATGTGTATTGCAGTGACTGTTTTATAACAGATTACCCCAAACTTACATGTGGAAAGTAATCATTCATTTTGCTTATGGATTCTGTAAGTCAATAATTCAGACAAAATATGATAAGAAAGACCTGTCTGCTTCCCTTGGTGTCCACTAGGACATCTGAGAAGGAGGTGGAACATCTGAAGTCTCCCTCACTCATATGCCTGAAGGTTGATGCTAGATGAGGTCAAACAGAATAGGTATCTGTCCCTCTTACTCTGTGTGGTCTCAGAGCAACTGAACTCCCAATATGAAAATTTGAGAGTAGCCAGACTTTTGACTGTCAGCTGAAATCTCCAGACTGAGAGAGCCAGGTGGAAGTTGTATTGCCTTTTTTTTTTTTTTTAACTTAGAGTCAGAAGTTACTCAATGCCACTTCTATTCATTAGAAGTGAGTTAAGTCAGTCCATATTCCAAGGACTCACATATTTTGTGAGAGGAGACAAAGAACACGAGGGCATGTTTAGAAAAAATAAAAGCAAACACACTCACACAAAACAAACCCTAAACGTGCATAACTTTGAAAGGCAAATGACACAGGTTGATAGAAATATCTACCAGATAGTAGAAAGATAGGTAACAAAGAAAAAAAATGTGTGTTTGTGATTATTAAAAGCATATGAGAAAGGAATATATAGCTAGTGATTACAACCTAATTTAGTTTGGGGTTCCAATATATTATAGGTGTTGTTTTATTATAATTTGGTGATACAGTTCTAGTGAAATTAATAATTATTTATATCAGCTCTGAGTTATCACTAAGGCTTACTATTATATAATTTTTATAAGCAGTTTAAATTATAATTTCTGATAAATTATTTTTTAGTAAGTACTCAAATGAACTCATTCTAAAATTTATATACATGAGCATAAATCCAAAATAGTTCAATCATTTTTTTTGTTGTTGCTGTTTAATCCTCACACAAGGATATTTTTTCCCATTTACTTTTAGAGAGAGTGAAACAGAGGGAGGGGGAGAGAGAGAAACATTTATGTGAGAGAGACATATTTATTGGTTGCCTTCTGTGTGTGCCTTGACTGGGGCCGGGGGTCAAACCTGCAACCTGGGTACATGCCCTTGACTTGAATAGAACCTGCCACCCTTCAGTGTATGGGCTGATACTCTACCACTGAGCCACACTGGACAGGGCAGTTCAATCATTTTAAAAATAGAATTTGGAAGACTTTTGTACATGAGAGCATGGCATATATTTTAAAGAAGCAATATTCATTAAATAATGAACAAACAAGTCAGATTGTTCAAAAGATGGAATTCTTAAAAATAGAAATAAATCACATGTGGATGAATCTGTTTAATAATAAAAATATCACAAAAGTTGGGCAACCTGATGAATTGTTTAGGAGATGGTCTTGGGAAAACTGGCTCATGGAATATAACTTTCAATCTCCACTTACTATTGTATGTAAAGATATATGTGGGAACAATAAAACTGTAAAATTAATAAAATAAAACCAATGTGAGCACATTTTTATCCCTGGGTTATAAAAGGGATTTTAATTAAACACCTGAAAGCACACATTATAAAAATTACAAAAGTAAAAATTTTGGCTCTGTATATCAAAATTAATAATGTTTAATCAAGGACAACTACAAATAATACTGGAATAAGAGGAAAATGGATTACTATTGTGTTGTAGTTGTTCAATACCATTTATGCATCAATACAACACAAATGTACTAGAAAAAATACTACATGTTTAAAAAGGTAATATGCAAATTAACCATCACTCCTTCATAAATATAGTGGCACCAATACTACAAGGTGGCGGCGCCCAGTCCTCTCAGCCCCACCGGAGTCCCCCAGTCCTGGGTGGGCGGCTGCTGAGAGCAGGCAGTGTGAGTGGCCTGGCAGAATGCTTGCTTTTTCGCCATGGCAAAGAGTCAAGCATTCCACCCCAGCTGCGAGGGCCTCTGGGCAGTGGGCACAAAGAGGCTGGGGGGTGGGGAATGCTTGCATCGTCACCCTGGCAATGAGGCAAGCATTCCATGCCTGGCCATAGATGGGCCTCTGGGCCAGGAACAGCCTCTGGCCAGTGGGTGCGGAGCGGCCAGGCTCCACAGAGAGCTACTGGCACACAGATTCGTGTGCAGGGCAACTGATATATATATATATCTTACCTAATAATAGACAAACATGTAAATTGACTGTACCTTCGCTACGCCCATAGCCAATCAGAGTGAGTATGCAAATTAACCCAAAAAAATGGCAGTTAATTTGCATAGATAAGCGCCCAGTGCCTGTGTTCCAGGAACATTCTGGCACCCAGGTCACTGTGAGGTAAGGCCGCGTGGTCCCAGAGCAGCCTGGGAAGGGCCTGAGCCAGGGGGCTCCTGGGCAGAGCCAAGCCTGCCATCAGAACGAGGGGGCAGGAGCAGAGCCTGTGATCACAGGGAGCTGGGGATCCCCTTCGGCCTTGGCAGGAGTAGAGCCTGTGATCGCAGGGAGCTGGGAGTCCACTCCTGCCCAAGGCCGAAAGCCCCTGCCGGAGCCTTTCGGCCTGGGCCTGAGTGGAGCCTGCAATTGCAGGGAGCTGGGGGTCCCCTGCCCAAAGCTCATGGGCAGGAGAAGAGCTTGCGATGGATCACAGGGAGCCTGGGGTCCCCTGCCCAAGGCTGAAAGCCTCAGCCAGAGGCTTTCGGTCTGGATAGGGGTGGAGCCTGCTATCACAGGGAGCTGGGGGTCCCCTGCCCAAGGCCAAAAGCCTCAGCCAGAGGCTTTCGGTCTGGATAGGGGTGGAGCCTGCTATCACAGGGAGCTGGGGGTCCCCTGCCCAAGGCTGAAAGCCTCAGCCAGAGGCTTTCGGTCTGGGCAGGAGTGGAGCCTGCTATCGCAGGGAGCTGGGGGTCCCCTGCCCAAGGAGTCCATGTTGATGAAAACACCTTGGTGGCTGTGGTGACTGGCAGTGGCTGCAGCAGTGGGGTGATGGGGCTAGTGCCTTCCCCTGATCAGCCCGGTTGCCTCCCACAAAGGGAGGCCAGATTGCAGCTTATGCCCCCTCCCCGTGGGGAACGGGCCTAAGCCGTCAGTAGGACATCCCCTGAGGGCTCCCAGTATGTGAGAGGGGGCAGGTTGGGCTGAGGACCCCACAACCCCAGTGTACAAATTTTGTGCACCTGGCCCCTAATGTGTGTGTGTGTATATATAGGCTGGCAGGGGGCAGGTTAGTGAGAGACGACCAAATGACAGAACAGCAGGCTGTGTGGGGCAATCAGCGGGGCGGGGGGGGGGGCCGTGAGTTTTACCAGGCTGGCAGGGGGGACAGTTGGGGTTTACAAGGTCAGCAGGAGCAGTGCAGTTGGGGGCAACCAGACTGGCAGAGGGGGCAGTTCAGGGCAATTAGGCTGACAGGGGTGGGCAGTGAGGGGTGACTATGCTGGTGGGGGGGCAGGTGGGGGTTACCAGGCATGCAGACCGGGGCAGTTGGGGCAATCAGGCCAGTAGGAGGGCAGTAAGGAGTGATCAGACCACCAAGGGGGGCAATTAGGGGTGATCAGGCAGGCAGGCAGGTGAGCGGTTAGGAGAGGTCCAGGATTGTGAGAGGGATGTCCGACTGCCAGTTTAGGCCTGATCCCCAGATTGGAGAGGGTGCAGGCTGGGCTGAGGGGACCCACCCCCATGCACGAATTTAATGCACTGGGACTTTAGTATATATATAATTTATTTTCAATTATTTATGCCTAATACATTACAATGGAGTCAAGAGTAGAATGGGGAAAGGTGTGTCTGGAACTAATACCAGGGACCCTTAATAGTGCTGTGCATTCCCTCCGGAGCCTTTTTTTTTTTTTTTTTTTCCATATAAGACCTTCTCAGCATGTGTGGCTTCATCTTTGTTTCCTCATGTATTTAAAGATTTTCCTAATTCTTAAATGCCTGCTCTTTTATATGATACCAGGTAAGTCTTTATATTTTTATACTTATGAACATTAATGAACTGAAAACATATATTGTATCAATATGAACATTTTGATCTACTGATTTCTCTTAAATTATATAGAAAAAAATGAACTGTCATTGATCATAGTACTGTAGGATATATAATTATTGCTATTAATACAATTCATTAAGAGGAAAAAATAACAAATTACTTTTAATGAGTCTTCCACACATAAATTTGTTTTAATCTACAAACTCATTTATAACTTTGTAGTGTTTCCAAGTTAAATTAGCATTCTCTGATATTCTCAGAAGAGCTGGTTCTTTGTAAAGTAATAAACACAACACATAGATCAAAACAATTTTTTTAGAGTTGAGTTTTATTGCACTTACAGGACATCATTAATATTTCCAGGAAACTTTATAGTTTTACAAATTATCATTCTTTTCTGTTCAAGGGGGTAAACTCAGGCATCCCTATATGATGATGAGAGGAGAGAACTATGAAAACCCACTTGTTACAGAATCAATCTGCTATATTAAAATATTCCAGAATTATTTTTATATATGATATTGCAATTATGACTACATTGATGTTGATACAATGATAGAAAATGTGAACTCTAGAATCAAACTGCTTGAATTGGAATTCTGGCATAGGCAGCTTAGCGATATTAAATAATTTATAGCTTTTATGTCTCAGTTTCCTCATTTGTAAAAGTAATCATCGTCATCATCATCATCATCATCATCATCATATCTTCCAAATGAGTGATGATGGCAATTAAATATTATAATATAGGTAAAATACTCATGAAAGTCATATCAGTTAAATTATTAAATAAAGACATGTGCTTATCTTGGAAAAATATAAATATACTAGAAATTCATACACGGATGGGGTCCCTAGGCCTGGCCGGCAATCAGGGCCTATAGGGGCCGTTTTTCCCAGTCCCGATTGGGGCCGGGGGGGGGGGGGGGGAAGGGCCTGCATGCTGCCAGAGGAGGCCTGCTGGCTGCCATAGGGGGCCTGCCGGCTGCTGGGGAGGGCCTGCCAGAAGGGGCCTGCTGGACGGGGATAGTGATGGGGTGAGGTTGGCTGGCCGTGGGAGATTGGCTGTGGGAGCACACTGACCACCAGGGGGAAGCTCCTGCATTGAGCATCTCCCACCTGGTGGTCAGTGCACATCATAGCAACTGGTGACCCGTCGTTCTGGTGGTTCCGCTCTTTCACTCATAATGCTTGCTTAGGCTTTTACATATATAGATTTGGTGTCTGACCCAATACCTGACACAGAGCTTCTAAGAACATTATAATTTCCTGAGTGAGAGGGATGCTAGGAGCATCTTTTATTCTAATAGTTGGTCATTAACTCCTGTTTCTGATGCAGAGCTCCTAAATCCCTTGGAATTTCTAGATGATAGGAATGTCCTTTGTTATAATGAGCCAATTCTTGGTGGGATTCTGGATGGAGTCTGGTCAATGGAAAGGCCAAGCCATGAATACAAGCTTGGAAATTTCATCTTCAACCCCCATCATCCAAAGATGAGAGAGTGGCCAGAAATTGAGTTACTCATCTATCATGCCTGTGTAATGAAGCCTCCATAAAAGTCCCTAAACTAGAGTATTCAAAAACTTCTGGGTTGGTGTACCTAGGATGGTGGTGCACTCGATTCCATGGGGACACTTCTAGATCTTCTCCTATGTATCTTTTCATTTGACTCTTCATCTGTATCCTTTATCATGACTTTTATAATAAACTGGTAAACATAAGTAAATGTTTCCCTGAGTTCTGTGAGTTGTTACAGCAAATATTGAACCTGACAAGAAGATTGTGAGAATCTCCAATTTATACCTTGTTGTGCAGAAGTACAGGTGGCAGACTGGGACTTATTGGTTTCTAAGGTGGGAGGCGGGCAGTCTTGCAGGACTAAATTATTAACCTGTGGGATCCTGGCTAACTGCAAGGAGTTAGCACCATACTTGGATTACAGAACATCAGTTTGTGTCTGGAGAGTTGGAGAATTGGTTGAAGTAGGGAAAAACCCACACAGTTGGTTTCAAAATCATTCTGAGTTGTAGTGAAACAAGTTTTTCTTTTAACATTTACATGCCAAGTTTGTCCTTCCCCAAGATGATAGTTATTATATAATTGCTGGTCATTTTTATTAGTAGTTTTTATGTTTTTCCTTGAAAATTCATTTGAATTTCTGTATTTTCTCATGCCTACTTGCTTTTTAATCTCTTTTTTTGTTTTTATGTACATTTATTCTTCTTGTAGCCTCTTCTTCATCCAGTTTTGTCTTGATAATTAATGTACAGTTTATTAGGATTCAATATATTTTTCTTAATACCCAAACTGAGAAAGGCATATGTTCTAAAAGGAAAAAATATGTCATTAAGTAGAACAGCAAATGCAAAGCATGTGTATAATTTATTTGTGGTTGAAAATATGAAGGACTAATTGTATATGGGAGAAGAGCATAATTTACTAATCAAGCCACTATTTTGGAGTGTTTATAACTGTGTAGGTACACTGATAATCTAATCAGATGGTTACATGATTTTGGAATAGTGTGTAATTTTAATAACATATTCAATCAGAGATTAAGTTGTTGTACACAATTACCATTAAACATTTTGTTTCATAATGTGTGACATCCCTGCTAATTTCATGTTTTTGTTTCTTTGGAGTATTTTATTTTTCTCAAAAAAGGTAAAACAACTTTAAATTTTTCTAATTATCATCTTTTTTGTTGTTGTTGTAATCCTTGCTGGAGGATATTTTTTTTCCATTGACTTTTAGAGAGTGGAAGGTGGGATGGATGAGGGAGAGAGAGAGAGAGACATACATTGATGTGAGAGACAAATAGATTGGTTGTCTCCTCCAATCACCATGACCAGGGCTGAGGATCGAACCTAAAGCCCAGGTATGTGCCCTTGACTGGAAATCAAACTGGTGACCTTTTGGTGTGTGGCTGATACTCCAACCACTTAGCCATACCAGCTTTTGGGTAAGAACTTTAGTTTTGAGAATGTTGTGAAGGATCTGACATTTTACTTATGGGCAAACTAATGATTTAGGCTGCCAAAGTTTCATAGATACTAGCAGAAGACATGAAATTCTGGAGTCACAGCATGAGATTAAGGATCACACAGGTAATGTGGTAGAGCCTATATGGGATGCTACACACTCAGTGCTCTTTGTCACAGCTGAAGAACCTTAAGTTTTTAAAGGGGGTTGGTAGCTAACATGTTCAACCTTAGCCTCATGAGAAGAAGACAGTATATTTAATGTTATAGACAGCAGCAAGAACTGCAACAGAACGTTCTTCTTCCTTGGAGGGACACAAATTTCTACCTTTTAAGAATACTTATTATTAATTACACTAGAGGCCCGGTGCATGAAATTCGTGCATGGGGGAGGTGTCCCTCAGCCCACCCTGCACCTTCTCCAATCTGGGACCCCTTGAGGGATGTCTGACAGGCAGTTGGACATCCCTCTCACAATCCAGGACTGCTGGCTCCCAACTGCTTGCCTGCCTGCCAGCTTGATCACCCCTAACCACTCCCTTGCCACCCCCCCACAACTGCTCTCCCCTGCAGGCCTGGGTCACCCCTAACTGCCCTCCCCTGCAGGATTGATCACCCCAACTGCCCTCCCTTGCAGGCCTGGTCCCTCTCAACTGTCCTCTCCTGCTGGCCATCTTGTGGTGGCCATCTTGTATCCACATGGGGGCAGCCATCTTTGACCACATGGGGGCAGCCATCTTGTGTGTTGGAGTGACAGTCAATTTGCATAGTACTCTTTTATTAGATAGGATTCTTGAAAATATAGTTAAGAAAAGGCTATTAGTATATTTACTAGAGGATATATGGCATAGAAATAGGAGAAAAATCACACAGAACTATGTTCCAATTCTTAAATTTGTTATTATATCAAGGAGTGTTAAATGTAGATATTTATAAATTTAACTAGAAGCCCAGTGCACGAAATTTGTGCACGGAGGGGGGTTGTCCTTCAGCCCAGCCTGTACCCTCTCCAATCTGGGACTCCTGGAGGGATGTCCGACTGCCTGGGGGATCGGGCCTAAACGGGCAGTCGGACATCCCTCTCACAATCCAGGACTGCTGGCTCCCAACTGCTTGCCTGCCTGCCTTCCTGATTGCCCCTAACCACTTCTGCCTGCCAGCCTGATCACCCCCTAACCATTCTGCTGCCAGCCTGGTTGATGCTTAACTGCTCCTCTGCCAGCTTGTTTGCCCCCAACTTCCCTCCTCTGCTGGCCTGGTCACCCCTAACTGCCCTCTCCTGCAGGGTTGATCACCTCCAACTGCACTCCCTTGCAGGCCTGGTCCCTCACAACTGCCCTCCCTTGCAGGATCTTTGACCACATGGGGACAGCTATATTGTGTGTTGCAGTGATGATCAATCTGCATATTACTCTTTTATTAGATAGGATAGAGGCCTGGTACAGGGTTGGGGGCCAGCTGGTTTGCCCTGAAGGATGGCCCAGATCAGGGTGGGGGTTCCCTTGGGGCGTGGGACGGCCTGGGCGAGGGGCCTGTGGTGGTTTTCAGGCCGGCCACACCCCCTGGCAACCCAAGCGGAGGCCCTGGTATCTGGAATTTATTTTCCTTCTACAATTGAAACTTTGTAGCCTGGAGCAGAGCCAAGTCTGGGGCTCCCTCCGAGGCCGGTAGCCATTTGTGTTGGGGCTATAATTGAAACTTTGTTGCCTTAAGCGGGTGGGCCCGGCCAGGGTGTGCGAAAAGCTTTGCTTCCCCTGTTGCTGGTGGCAACCCTGGCCTGCTCTCTCAAGCTCCCTTCTGCTGCCATTTGTTTGAATTTTTTTACCTTCTATAATTGAAACTTTGTAGCTTGAGTGGAGGCTTAGGCCTGCAACTGCTATGGAAAGCTTGGCTTCCTCTGTTACCTGGGAAACCTCACTCTCTGTGGCTGTAGCCATCTTGGCTAGGGATAATTTGCATGCTCGCCCTGATTGGCTGGTGGGCGCGGCTTGGCTGGTGGGCGTGGCTTATGTAGCAGAGTGATGGTTAATTTGCATATTACCATTTTATTAGAGAGGATAGTTAAATGATAAGTAAGCCAATAGAAAATTTGCATGACTCTTGAACTGGCATTTCAGAGAAAAATAAACACAAATGGCTAATTAGCATGTCAAAATTTGCTAAAATTCAATAATTTGCTAAAATTTGCTAAAATTCAGGAAGTATACAAAAAACAAGTGTGCAACATTATTTTAGATATATTTGGTGCAACCAAATGGAAAAAAATACTTTTTAAATATATGTAGTCATAGGTCTTATATATATGCTTGTAAAATAGGACTTTTTATAACCAGACTTTAAAACAATTTGCATTACCCAAATAAAATTGACATGTAAATCAATAAATTGATACATAAAACAATGTAGAAATCCTACTCCTGAATACATACTCTAATTCCCAGAAGTGGGATCACTGGGCCATAAGGCAAATAAGCCAATCAGAGAAAGACAAGTACCATATACTTTCAGTTGTGATCTGTGAGGGTGATTGTCTTTAGTGAGCCAACTCCATCTTAGATGGCACAGGAAAATAAGTGGTGCATTTTTGAAAATTAGAGAATAATCTGATGCTGCAAGACAATATACTATCTATAAAGATATAGTTATAATAAATATACAAATATATGGTGAGTGTAGATATGAATGGCAGTCATGAAAGGTATGCAATACACAGTGTGCATAAACTCACAAGAAAATGCTTCCAGTTTGCTGATGTTGGTTCTTCTATTTCTATTCTGTACATATCATCTCTATCCTTTTATATTTTTACTAGAGGGCCGGTGCACGAAATTCATGCAAAGGGGTGTGTGTCCCTCAGCCCAGTCCACACCCTCTCCAATCTGGGACCCCTAGAGGGATGTCCAACTGCCTGTTTAGGCCCAATCCAGATAGGATCGGGCCTAAACGGGCAGTCGGACATCCCTCTCACAATCCAGGACTGCTGGCTCCCAAATGCTTGCCTTCCTGCCTTCCTGATTGCCCCTAACTGCTTCTGCCTGCCAGCCTGATCACCCCCTAACCACTCCCCTGCCAGCCTGATCGATGCCTAACTGCTCCCCTGCCAGCCTCTTTGCCCCTAACTGCACTCCCCTGTAGGCCTGGTCACCCCTAACTTCCCTCCCCTGCATGCCTGGGTCCCCCCCAACTGCCCTTCCCTGGAGGCCCGGTCGCCCCCAACTTCCTTCCTCTGCCAGCCTGGTCATCCCTAACTGCCCTCCCCTGCAGGCTTGATCACCCCCAACTGCCCTCCCTTGCAGGCCTGGTCCTTCCCAACTGCCCTACCCTGCTGGCCTGATCAACCACAACTTCCCTACTTTACAAGCCTGGTCCCTTCTAACTGCCCTCCCCTGCTGGCCATCTTGTGGTGGCCATATTGTGTCCACATGGGGGCAGCCATCTTGTGTGTTGGAGTGATGGTCAATTTGCATATTACTCTTTTATTATATAGATCCCATTTTTCTTCCTACTATTTTTTAAAAGATTGTTTATTGATTTTTTTAACAGAGAGATGAAGGAAGAGGGAGAGAGAAACGTTGATGAGAGAGTGAAACATTGATCAGCTGTCTCCTGCACACCCCCTTTCGGGAATGAAACCTGAAACCTGGGCATGTGCCCTGACTGGGAATCCAACTGGCAACCTTTCAGTGACACCCAACCAACTGAGCCACCCAGCCAGGGCTAAAAACTTATTTTGGATGTCTCCCTCTGCATTAGAATTCTTTGTATTATTTCAATGCCCTACAATCGATAGTTTTCCAGATTGTTGTACTTTCTTGTTTTCAGATACTTTTCAGATTGTTTTTATCTGTAAATGTTTTAGAAATCATTCCATCCTGACTATTTAAAAGATGAAATTTATTACTTTATATGGAAAAGGTATTGAATTATTATTGAAAGGAATTCAAATGAATGAAAATTTCATGTCCTTCACTATATACATATTTATAGAGGCAGCCTGAGATAGAAAGCTCTAGGAAAGAAAAAAAATGTGAACAAGTCATCTAATACTTATTTCACAGTATGTATCTTCATTATTATGCAAATGATATATTCCATTAATGAAATGTTCAGAATACTACAAGTGCAGAATAATAGATAAGCTACCTAGTTATAATCTTTTATTAAACAATGCTGATTTGGGGGTAACATACTCACAGCATACCTTACATTTCTTTAACATACCTTAATAATATGTTATATTATAATAATGCTATAAATAAGAATATACTTTCAACAAGGTAGAAGCTATAATCAACTCAAGTATAAGATAGTATTACATATAATATGATCCTAAATGTTTAACGTGGTTGGTAAATGCAGTTTTTTATTAATGATATACTTTAACAATGGATATTCATTTAAAACCTACTCTATTTGTGTGCAGAATACATGATAAAAATAAAAGGCTCAGTACTTACTAAATACTTAAGAATTTAAAGTGCATTTGAATAGACAATGCATTCTTTCCTGAAAACAACAGAGGAATATACAATGCATGTTATAAGTTGGAGAATAAAAAGTAAGTATAAAAAGTGTTATAATTTAGATACTGTAATCTAGATAAAAGGTGTTTTTTTTTGTTGTTGTTTTTTTTAAAACATATTTTATTGATTTTTTACAGAGAGGAAGGGAGAGGGATAGAGAGAAAGAAACATCGATGAGAGAGAAACATCGACCAGCTTCCTCCTACACACTCCCTTCTGGGGATGTGCCCGCAACCAATGTACGTGCCCTTGACAGGAATCGAACCTGGGACTTTTCAGTCTGCAGACCGACACTCTATCCATTGAGCCAAACCGGTTTTGGCGTAGATAAAAGGTTTTAAATACAAACAAAATATAAATGCCATCAGAAAACTTTAATCTTAAGTCTTTCAGTCATTACAATATACATATTCTTAATTGGAAAATTTATTGGTTCCTAAGATTTATGTTTATTGTCTGATAAATTACTTCAGTTTGAATATAGTCAAATATTTATACTAAGTGTAATATAGCTGCAATCACTAGTTACCAATCTCTGATTGTTAACTACATACACACATATCTGTATCTATCTATATTAGATGTATTATGAATATCAATATATTGCTAAATTAAATATTATTTAAAAATGAGTTTGATGGAAATATTCATAATAAAGAAAAACTCATATGATTTCACAAAGAAATGTTCATGTAGTTGAAACAGAACAGAGTGCCAAATAAAATAGAAACTCAAATTACCAAGCTGTGTAAGAAAATTGCTTGGTCTTATAGGTGTAAGTTCAAGAAAGTCACAACTTAAAATTGGATGGAATTTTCAAAGGACATCAAATAAAGTGAAAAACTGTTCTTAACTGTAAGAAACAAGATGAGTGTAAAAACATACAATAGCAATATTATCTCAAAATATGAGAAAACATATCTTTGCTATCCAGGGAGACAAACCTTTGAAATTCAGTGACACAAAGAATCAATCAACAATTAACATGAAATTGTTTAATGTCTACTAGTAGTAAGAAAATCAGAAACAAAGAGGATTCTTTTCCTTAATATTTCCTCCACTCTAACATGGGATGTAAATATCCAGCTGTCAGTGATATTTATATTGTTCTTAACTTTTCACTATACCATGTAATGGGGAAATGAACATCTCTACTTCCAAGGCTGTTCACTTACACTAGAGGCCTGGTGTACGAAATTTGTGCACAGGGTGGGGGTGTCCCTCAGCCAAGCCTGCACCCTCTCCAATCTGGGGCCCCTTGAGGGATGTCCGACCGCCCATTTAGGGGCCCGATCCCACTGGAGGACATCCCTCTCACAATTCAGGACTGCTGGCTCCCAACTGTCCTCCCCTGCAGGCCTTGCCCCCCCGACAACTATCCTCCCCTGCTTGCCTGGTCACCCCTAACTGCCCTCCCTGCTGGCCTTATTGCCCACAACTGCCCTCCCCTGCAAGCCTGGTCGCCCCCAACTGCCCTCCCCTGCAGGTCTGGGTCCCTCCCAACTGCCCTCCCCTGCAAGCCTGGTCACACCCAACTGCCCTCCTCTGCTGGCCTAGTCACCCTGAACTTCCCACAACTGCCCTCCCCTGCAGGCTATCTTGTGGTGGCCATTTTGTGGTGGCTATATTGTGTCCACATGGAGGCAGCCATCTTTGACCACATGGAGGCGGCCATCTTGTGTCTTGGTGTGACAGTCAATTTGCATATTACTCTTTTATTGGATAGGATATATTTATTACTTTGGGATCACTTCACAGAAATGGTATCATTTTTTCATATAATATGAATATGTTTATGGCTGTATATACTTTTTGGTGAATAGTTTTATTAAAGAGATATGCATAAATGTAAAGTTCCTTCAAAATGCAAGAACTGAGTTGATTTTATTGCACATGTACCATAACTGGGATATTAGGCAGAGACAAAACCCATAGCAAAGTAAAACATAGCACCCTGAAAAACAATTTGAAAAACTATAATATATATGATATCTATAAAAACATACAATAGCAATATTATCTCAAAAGCAAGAAAACAGTGACCATATTGAAAAACTAAGAAGATTTTGGATTTTATACCAAGATTGGATTTCCTATCAAGATTAAGCCCAGCATATTTTAAGGAGAATAATTTGAAATAATTTTAAACAGATAACTCTTGTTATAAATCTGAAGTTATCATATGATTTTTAAAATAAAACAAGTGATGGCACTAAAATTAAAACTTGCTACTAGAAATAATTAGTATGCATTTATTTCTAACACTGATAACCACAAAATTAGAGTAAAATTGCACTCACAATAATAACATAGGATATAAATTATTATGACATTTATTTTTATACAAAGGACCAGTTGGAATTTATAGTAGAAGAGTAGACAATTCAGTTAGCATAGCTTATTTAGGGATAGCTAATAAAAATAACATTTTTTGTTCAATATTGGGGACTGCTCATAATTCAACAGAAAAAGACCTTGTAAAAGTGGAAAGAAAGCACTAAACAGATCTATGTGTGTTAAATTGTCTTATTGGTTATTAAAAGTTACAAAAAAATGGTATTGGCACATAAATAGAAAGACTAATATGAATAATAAAAAAATTCAGAAACATGAATTAATGTAGGAGGATGAGCTGTCTCAATTCTGTGATGTAAAAATACAAGTTTTAATAAACAGAGTTGGAATACTTTTGTTTAATAAACAGGGTTGGAATAATTTTGAAATGGGACCTTACCTTATACATTAGTTTAAGCTCCAAATGAATCAAAGATTTACATGTGTAAAAACATTTTACAAAAAACATAAAATATTTAAAAATATTTAAATGCTACTTTAATATGATATATGATTTATGTTAAAGAAATAATTTAAGAAAATAATTTTTTAAATGTATGCTATAAAAACAATAAGCATAACTGCATATCTTTAAAATATAATTAAATAGAAATAAAAACGGGAAATTTGCAATTTTTATCAGAGACAAACTCTATAAAATATAAATCTTAATAACATGTAAAGATTTTTGATGAAAATCAATAGAAAAAGAAAGCAAGTATTATTGAAAAATAGATCAGAACTCACAGTATACAGATATGAAATTTAAAATGGCATTTAAACATGTGAAAATATAATCTACCTTATTGTTATACAAGAACACACAAAGTAAATTCATAATGATACCATTTTCATTAACAGCATTGCCAAAAATATTTCATAACACTCTTTTGCAAAGATGTAAGAAAACAGGCAGAGAAAGCATTGGTTATAGCAATGTACCTGAGCCCCTTGTGATTTTAATACCCCCAATATTTTTGGCAGCTGTAATTAAATAATTTACTCTTTATTAGAATACTAGAGGCCCCATGCACGAAGATTCGTGCAAGAATGGGCATTCCTTCCCCTGGCTGCCGGCACCGCCTTTGCTCCAGCCTAGAGCCACCTTTCTGCCTTTGCTCCAGCCTGGAGATGCCAGTCCACCTTCCCATGCTGCCCAGAGGCAACCCACACTGCTCTCGGCCACTCAACACCTGCATATGCAAATTAACCCTCCATCTTTGTTGGGTTAATTTGCATACTCACTCCTGATTGGCTGGTGAGCGTTGTGAAGGTATGGTCAATTTGCATCTTTCTCTTTTATTAGTGTAGATAGGTATATAGGCTTTAACTAAATGTTTCAATTCCTTTGGTTGTCACACTGTCTATAGTAAAAAATTAAGAAAGCATGTTAGTCATTTTCTGAAGAACTGCCTATATAGCAAGTTCCAGAAGAAATATTTAAAAGTACATTCTGCTTGACAAAATAGAAATATACAGCTAGTTAAGCACAAAACAATTCTAGCTTAAACAGTGGCAATAGTCACAAGATATCTAATTTCTGCATTTTGCTTTAAAGATAACATCAACGATGCATGATTATGAGATAGTTTGCAGAATCTTGGTCCTTCAACCCAGTACCCCTTGCTCTCATATAATTTTGTGTTGCTGATGTACTACTTCTTTGTCAGGCAGAAGATAGCGTCAGAGTCTTGAGGAGAGTTTATGAGTTGGTTTTACAGAAGGAAAGAATGTTTCCAAGTTAGCTGAGACCAGCTGCTACCTCCCAGGAGTCTGACTGCACAAAACATTATCTATGACTAATGAAACACAGACTTTCTCCTTGGTTTACTGAAACTCCCTCTCCTTTAGTCCCTAGCTATGTAAAAGCTCCCACCTGTCCTCTCTCCTTGGCCTAATCAAGTAAACCTTTCTCTGTCTCCAAGGACTGGTCTCTCAATGTTTTGGCCTATTAGTGAATCATATCCACGAACCTGAATTTTGGGAGGTGATTCTGAAACAGCATTAGAATCTGTACAAAATTCCAAATATGCTCAGATATTGGCCTAATAACCTCATTTTTATTGTTTTAAACTTCTGAAATATTTGAAAATTATAAGCTTATTTGTAATTGTAAAGAGCTTTAAATGTTATATATTCAGTAATAGAGGATAAAAAAAAAATCATGATACAGACATATAATGGAATACAAACTAAACGAATTTCCAAAAATTTGTTTTTCAGTCTAAAATATGATTTCACTCACATGTGGGATATAAAACTGAAAGTAACAAATGAACAAACATGAGAAACAAATAAAAACCTCATAGACATGGACATCAGTATGGTGGTTACCAGAGGGAAGGGGAGTGGTGGGTGGTTAGGGATAAAAGGGGTCAAATATATGAAGACAGAAGCTAAGTTGGCTTTGGGTGGTGGGCATGCAATGCAATTTACAGGTCATGTATCATAGAAATGTACACTTGAAAACAATATATTCTTATTAAACAATGTCACACCAATAAAGTTAATTAAAATATAAAGTTGTCCAAGTAAAAAAAGTCTAAATATTTGAAATATTTGAAAATTATAAAGGAAAGTAAATAAATGATACATGGGAATAAAACTGAGTGGCAGGATATAATATTGCAAATACATGCATAATTCATAAATAAATAAATTTTGAAACTTTAACCTACATATATATATATATATATATATATATATATATATATATATATATTTGCACAGTTATGAAATTTACATTAAAACTATAAATATCTACACTAATAAAAGAGTAAGATGCAAATTGACCATACCTTTGTGACACCCACCAGCCAATCAGGAGTGAGCATGCAAATTAACCTAACAAAGATGGCGGGTTAAATTGCATATGCAGGCACTGAGCGCCATGGCAACTATGCAGGCGTTCCGTATCACCCCAGTTGCTCTAGGCCTCTGGGCAGTGTGAGAAGGCAGAAAGGCAGCTCCAGGCCAGAGCGAAAAGGCGGTTCCTGTGGAAGCGAAAGGTGTTGCCAGCAGCCAAGGGAAGGAAGGCCCATTCTTGCACAAATCTTTGTGATTGGGCCTCCAGTTAGAACATAATGACACAAAGCCAAAATAGATTAAAAGATCCTAAAATAATTCTAAAATGTGTTAAAAAATACATATTGGGAAAATTTTAGTGTGTCTTTCCAAATTTGATATTAAAGACTAATTATTTCAATACATGAACAGGAGATATTTAATCAATTAATAATTATATTTTTATCTCATACTCCAAATAAATTTCAAGTGACTTAAGTTTCTGTGAAAATACTTAAAGTTTTGATATAAACATGAGTTAATTTTTAGACATGAGATTTACGAGAGAATGTCATCAAAAGCAATTCAATATCATTTTGTATAGTAGTAATCTATATATATAAAAGCCCAGTGACTATTATGGGAGAATGACCAGAACGACCAGAATGACCAGTCGCTATGATGTGCACTGACCACCAGGGGGCAAACGCTCAATGCAGGATCTGTTCCCTGGTGGTCAGTGAACTCCCACAGTGGAAGTGCCACACAGCCAGAAGTTGGGCTCATGGCTGGTGAGTGCAGCAGCAGTGGCGGGAGCCTCTCCCACCTCTGCGGAGTGCTAAGGAGTGGTGAGCCAAGCAATAAGGAACGAGCAGGTGGGTGGTAAGGAGCAGTGAGCCAAGAGGTAAGGGGTGAGCAAGTGGGTGGTAAGGAGCTAGCAGGAGGATGGTTAGGAGCAAGCAGGAGGGTGGTAAGGAAAGAGGGGTCCCAGATTGTGAGAGGGCTATCCAATCAGACTTAAAACAGCAGTCCATCATCCCCCTAGGGGTCCTGGATTGCGAGAGGGCACAGGCCAGGCCAAGGGACACCGCTCCCCCCCTGCCCGTGCATGAATTTCATGCATTGGGCCTCTAGTTATATTATAAAGCTGGCACCCACCTTGGCTGGCCCGGCACCACCTGCTCTCCAGTCCCGCACCCCGCCGCCACTGCTAGTCGCCTCCCTCTGCAGGTCAACCAGCGGGGTGTAATTGGAGGGCCCCCACTCACACCCAACTTTGCTGGGCTGGGGTCTGTGGGCTGGGGGCTGCTTCTGCATTTAGCATCTGCCCCCTGGTGGTCAGTGCACATCATAGTGACTGGTTGTTCTGCCATTTGGTTGATTTGCATATTAGGCTTTTATTATATAGGATATTTATGCTTAAGATAAAAGTCATAAATGTGAGCAGAGTTTTTTTGAAGAGTAGTCTACACTGATCTGTTTTTTTATTTATAATATTTTAAACAAAATAATCCCTATTTAATTTATGATGTAATATGGAAACAAAAATCATTAAAAGTTGTGTCATTAGGAAATTATTATAAACATAGGAAATGTCCACAATGAACTAAATAAAAATATAGATTTCCATATAAAACTAAATAATGATAATAAAAATCAGACTTACTGTCTTATCACCTAGAACATAAACCCTGTTAACTGTGAGAGGAGGGGTGGTATGGTGACTTACGTTAGAGCGCATTATGTATGCAGGCCTTATGTGTGAGGACCTGTATTTTAAAATATTTTTATTGATTTCAGAGAGGAAGGGAGGAGGGCTAGACAGATAGAAACATCAATGATGAGAGAGTCATTGATTGGCTGCCTCCTGCACACTCTACACTGGGGATCAAGCCTGTAACCTGGGCATATGCCCTGACTGGGATGTGTGTGCTGTATTGTGTGTGAATATGTTTTTAAATCTCAGTTGGTGTATTTATTTAGAACTAGCAAGTAGAAATTGTCATTAATATATATTAAATAAAATATAAAATTTCAGATTAAAAGACTAGTATCCATTCATCCTATATATTTAATTTTGTAACACACAGATATTCATGATGAGTTAGCCTATATGTTTGTAATAAAGAGTTTTCATAGTAATGTTTCTTGCTTATGTTATAAATAAAACAGTGTATTGGATGATCATATTAAAAGAGAAAGCATTTGTCTGGTTTACAAATTTAGGATATACCTATC
Organism: Ia io; assembly: GCA_025583905.1. Classification (NCBI taxonomy): domain Eukaryota; kingdom Metazoa; phylum Chordata; class Mammalia; order Chiroptera; family Vespertilionidae; genus Ia; species Ia io. The sequence goes on along the minus strand of JAJQQW010000011.1, from coordinate 60,412,903 downwards.
AATGGCAAGAAGAATACTACTCTAGTAATGTACTCTTTCCTATTATAATAACAGTTTGAACTCAATCTTACAATTAGTTCAGTACATTAATTCTTTAAGCTTTACTTTAAATAATTTTGAATTAAATTATAAAATTCCAGTAATTTCCCTTTAGTATGAAGTATAATAAAAGTATTACATATTTAACTGGACATAGATAACTATAATTTATTTTTAATTTTTATGCCAGCTTAGGCAAGCCACCAGATTTATATTGATTTCAGGGGCTTATAATATTCTTATTCATCATTTTATTTCTCACTGTCCCTGAGTTATCAATGGATAAAATGTTAAAATCAGAACATTTCTTTGAATTCTTCATCTGAAACCATGGGCAGAATGGAAATAAAACTGAGATGCACAACTAGTTATTTTTTAAAAAACTGCTAAAGGTAGGATGTGGAGACAAATGGTTGAAGTTGATTAAAGGAGTTAAGTTATCACTGTATTAGTGGAGAAAAAAAAAATGACTAGTAGATAAAACCTTCAAGAAATGAGATGGAAAAAACCCAAAGTCCTGAAAAGACTAAATTGAAATAAAGACATTTGAGCTTTGAATGAGCTTGAGGTTTGGGATATAAAATTAGAGAGTAAATGTGGAAAAGTTGCAATAAAGAGTAGGGAGAGTATCTACCCCACATCGATGTGTATGGAATCTTGAAAATATTAGAAAACAAACTATTAGAAATATTGGCAAACAAAAACAAAAACAAAACAAATTCTACTATAGAGTAATTACAGAGAAGCACTGACAATACAAGAGATTGTACCGATGACTGAATATGCATACTAGCAGAACACTGAGAGAGTTCTAGTGTTGGAGAGGATGGGGAATTGAGCTAGAGTAGATTATAGACCTGAATGGCGATGAGAGTTCATACATAAGAGTGTCACACATATCACATGGTATGTAATCAAGAAGTGTGCACTTTAAATTGAGACACAAATATCTAAAGCATCTATGAGCAGCAAAAGAAAAGGAAAGTTAAGATAGACAATGAAAATAACTGCAATAACAGCTAATGCTGCTACATTCGTTTTAAATAAAATATGTCAATCAGGAATAACTTTTACTTATATTTCATTACTTTACAAAGCCATTTACTTAATTCTTTCTACTTGATCCTTACAACTCAGAGTTACAGTTGGGAAAAGAGTCTTCACAATTATCCAAATTTGTCTAGTTAATGAGAAACAGCTGAATATTTGAATCCAGACTTTCTTGTTATTAATTTTTTTTCTTCTTCTCAGATTTTGCTGTTGTGTATAAGCCAAGACACATGGCTCATGAAATAGGACCACTGCAGTAAAAATAAAGAAAATAATTTACTTTTAAAATATTATGTAACAGTAACATTAGCATAACATAATTATGTTACAAACAAGGGTACTTATTAATTATTCCATATTTGAATATGCTTTGCTAATATGCCCATTTATTACATATTAAAATAAGGACTTGCAGATACTACTTTGTAATAACTAAATTTAAAAACAAAATTTATATTAATAAAAACTATAAATCATTATGTAATGGTTAGAAAAATACTGGTGTGTCCTTATTAAAAACATTTTCTGACCATTAAAATTACAAATATAAAGACTGTAGAAACATGGAAGTGGTCATGATGTCTTGCTTATTAAAAATGTAGAACATATACATAAATATTTCATATAATTAATATTATGAAAAAGGGAAGGAAAATTACAAATTACTCAAGATTACAAATTATCAAAAATATTATTTCATATTTTCCTATTTTCTAAGGAGATAGAAAATGTGAAACAATAAATTTATTTTTAGGATGACTAATTTGTAATTTTCTTTACATTTCAAAAAGTTTCATAACATTTTTGTCATATTTAAATTATATGAGAAATAAAATAAAATATTTTGAAACTACAGTCTTATCCAGTGGAGTGTCTCTTTGCATGGCTATATCTACTGGATAACTCTCATCTGCTTTTGCCATTACCCGTTCTCTAAACTTTATTTAAGGCCATGATCACCATCATAAACACAAATCTGGTGTCTGTAGAGACCTTTAACTCTACTCTACCAATCCAAAATTCTGTCTTCCTTATTATTTGCTGGGTTAGTCAGTCCAGTGATCCTTCTCCTGTCTGTTGAACAGGGTGGCTCCAAAAGAATATGAATATTTATCCTCAACTCGCATACATGATTGTTGAGATTAGGGAATGTTTAAGATATTACAGCTGACTACAGCCATGCATTTATTGTAGTAGAACAAGGATGGCAACTCTCATCTTTTAAGTTTAATCATAGCTCAAGTTGTGTCCTTTGTGACACTAGGTTTTTTGTTTTGTTTTGTTTTTGTTTTTGTTTTGCTTGTTTTTTAGGATAATTGAATTTCTTGTTTAGCAGAGAGCTTTATAAACAATTTTATCGTACATTTTATTTCATTTTATTTTCTTTATTAAGGTATTACATATGTGTCCTTATCCCCTCATTGCCTCCCACCACCCGCTCATGCCCTCACTGCCCTGGTGTCTGTGTCCATTGGTTAGGCTTATATGCATGCATACCAGTCCTTTGGTTACTCTCTCCCCCTTAACCCCACCCTCCCCTACCTTCTCTCTGAGGTTTGATGGTCTGATTGATGCTAATCTGTCTCTGGATCTGTTTTTGTTCATCAGTTTACGTTGTTCATTATATTCCACAAGTGAGTGAGATCATGTGGTATTTATCTTTCTCTGCCTGGCTTATTTCACTTAGCATAATGCTCTCCAGTTCCATCCATGCTGTTGCAAATGGTAAGAATTCCTTCTTTTTACCACAGCGTAATATTCCATTGTGTAGATGTATCACTGTTTTTTAATCCACTCATCTGCTGATGGGCACTTAGGCTGTTTCCAAATCTTAGCTATGGTGAATTGTGCTACTATGAACATAGGGGTGCATATATCCTTTCTGATTGGTGTTTCTAGTTTCTTGGGATATATTCCTAGAAGTGGGATCACTGGGTCATATGGGAGTTCCGTTTTTAGTTTTTTGAGGAAACTCCATACTGTTCTCCACAGTGGCTGCACCAATCTGCATTCCCACCAGCAGTGCACAAAGGTTCCTTTTTCTCCGCATCCTCCCTAGCACTTATCATTTGCTGATTTGTTGATGATAGCCATTCTGACAGGTGTGAGATGGTACCACATTGTCATTTTGATTTCATCTCTCAGATGATTAGTGACTTTGAGCATGTTTTCATATGTCTTTTGGCCTTCCTTATGTTCTTTTTCAAAAAGTATTTAGGTCCGTTGTATTCATGGGGAGTAGGTAAAATATGCAAAAACTAAGATTTCACACTCTTAATTTCATGTTCCTTAGCAATTTAGGGTAAATGATTAATATAGAGAATGATTTAATAAGACATTTGAAAAATTCTAAATATGTGAGCTGTAATCATCACAAACTATAATCTAAATAAAAAGTAAATAGAAAAGTAATAAACTATGCAACTTAAATGTACACACAGCTGAGCAACTTAAAATCTCTAGGGGACAACATACTAGTTTTTATTACAAGTTGCAAAATATATCTTCTAAGACCTTATTAACAAAACCCAATCATGTTCAATAATCAGGCATTATTTTTTTATTTTCAGAATAGTTTATTTTCAGTTATTTGAAAATCACTTACTTATCAAGAGTAAAATAAAGCATTCTGTAGTATTTGCAAAAGCAGAAGGACTCATACCTCTTGTGTAATGTTAGGTTTTTTAGGCAATTTCCTTACTTTTAAGTAGCAAAAAAAAAGTCACTAAAATGGCTTTACAGAAGTGATATGAGTGAGGGAAGAAGGAATAATTCATGAATCAGACCAGAATTATATTGAGCTCAAAGGATTATTTGGGAAATATATTCAGACATATTGTGACATGAAAGCTCCGGAACACATGGCTTCCATCTGCTTGTGTTTACTCTTGTTGATCCTAAGGAAGAATCACTGTCCCAATGTGAGACTCTCTTGAGTAAAGTGCCTGACCTATCAATCATGAGTATTGATGTTTCTGGACAGGACAGGTGTCATATGCTGGGAAACTGAAAATCTGGTGAGTTTAGTAATAGGATTATGTTAAGTATTATATTGATTCTAAATTCAAAAGGAAATAAAAAATGTACTTAGATATAAAACACATTCCCAGACTATTATGAATAATTTTAAAAAGTCATTTAATTACAAAAGAGGCACCAATATTTAGGATTAATGTCTATTACAGATATGAAAAATATTTTAAATGATCTCTATTAAGAAACATATGTAAGCTTAATCAGTAAAAAAGTTTTATATTTTTGTAATAATTTTAAGTGAGAGTAATAATACCTCCAACTAAAAATAAATTTTTTAAAATAAAAAGAGACATTATAATTTTTGTCTGTAATGGTATTTGGTTTAAAAAAAATTATATAGCTATCATGAAGCATAGAAACATTTTTGTTAACTTCTTTGAGCTTCCTGGATTTGCATGTCTATCTCCTCCACCATGTTAGGGAAGTTTTCTGTCATTATTTTTTCAAATAGGTTTTCAATTTCTTGCTTTCTCTTTTCTATTTTTGGCACCCCCATTAAGCAAATGTTGGTATGTTTGAAGTTGTCCCAGAAGTCCTCATTTTTTTTTTTATTCTTTTTTTGTTGTTCCTATTGGGTGTTTTTGCTTCCTAATATTCTAAATCACTGACTTGATTCTTGGAATCATCGGCTCTACTATTAACAATTCCCTGTAAATTATTCTTCTTTTCAGTTAGTGCATCCTTAGTTTTTGACTGGATCTTTTTTTAAGCTGTTTAGGTTCCCACTAAGTTCATTGAGCATCTTTATAACCAGTGTTTTGAATTCTGCACCTAGTAGATTGCTGGTCTCCATTTTGTTTAGTTATTTTTCTGGTGTTTTGTTCTATTTTTTTTTTTTTTTTCATTTGGGCCATGTTACTTTGTCTCTTCTATTTGGCTTCCCTCCCTGTTTATTTCTATGCATAAGTAGAGATGCTACATCTCCTAGGGTTGGTAGCATTACCAATGTATTAGACGTCCTATAGTGTCCAGAGGCGCAGTGTCCCTGGTGACCAAGCTGGGCTCTCAAGGTGCACCACTACGATGCACACTGTTTACACACTCCTCTTATAATTGAGCCTTGATTGCTGTTGGCATGTCAATGGGAGGGATTTACCTGTAACCACTGACCACTGACTCTAACCACGGTGGAGGATCAGCTGTGCAGGAGCTCACCCCACAGAGCAGGAATTACTTCAGCAGGGCTCTGTTGCCCTCTGAGTCCAGACTTTGAGTGTGTCACTTGTGGAGGTGGTTGGGTGGTGATGCTTAAAGTGGTCTGAATATGACCACTTGGTGTGCTGGCTCTGGGGTCTCTGGGAGGTGTGGGCCAAAGTCAGCTTCCACCTATGTTCTTCCTGGGGCGACCCTGCATGAGTTACAAAGTGATCTGTAGGTGGGTGCTATTTTTGCTGGGCTTGGAGGTGCCCAGGTGAGATCAAGCTGTGAATGAAGGCCAGCTGCTGCTTGTTTCAGACCTGGGGCCACTTAGTAAGAGGTTAGGGTATGCTCAGGTGAGATTCTGCTTGTTTGAGAGATTTTAGGATATTTAGAAGCATCATCCAAGACAGGACATTTATATGGAAAAGCTATTGAAAACAGCTTGGGTGGGTCAAAAATTTGGGGAGACAGGACTTCAGGGAATAACCAGAGTGGGGCAAATAGTGTGAGCCAGGTTGATTAGAGTCTCAGATATGGTGCTTATCTGCCCATTCTGTGGGGGGAAGGGCTCATCAAAGGAACAATGGTCTCTGAAAGCACTTCTGTCTAGGAGAAAGCTGTCCTTGACGCTCTTGTTCTGATGCCATATTCAGTTCCTCCCCATATGTCTCTGGTGCCTTTCGAGCTGCTTCCTTCATGCTGGAGCTCAGAAGGATTGAGACCTAGTAAGTTTGTGCATGAGCCCTTTAAAAGGAACTGCCTGGGACTCCAGCAGCTCCTGTCTCCCTCAGCTTTAATCCTCACTGGTTTTTACAGCCAGAAGTTATGGGGTCTTATCTTCCTGGCACTAGAGCCCTGAACAGGGTAGGGGGGTGTTGTGGAGCAGAGACCACTCGCTCTTCAGGAACAACATCCACATCTGAGATATCCCTCCTGATTTTTATCCTATACAGTTAATGTGAAACCAACCTACTCTGTCTTCGCTCCTTCTGCCAGTCTCAATGTAATTCCCTAGTTGCAGGACTTCCATTCAGCTTGATTTCAGGTGGTTCTGAATGATGGTTGTTCTTTGGTTTAGTTGTAATATTGATGTGGTAATAGGAGGAGGTAAGTACTCTGTTTAACTACACCACTATTTTGGCTGAAAGACCAACATTACGTTTAAAGACATATATGGATTGTGAAATGTATTCTTCCAAAATCTTCTGATGAATTCAGTAAGAGGTATAAATGGAACATTTGTTTCCTTTTAAAAGTCTGAATTTGAATTAATATAGAGTAAAGCAGGAAGGCCATTACAATTTACTGACAGTTTTAAATATAAACCAAGTATTAATTCTATAGGTGGTATGTCCATATATTTCCATTGTCTCTAAGTTGTTGGCCATTTTTTTATTTGAACGTTTGGTTTCCCATATTATTATTTTTTGTTTTTGCAGAATAAGAAACATATATCAATCTCACATGTGTTTACAAGAGAAATGGAGATGTAAAACCAGTTTGAATTTTCTTTGTTCATTTTTTACTTGCAAGTTGTCATGGAGAATCCTCTCCTCCTAAAATTCATACCATGTGCAGTTCTAAATTGCTCTTTGCTTTTGACAGGCTGCTGTTTCAAGAATATGGCTATTTATTTCAACAGGGAATTTTTCCAGGCCACTGAACTTCCTAGTCTTGAAATAAAATTTTTGTTACAAAACTGACCTTTCAACTATCTAAATCTTAAATATATAAATAATTTCCCTTCTATTTCTCACAATTATTCTTACTGTGAAATTAATTTCCTTCTCACTATATATGCATTTTCCAAAAATATGGCAAGGGTTAATGGGGAGGAAGAAGTTACATGTTTGAATTCATGATCCATAAAGAAAATATATTTCAAAATGATTATATTTCTCCTGGCCTAGTGAGTAAGGATATCATCCCAATTTCCACTGTCCTTTTTTTTTTCTCATGTCCTGTATATCTCCTAACTATACACATATGTAGATTTGCTAAATGCTGAGACAATAATTTATAGTGTTGGTAAAAGTAAATATGATACAAAACTAAACTCTGTAACAAGAGAGTAAAATTTTCTTAGCTCTTTGCTAGTTTGCTAGTAAAAACCAAAAAGAAAAGAGCTAGTTGGAAGCCTTTATCTTTCTGAATCTGAACTCAGCTTATTAGAAAATATTTAGGAGCAAATTACATCACAATATAACAGAGTGGATAATACTGCTCATGTTTTTTATGAGACTCCACTAAAGGTATAAGTAACAGTCAACTATTTAAATTTTAAATCTATAATTGGAAATCTGGAAAAATAAAGGAGTAAAGAAAGAAGAAACAGCTAAATTAATTCTGTTTCAAGCAGTTAAGAAATGGAGAAACAAGTATTTAGTAATGTGAAATAATGAGAACATTCTGGTGGTGACTAATTTAATTTCAAATAAAGAGTATATAGGTAATTGGAAATAAAAAGAACAAAGGAAAACATATATTTGAGAAATGTGTCTTTTTGATTACACCAAAACAATTAAATCTAAAAAAAAATTGTATAGAGTTTTTATAATAAAAAAGCCTAAAATATTAAACAGTTTTAGAAAAAGATAAGCAGATCAAATATTAGATACAGAAGAGATTAAGAAAAAATTATGTAAATTATTAATGGCCAATATTTATTGAAGTAGAAAACTTAATTAAACCAACATCCTGTTTTATAGGATTACAATAAAATATTTTCAAACAATATTTTTTCAATTGCTTATAATCAAAATTTATAAGTGAAATATGTCATAATATTTAAAATTTCCTAGAGCACAAAAAATATAAATTGGGGGCAGGAGACATATTCACTTACAACTAGTCTAAAGTCACACTTAACAAAAATAACAAAACTAAAGAAATAAGGAGACAATCCTCACTTAAGACCAAGTAAATAGTTATAATTATAAATCATGAGAAAGTGGTAGAGATTGTTGAAAATATATTTTATTGTCTATGTAATTTCATGAAAGTGTGTAAACAGACTGCTTCTTATCTAAGTAGATAAAATAACATTTTAACATACACTTACAAATTTTATAAAAGATTTGACAATGTGGTAATAAAAATATGTCATAACAATTTTCAAAAGACAATCTGTAGCCAATGTTGTACGCAATGTTATGGCAATCTCTTCTAATTTCTACATGTGATCCAATTCTCTTTATTAATAAATAGATTCATCACGTGATCCTGAGAAAGAAGTATGTTCCTGAGGATGGTATCCTTTACAAATGAAAAAGGCAAAATATCAAAAAGAAATTTTTACTAAATATCTCCCTTTTTCTTTTATTATTTCCTACTGAGATTTCAATGTGACATCTAGAAGTTCAGGAATCATCTTGCAACTATGAGGAAAAAAGTCTCAAAGAAGGATGTAGAGCATAATGTGGGAAGAATTTCTGCTTTTGATGACTTCACTGAGAAGCTTCGGGAGCTTGCACTCCTATTTCTAGAATCCCTCTAGTCCAGTTTTGGTTATGGGCAGCAGATTTAAACTCAAATGATTTTAACATAAAATTTATGAGTGTGTAATTGGGACTATCCAATGGTGAAAATAAGGAAATAAAGAAACAGAAGGGGAATAAGTATTGGAAAAGAGAAGCTAACATTATCATTTATTACATGAGTGTTCACCAAGCAAATGACATTATTCGTTAAAAAATGACTTACATTGGCAAATATACAAAAATTAAAAACATAAATCTTATCAGATATGACTTCTTGAAAAATATTGCATGGATAAAACTTTCCAATCCTCTTTTCTAAAAGTCTACTAAATTTTCTAAGAGAATAAGAATGGATAAATACAAACATAAAAAGTAAAAAAAAAATAAAATTAAACTATAACAACACACTTTATAATCACTGAAAATACTAAGAGCAAGCAAAAACCCATAGAGACTAATAAATATGGGCTGGATATACTTAATCCACATTTTGCAAATATTACAGCTATATTATAAGTCCCATTTGACACCCATGGTGTAAGATCAAATGTCTAAGTGTGTAGGAAAAATGCTCAGGGAGAGCTAATATATTCTTAGGGTGGTTAAATTCTAGGTGCTCAATGGACATTAATGAAATGTTCAGCAATATTGTAGAAGGTTTAAATCTGGTGACATTATGGGGAACCAATGACTTATTTTAAGATAGTAATCATGATTACTTGAAAGTGGAGAAGATGAAGTGGCAGCAGAAGCTAAAGGATCAACTAACTAGGGAAATGATCTGATTGAAATATTTCCCAATTTTGATAGACAATAAAATGTAATCCTAGAACTAGGTTAAATATAATTAAGATTATTGACTTTGGTGATATCACCGAAGGTGGTTCATGTAGGAGCCATTTGTGGCCGAGGGGAGAACAATAGTTATGCAATATGAGAAAAGCACTAATTAAAAAACTAGTCAAAAATAATTTTATGATTTAAATGGTGTAAACAAATGCTATTTAAAATTGAACAAAATATGAGATATAAGATCTACATTAATAAAAGAGAAATATGCAAACTGACTGTACTGCCATGACACCCACTAGCCAATCAGGAGTGAGTATGCAGATTAACCCAACAAAGATGGCAGGTTAATTTGCATATGCAGGCACAGAGCAGCTGGGGGCAGGAAGGCCGCTTGCGCATGTGCCAGCACCAAGCGGCCTGTGCCCTGGGGACAGGTGTCCTCGGGACCCAGGCCGCTCTGAGCCTATAGGCCCGCGTGTAGGCCTGAAGCAGCCGGGGTCCCGGAACGACCTCTAGTCACTCTGGGCCTATGCACACAGGCACAGAGCAGCTGGGGGTGGGGCGGGAACATCCCTGGGACCCAGGCGCTCCGAGGTGGTGCAAGTGCAAGAGCCAGGGGCGGATCAGGAACGTCCCCTGCAGCAAGCGAGCAGATAGCAGGGCCCTGCTTGCCTCTGGCCATGGCAGCAAGGGGCAAGCAGTCCCCTGCAGTGAGCAAGCAGGCAGCAGGGTCCTGTTTGTCCCTGGCCCCGGCAGCTAAGGGCAAGCAAGCCCCCATTGAGAGCAGACACCAGGGCCCTGCTTGCCCCTGTGGTGGCGAGCCAGAGAGCAGACAGCAGGGCCCTACTTGCCTCTGGCCCCGGCGGCTAAGGGCAAACAGGCCCCCACAGAGAGCAGACAGCAGGGCCTGCGGTGGCGTCAAGCAGGCAGGTCCACAGAGAACAGAGAACCACGGGGAGCAGGCCTAAGCCATCAGTAGGACATCCCCTGAGGGCTCCCAGATTGGAGAGGGTGCAGGTCTGGCTGAGGTCCCCACTTACCATGTACGAATTTCGTGCACTGGGCCCCTAGTATATTTATATTTCTATATTTTTCACGCCTATGAAGAATTTATCACTTTTGACATATATGAGCATATATCTTTTTTCTTAAATAAAAGTTAACTACAAAATTTTTTTAAAAATATATTTTATTGATTCTTTACAGAGAGGAAGGGAGAGGGATAGAGAGTCAGAAACATCAATGAGAGAGAAACATCGACCAGCTGCCTCCTGCACACCCCCCACCAGGGATGTGCCCGCAAGCAATGTACATGCCCTTGACCGGAATCGAACCTGGGACCTTTCAGTCCGCAGACCGACGCTCTATCCAGTGAGCCAAACCGGTTTCGGCAACTACAAAATTTAAACATCTGTTTAAGTAATAATGCTACATTGGAGTCAAAGCAAAATATTCCAGGGGGAAATGTCAAATTTTCTTTAAAAAAGCTCTTTAAAATGTAGTGTGTCCAAACAGAAGTAATTATACTGTCTGCAAAGGCTGCTCCTGCTTCTGTATTTTCTATTTCAGTTAATGTTACCATGATCTCCCCATTCAAAAATATGGCCATTGTCTTGCTCACACATTCCAAACTATAAGTCACTATATTCTGCCAACCCTTTCCCTTTTAACATCTCTTCAATTTATTTTGTTATTTCCATTTCTGTTGCCTTTCCCTTAGTTCAAATCACCATATCTCACCTCAAATACAACAACTGACAAATAAAACTTTTCTCTAGTATGACTCTAACCTTTCTTTTCTCTGCTGATGCAGTTAACTTTCTAAGATGCAAAATTGCTCATGTCATTCCCCAACTAGATTGATAGTTATGATGGTTTATGTTTTTAAAATGTAAGTGTTTACATTTATACTCTATGTCAGCTGCAATCCCAGTTGACATCTTAACTGACAATATATTAAATAGTCGTGGATGAAAATTTCCAAGTATCTCCAAGGTGATTGATAGAAGATGCAGTGTTCTCTGTAGCTAAGGCAGGATGCATTTAAAAGAAAGAAATAAGATGATCAACTAAAACTGCTGACAGCTAACTTTTGTTTACTAAATTAAAAAATAACAGCAAAATTCATGTTCACACCAATTTACAGTAATATACATATTGTATTCTCCAAATGTCCAAAGAGAAAAAATGATACTGCCATCACAATGAAAAATTCTAGGAGATTCAGCAATTTGATAAATGATTTATTTCTTAGATATATTCCATCTATCTAAGTAACACACAGTTTCTTTTCTACTCTGTTCTTTAGCGCTTCTCTTCAGCTTTATAACCACTATTAATGTAGAATCAAAATTGAATTCCAGGACAATGAAAATTTGTAATATCCTTATAGTCCTTCTTCTCTATGCATTTGCTTTATCAATCCTTACATTTTCATATGAAATATCTGAAATGTTGAGGTATTACATATCATACTTCTCATGCCATATCTAAAAAATAACAGAATTGAGTGTTATTTAAAGTAAAACCTTGATGAGTGTGTCAGATCATATAAGTGTCAAAAGAGGAATACAAAGTGAGCCTCCGAATGATAGCCACAATCTAAGGCTCTACTGCCTTTCTAGAAATCAGGACACATTATTCAAAATGTTTGAATTTCAAATGTTTACATTTTCAATTAAACTTTATATTTAGATTTATCAATATTCATTTTTGTATTCATTATTTCATACAAATACTATTCAGAAGTCTTCTTCAGATAGCATTAGATTCAAAATATATTTGTATTTGTGGTGGATTATGTAAATGGAATAAACTCTGGTGAGTGCTATGGGTATATTAGAATATTGATTTTAAAATAATGGACATTTAAACCTGGATAAAAGGATAATACATTCCACCAAATGTCCACAATAGTTTGTAAGTGTCTATGGATCATTTTTGGATATACCAGATCCTATAGTGTCCGGTCGTCTGTTCAACCAATCAAAGCATAATATGCTAATGATATGCTAAGGCTGCTCAACCACTCGCTATGACATGCACTGACCACCTGGGGGCAGATGCTCTGACCAGTAGGTTAGCTTGCTGCTGGGGTCTGGCTGATCAGGACTGAGTGAGATGGGCTGGACATACCCTGGAGCCCTCCCCAAACCCTTCCCCCAGGCTGGCCTTACCCCTGATGGGCCCCCATAGGGGCAGGCCAGCCAGATCCCTCCCGTGCACCAGGCCTCTAGTTAGACATAAACAGATAAAGTTAAAAGATAATAAAGAGGATAATAAATAATGGAAATCATTCAATAGTTTATTGTAGAAGAAAAAGAATGGGACTGAACATTAATATACATAAATGACATTCATTTGGTACGTTGCTGAAACAAGTGATTTCTGCTTGGGTTGTAGGCAAAGTGCTTGTGCTAAGTTTATATGCATAGCTGTACAAATCCCCACATATTTATAAAGGTGCATGTCCCAGTCCATTGTTACTCATGAAAAAAAAAAAAAAGAGAGAGAGAGAGAGAGAGAGAAAGAGAAGCCTTTAGCATGGCCAATGTGTCTCCGTGGTTGAACATTGACCTATGAACCAGGAGGTCATTGTTCAATTCCTGGTCAGGGCATATGCCTGTGCTGTGGGCTTGATCCCAAGTAGGAGGTGTGCAGGAGGCAGGCCATCAATGATTCTCTCTCATCACTGATGTTTTTATCTTTCCCCCCCTCTGCCTTCCTCTCTGAAATCAATACAAATATATATTTTTTAAAAAAACACTTTCAAAGGGATATGTTTACATAGACAATTACTCCTTCTACTTCTTCACTATTTTGAGTTTAAATAAGAAATTATATTAACAAGTGTTTTAATTATGAAATATAACTCTAGTCCTAAGTTTTTTAAGAAAAAAAGAATAAGTTGATATTAAAAATGAGAAATGCTTTAATACAAATAATTTAATTGCATGAAGCAACAATTGCCACCATAAAAAGTATGAAAATGTTTTACATGTATCTGCCAATATATTAATTTTCATTTTTGTTGAATATTTTAAAATATACTTCTAAGTTTTTAAGTTTTCACTGTAATCTATTATTACAAAGAAATAAAAAACTGTTATAACAAAATAAAAAATTTGTGTAGTTATTGAACACTTTTTCGTACGATGAAAAACGTTTATGCTCCTGTAAATCATGTTTTCTCTCCACGATATTAGAGAAAATGAAGAGTCCAATAAAGAACCAAATAAAGAGTCCAGAAATAGGCACCATAATTTTTATAAATTATAAATATTTAGCATATGTTTTATTTTTATAAATATATACATTGAGATGTATATACATATATATTTTATGAAAATATAGCATAATGATAGCATTCAAATATGGCCAGAATAGTCACTTATTATTGATAGAAATAATTGCAATATGTCCAAAATAAAAAGATAGAAACATAATTATATACATAAAATTTAAGGATGCATCAACACTAACATATTAATGCTAATATTACTGAATATATGACATTCAGCATACAGAAATAATGAAAAAATAATAAAAGTAAAAATAATTTTAATTTCATAAATATATTATAGCCTGTAAGTGCTTTTTAAGCAAAAATAAGAAGTGAGAACTGCAAAAACATCTTTACAGGAAATATGAAAAACAAATGTGTTAGAAACATAAATAAAAAATAAGTATTTCATATATTATATTACATTTTATAGAAAGTCCTACTAATGAATACATTCAAAAAGTAGATTTAAAGATGAATAAATGCATATAGACATCAGCATGTTTACCAAACATGTTAGTCATATGAAATACAGTTCATTTCTATATGTTTTATTTTATTTTGTTTTTCTTGCTCTCTCTGTGGTGGTTCCATTATATATGTAAATCTATTTATCTATCTATCATCTATCTATCTATCTATCATCTATATATCTATCCATCTAGCTATCATCTATCTACATATCTACCTACCTATCTACATCTATTTATCAACTATCTAACTAAAACATTAACTTGCCCCAAACATTAGTGCTGTGCAGAAAGACAGACTCAGGGAAATATCACCTCTATATGGCTCAATGTCACCCTCGCCATCCCGTTACTACACACCCTTGTAGGAAAATGTCCCATTAATCTTTCATCTATCCTTTTCATACTCCTTTTTCACAAATGAGCACATACTGGTATATATCCTTATTTCCCCTGATACATAGTGTTTAGGGCTGAATCATATACCCCCAAAATTCATGGTTTGAAAGCCCTAATGCCAATGTACTTTAGAAACAGGATCTTTAAAGTGGTAATCCAAGTTAAATGAGGTCATTTGGTGGGTCCTAACTCAGTCTAACTGATGTCCTTATAAAAAGGAAATTTAGACACTCAAGGAGACACCTGGAATGTGCACACACAGAGGACATAGTGAGAAGGCAGCATCTGCAAGCTAAGGAGAGAGGCCTCAGAGCAACTGAGCCATCTACACCTTGATCTTGGACTACAAGCCTCCTTAGAACTGTGACAAAGTGCACTGCTGTTGTCTATGCCACACAGTCTATTGTACTTTGTGACCTGCTTAGAAAGTCAGTTCATATAGTTATAAAGCATTTATTATATACTAGAGGCACAGTGGATGATTGAATCATGCACATGTACAGTCCCCTACACACTTTCGCTTTCGATCACAGGGGAGCTGGGTGCCTGTCCACTGGTGCACCAGACCTTTCAGAAGCCTCTGGCGTGGCGGAGGCTTCTGAAAGGCCTGGTGCCTGAGAAGACAGGCACCCAGCTCCCACGCTTTTGCTTTCAATCGCAGGGGAGCTGGGTATCTGTCCACTGGTGCACCAGGCCTTTCAGAAGCGTCCTGCGCGGCGAAGGCTTCTGGAAGGCCTGGTGCCTGAGCGGACAGGCATCCAGCTCCCATGCTTTTGCTTTTGATGGCTGGTGCACCAGGCCTTTCAGAAGCCTCCAGCGTGGCGGAGGCTTCTGAAAGGCCTGGTGCCTGAGTGGACAGGCACCCAGCTCCCACGCTTTTGCTTTTGATCGCGGGGGAGCTAGGTGCTGTCCGCTGGTGCACCAGGCCTTTCAGAAGCCTCCGGCACGGTGAAGGCTTCTGAAAGGCCTGGTGCCTGAGTGGACAGGCACCCAGCTCCCACACTTTTGCTTTCGATTGCGGGGGAGCTGGGTGCCTGTCCACTGGTGCACCAGGCCTTTCAGAAGCCTCTGCCCCTCTGGAGGCTTCTGAAAGGCCTGATGCCTGAGCGGACAGGCACACAGCTCCCCCACTTTTGATGGTCCGCAGTGGGACGTGAGCTCGCTGCCCCAGAGGCCCCTTCTGTGCCGCAGCACAGCCATGGCGCAGACGCTGAGCTCCAGCCGCCGCTGGCGACACGAGCTCAGCATCCCGCCGGCCCAATCGGCCACCCCGGCCACCCCGAGTCCCGCCCCCCCCGTGCCTCCTGGCCAATAGCAGGCATAGCGAAGGTACGGTCAATTTGCATATTTGTCTATTATTAGGTAGGATTTGTATTCAAAGATTAACATTTAAATTTTACAAATAAAAATTATCAGGGATCATTTAATTGTTAATCTCTAGAAGCAATCTAAATATATGAAACAAGAATAATTGCTATGAAATCATATTATTGCTAGTAGATATAAATTTATATAGGTGTTATTAAAATGAGCTTAGATAAATAATCATAAAATTCTTATGACCCTCGATGCTAATTGGTTCAAAACACTTTATTTGGAAAAAGAAGAAGCATATGGAAAGACAGCATCTGTTGTAGCTTTAATGTATATTACCAACTTTAACCTAAACTCTATAGGAAATTCACAAATTATTGTTTCTGACTTTTTATGTAAAAGTCTTATGAAAATCCTATCATTGACTGTCCAGCTACTGAGGCAAGATGGCAGCTGGGTCACAGGGAAGGAATGCTGGGAGAAGTGAGCTGAGCAGCAAGTAGGAGTGGAGAAGATTGCTCTGATCTTTGAAAAAGGCTTGGATTCAGTGCTGGCTGCACCAATTCTGTCAAACAAGGCAAGAAGCAATACATCGCCCTGGCCAGTGTGGCTCAGTTGGTTGGGCATCATCCTATGCACCAAGAGGTCCCCAGTTCTATTCCAGGTCAGGGCACATGCTAGGGTTTCCAGCTCAATCTGCAGTAGGAGGCCTGCATGAGGCAGCCAATCAATGTTTCTCACTCATCAAAGTTTCTCTCTCTCCCCCCCTCTCTCTAAAGTCAATCAAAACATATGTTTAAAAAAGAAGCAACATATGGGGATGGGAACAGTCATTCATATGTGAATTGTTTCACATACTCATAACTGTAAATTCACTTTTGCCCACCCTTATTTACTATTTAAAAGAGTAAAGTGATGGCTCTGGGGGAGGGGGGAAAAGTGAGTAAAGGATCATATTTTCACTGCAATTGTATAAATAACACCAACTGCTGAGTCTTCTTTTTTCTTCCAACAGAGCCAGGTATGATTGAAACAATTTGATAGTGAAGATTCTTTTCTATTTTCTGTACTATTATTCAGCTCAAGTTCAGTATTCGTAGTACTTCCCAATATCAATCCTGTTTCATGTTGTTAACAGTCAGTGGAGAATTGAGAAATGATACCCTTGCAAACAAGCGGTTTCAAAGGTAAAACTGGAAA
This sequence comes from Ia io, assembly GCA_025583905.1. Taxonomy (NCBI): domain Eukaryota; kingdom Metazoa; phylum Chordata; class Mammalia; order Chiroptera; family Vespertilionidae; genus Ia; species Ia io. Next base: position 60,395,702 of record JAJQQW010000011.1, on the reverse strand, counting down.
TTATTTTGAACAGTTGAAAGCTCCATGTGAAAAGGAAATTCTTTAAAAGTGGAAGAAACATGGATAGCTTTGCTACAAGAGATTCAAGTATCCACAGGAGCAGTCTACAAATTCCCAACCCCATGGTCCATTTGTCTGTTCAGTTGTGGAAGGAAAAAAAAAAAAATGGCATGATCAATTTGAGTAATTTGAGGAGAGTTTAATAAATGGGTTATTTTCAAAGATATGAGAAGAGTTCAGGTAAATCATAAAGGGCAGTATGCAATCACCATATTAATAAAAGGTGGGAGGGAGAGTGTGTTACCACTTCACTGTGGGAATGAGCAGAGGGAAGGAGATACTTAGTGGACGTGGACAGTCTCCAGTCTCCATGGCAGGAAGTGTGAAGTCTATGATAAAACATCCAGTAGGAAACCAAGTGGCTAATTCCCGGACCTCATGCTTTCTCCCTCAGATCTTCTGCTGGAGTTCATCATTGAATAATCCAAACTTGATGTCAAACAGAATAATGGTTAATTTTATGCACCAACTAGGCTATAATATAGTACCCAATTTTTGGCCAAATTCTAGCCGAGATGTTCCTGGGAAAGTATTTATTATTTTATGTGATCAGCATTTAAACCAGTAGATTTCGAATAAAGCAGATTGCCCTCCACAAGGTGGGTGGGCTCCACCCAGTCAAAGACCTTAAAAAACAAAGCAAAACACTAAGGTCCCCCTGGGAGGAAAGAAGTCTGCCTCCAGGCTGCCTTCAACTCATGACTTCACCATCAGCTCTTGCCTAATGTCTAGCCTGCTGCCAGATTTTGAACTTGACAGCCCCCCTAAAATCATGTGAAACAATTCCTTAAAATCTCTCCCCTCCCTCTCCTCTCTCTCTGCCTATCCACTTCTCTTTCTCCCTCATCCTCTCACTCTGCATATAAGGAGCTCCTAGCAGCTGAATGCTTAAAGGAAGATTTGTGTACAGGTTTTTGCATGTAGCTATATTATACTGACTATCGTAAAGACAGTTTGAAATCATCCAGGGAATACTAAGAGGATAATCAAAAGTCTTAAAAGTACCCTGGTTGGCAGTAAGTAAGCCCTGGCCTCCAATGAAGCTGCCTTTGTGTTATGCTAAAGTAAGTACCCAAGGCAAACCTCATTATTTTATAGCAACAATACAGCAGCAGCAGCCTAGTCTGGGAACTTGTTAGAAACGCAAGCTCTCTGGTACCACCCGAGGTGTACAGAGTCAGCCACTCTGGTATTAGGACTTAGGAACATGCATTTGAACAAGTCATCTGTATAACGAAAATGCATACTGAAGTTTAAGAACCATGATTACAAAGTAAAATTGGGAGCCCCATATATTTGAACATGGTGCCAGCTTGTATTTGTCATCATGTAACTTAACTTGTGACCATAATAAGAAATCAAGATCATGATGCCATTCAAGTATAGTCTAGCAGTGATGTAGATTTTTAATAAATGACAAGCAACAAACTAAAATTGGGGCTGCTAGCGGTCTTTTGTCCCAAGCCCATCACTGGAGATGCCACAAAAGCCACAGGGAAGTATAGGAAAGGGACACATTCATAATAATTTTTGAAGGTGGTCAAAAGGTACAATCGTCTAGTTATAAAATAAATTTCAAAGGGTTGTAACCTAGAGCATGGGGACATAGTTAATGATACTGTATTTTATATTTGAAAGTTGCTGAGAAGATCTTAAAAGTTCTTATCACAAGAAAAAAAATGTAACTATGTAAGGCGATAAGTGTTAATTACATTTATTGTGGTGGTCATTTCACAAAAAGCAAATATTGAACTGTTATGTTGTGCATCTGAAACTAGTACGATGTCATATGGCAAATCTATCTCCATAAAAACAAACATAATTTTTAAGATAAGGTTATACTTGGGAAGAAATAAAAAAGGCAACTCTGACTTGCTATAGGAGGAAAATGGCAGTAAAGAGAGCCATGTGTCAAAATTGAGGGATGGACATATCTATAAACATGAGTGTTTATCTGATCAGAATCTCCTGCCCAGTACCAGCCAGAGATGGTGTAAAAAAAAAAATGTTGTTGAAAAAACAACAGTGCCTAGGCTGAAGGTACAAGGCAGGGTGTGGCTTGCTGTCAGGGATGGTGGGCAGTCCCCAGCTGTGGAGCTGAGGCTGTCTGCTTTAAGCCGCACATCAACTGAAATTCACCCAAAGGGCATAAGGAGAGACCTGGACTTCTGCCACTCTTTTCAGGTTCATATTAACTGCCAAAGTAGCTAATCTCATCAAGGGACGTACACTAATGGAAAAATAATTAGGTAATTGGGAAGTACAACCACTATTACAAAGAAGGTGACAAGCCCTACAGGCTGATAATAGGCAAAAGGAAGCTACGGAGGGCATTGAGTTCATTTTTGCAATTATGAAGACTCATGTGGAAACAAAGTATAGAAAATAACGGTTTAAAAAAGTGCTCAAAAATACAAAACAAAACAACAAAAAAAACAATAACACCACAACTAAATAAATGATTAAGCTGGAAGATCTTCTTGAGAAACTCTTTTCTTAACAGACCCTCCAATATGCCAAACACCAACAATATGAACGATGCCCTCCAAGATCACCTAGCCCCAAGCTGGCCTAAACCAAAACTGTCTATCTCCTATGGCTATATTTGAAAGTTGCTAACAAAGTGAATCCTAAAAGTTCTCATCACAAAGAAAAAATAAAACATTTTTTTCTTTTTTTTTTCTTCCTCGTAACTATATGAGGTAATGTAGGTTAACTAAAGTTATTATGGTAATCATTTTTCAATGTATGAAAGTCAAATCATTATGCTTTATACCTTAAACATATACAGTGAAATATGCCAATTATATATCATTAAAACTGAAAGAAAAAAAATTCATCCTTAGGGTGATCAAAGAAATGTGCTTATTCTGGGGGGAAAAAAAACACTTCACTGAATCTAAAGTGACTACTATTCCAGAAGTCAGACCTCCATATGCTTGGTTTGTTTATAGCAAAGGAGCCCAGCAATGTCGAACCAAATATCTAATGATGGATGTTTGTTGACTGAGAAGATGGACTTAAATGTGTTTAATGAAGAGAGTTGTCAGGGCAATTCCCTTCAATCACAGAACAGACTGATGACTGTCACAGGGGAGCGGGGGAAGCTAGGTGAGAATGGTGAAGGGATTAAGCAAAGGAAAAGACTGACTCATGGAATCATGGATACAGAAAACAGTACGGTGATTGCCAGAGAGAAGGGATGGAAGATAGAAGAAGGTAAAGAGGGAGATGATGATGGGAGGGTGATAAACACACAATACAATATACAGATGATGTATGGTAGAATTGTATTCCTAAAATCTATACAATTTTATTAACCAATGTCACCCCAATAAATTCAATAAAAAACACAGGAAATAAAATACATAAGTGAGGAATTAAATCCAAATAATATTGTTACAAATCACTGTTTTGTAGTGGTTTGTTATGCAATAAATATTTATACACAAATAAAATCACAGGTAGCCTCATATTACATGAAACTTCCACTGCCTAAACATATTTGACAACAATTGTATGGTCATTCTTTTTTTCTTTTTTTAATCCTCCCCAGAGGATATTTTTCCATTGATTTTTTTTTTTTTTTTTTTTTTTTTTTGCGAGGGGAGTGAAAGAGAGAGGGAAACACAGAGAGAAATATCGATGTGAGAGAAACACATAAATTGGTTGCCTTCTGAAGGAGCCCAGACCAGAAGAGGCCTGGCCAGGGAGAAACCTGCCACCAAAGTACGTGCCCTTGACCGGAATCAAACCCGGGACCCTTTGGGTCTGTAGGTTGATGCTTTATCCACTGAGCCAAACCAGCTAGGGCTATAGTTAATCTTTTTAATTTTAGTCATTCTTACAAGTATATAGTGGTATTTCATCGTGGCTTAACTTATATTTCCGTAATGCTGTTGATATAAAGCATGGTTTCCTGTCCTTATTTACCATCAATATAACTCTTTTTTTTTTTTTTTGTAAAGTATTTGCTTAAATCCTTTTTGCCTATTTTTTTAATTACTGAGTTTTGAGAGTTCTTTATATGCTGTTTATGAGACATATTATCTGTAAATATTTCTATCCAATATGTGATCTGTTTTATCATTCTCTTTTTTATTGATTGGTTGATTTTAAATAAAGAGAGGGGAGAGAGATAGATTTTTTCCCCCCACTTATTTTGCATTTATTGGTTGATTCTTATATGTACCCTGCCCAACTGGAGATCAAACCCTCCATGTAGGCCTATGCTCTCACCAACTGAGCTACAAGGCCAGGACCTTCCTTCTCTTAACGGTCTTATTTAAAGTGCAGAAGATTTGAATTTGATAAAGTCCAATGCATCAATATGTCATTTTTATGGATTGTACTGTTGTCATTATGTCTAAGAAATTTTAGCCTAAGCCAGGATCACAGAGGATTTTCCTATTTAGGGTCTAGATCAGTGTGAGGTGATCAAGTCACCTAACTAAGGCGCACAGTGTACACAGACACTCACCCTCAGTGTCAGGCAGATGTACATGCACCTCTACCCTTCCTCCTGCCCTTCCCTCCAACACTGAAATATAATCTCTCTGAGGGCAAATATTTTTGTCTATTTAGCTCTGTTCTACAGTCCCAGTCATTATAACAGTTCTTGGCACATACTAGGAACTCCATTAAGTATTAGTTAAATGAAATAATAAAATAAAGAACAATATTTTCAATTTTAGGGAGTCTGTTACAGGTAAACATAGGCTGTGAAAAATTTATTGTACTCCCACATGTGAGAATTTAACCATGTGGAGAAAGTAGATAGATAGATATATCAATCCCAGAAAAAAATGTATCTGTTTATTTGTAATAATCATGGGATTAGAAGTCAAAGTACTTTTTTATCCCCTTCTTTTTGAAAATTTTAAAATAACCATCCATTATGTTTTAATTGAGAGAAATGGAGGTTTATGAGTTCCATTTCACTAGTATATCAAGGCACACTCCCACATCCTTTTAAATGGAAAATGTAACCTTTTATATTCTTAAAGTGCCAGATTCATGTACTGCCTGAGGTATATTAGAACTAGATAAAGATAAAAAAGACAATGGTTCATTATTCAGTTTCAATAAAGAAAGCCTTGTATTCTCTCATATTTTAATAGCCACAACTGAATACCATGAACAAATCCTTAAATATTTAACAAGGAATGATAAAATTATCTGTGTTTAGATCAGAAGAGTTGTCTACAGAAAATGCACAAAGTTCTACATTCCTTAAAAAACAATCTCTAGACACTACAAAGCACATTGCTTCAGTAGGTGCTATTATTTTTATCTAGATGTACTCTAAAATTTTTAATGTGCATTCAATGATTAGAGCTTCAATAAAGAAAGCAGTTTCTTTTTTATGTCATCCTTTTTTCCCCTAATAATTCAACCAATGAAATATACTTCTGATGTAATAGCTTCAGAGGTATGTGGTCTCATGCCTCTATCATTTTTTTCAACATTCTTTGGGAATGACACACCATTAACTATAATGCTCTCAAAGTTTGCATTTGGTTTATTTGTTGCTGCGATTATTATAGTTTGTTTTGGTTATTTTAATTTATTTCTTCATTGATTGTCTTTTAATAAGAACATTTTACCCAAGTCTTGAGTTTTATTCAAGGACTTAAAATAACAGTAATTGAGAAAAAATGTGAATGTTTAACTTTTGCTAAATAGAAAAGAATGTTTGTACTAGTATATGTGTGTGCCTGAGCATATGCAGTTATAAGAGCAAAGCCTATAATTTTAAATTATTTTCTTTATAATTCTAAAACTAGTTAGTTATTATTGTTTAACAATTAAATATGGCTTCTAGAATACCTAAATATTGATTGTGGAAGAAAAAAATGGCATATCTTTGGTTTTTATTACTATTTTATAGAGCATGTAACCTAAATAACAAAGTTCCTAGTATACTTATATTATTTTGTATTATTAAACTGATAATTTTAATTTATATAAAATGAGTGTATTACTCAAATAAGCTATCTTGTAATTAAACCTAACTCTTTTTTCTTGATTTTTAAAGGTTCTATTTATATGTGGTAACTAAAAAATCCTATATAATAATCCTATATAATCCTATATAATAAAAAGGTAATATGCAAATTGACCCTCACACCCTCACACAAGGTGGCCACCCCATGTGGTCAAAGATGGCTGCCACAAGATGTCCAGCAGGGAATGGCAGTTGTGGGCAATCAGGCCAGCAGGGGAGGGCAGTTAGGGGTGACCAGGCCAGCAAAAGAGGGCAATTGGGGGTGATCGGGCCAGGAGGAGAGCAGTTAGGTGTCGATCAGGATGGCAGGGGAGTGCTTAGGGGGTGATCAGGCAGGCAGGCAGGCAGGCAAATGGTTTGGAGCCAGCTGTCCCGGATTGTGAGAGGGATGTCCGACTGCTAGTTTAAACTGGCAGTCAGACATCCCCCAAGGGGTCCCAGATTGGAGAGGGTGCAGGCTGGGCTGAGGGACACCCCACCCTAGTGCACAAATTTCATGCACCAGGCCTCTAGTAAAATAATAATTAGCTATCCTTTTCTTTCTTTTTTAATGAATATGTGGCCTAGAGTTTAGAGAGTTTAAGTCCACTATTAAAGAACATGGTTAGCTTTCTACCAAAATAAAATATGAAAATACATTTACCTTTACATCTGTATAATTTATTTCCAGTTGTTGGTGCATGTATGACAGATCAAGGCTTTATAAGATCTCTGTTTGGAGGAATGGTGGCTTGTTTACCCAGAACAAATTTCTAGCTAAACACAATTTTTAAATCCTATAATTATTTTTTTTTCTAATTTCTTAAGAGTGTTAAAGATCTGAGGAGAGAGAAGATAGATGATTGCCAACTAAATTTGAGATGATGTGAGAATCTATAAAGATAAGAAAAATACCTCTCAATTAACTTTTGCCCTGAAGAAATTTTAAGGTAGAGAAAACTGAGACATTAAGCCAGTGGCCTTTAGAAGAAAGAATGCGCAAGTCTAGGTTCAAGATCTTCCCATTATAGGAAACCTGTCTCTTATAAGCTGTGAAGGCAAAGGGACATAAAATTAAGATAACATTAAAGGAACCACTTCTTTCCCATGGTAACCCCACTTCTAGGAAACTGCAAGAGTGGGGTTGATTTAAAAAAGAAAAAAAGAAAGAACGGAAGAAAGAAAGAAAGAAAGAAAGAAAGAAAGAAAGAAAGAAAGAAAGAAAGAAAGAAAGGAAGAAAGGAGGGAAGAAAGGAGGGAGGGTGGGAGGGAGGGAGGGAGGAAGGATAAAAAATAAAGTCCTTGAGAAATTGTGGCTACAGATCATCTCTCTTAAGGATTTATTTGGGGGGGGGGGGGGGTGTGGGCGGGGAGGGAGGGAGGAGGTGATAATTTTTAATGCCATAGTGTATGGTCATTTAAGATAATCTCTGACTTCCAAAGAGTTGAGTGTCTTGCAGAAGCAAATGATAATTCTCTATGAAAGGAATGATCTTCCTTCAAGGTCTCAAGAAAACCACAAAATTATATAAGCATCATTCCATTAAAGAAAACTAGGCACAAAAGAAAATTAGGCACTAAAGATACATGAAAATACCTCAGGTCAGGAATTATTAGACATCCTATCTAATAAAAGAGTAATATGAAAATTAACCACCACTCCACTACACCCACAAGCCATGCCCACCAGCCACACCCACCAGCCAATCAGGAGCGAGTATGCAAATTAACCCCAACCAAGATGGCTGCGGCCACTAAGCAAGCAGGAGAGAGGCTTGGGTTTCCCTGGCAATGGAGGAAGCCAAGCTTTCCGCACACCCTGGCTGGCCCAGGCCTCCACTCTAGGCTACAAGGTTTCAATTACAAAAGATAAATAAATCCCAACGGAAATGGCGGCAGCCATGGAGCTGGAGAGAGCAGGAGGCCAGGGTTGCCCCCGGCGATGGAGCAAGCCAAGCTTTCCACACACCCTGGCCGGCCCAGGCCTCCATTTAAGGCTACAAAGTTCCACTTATAGAAGATAAATAAATCCCAACAGAAATGGCTGCCACCACGGAGCAAGCAGGAAACTTGGCTTCGCTCCAGGTTACAAAGTTTCAATTGTAGAAGATAAATAAATCCCAGACACCAGGGCCTCTGCTTGGGTTGCCAGGGGGCGTGGCCATCCTGCAAACCACCACAGGCCCCTCGCCCAGGCCGCCCCACACCCCAAGGGAACCCCCCCCACCTTGATCTGGGCCACCCTTCAGGGCAAACCAGCCAGCCCCCACCCATGCACCAAGCCTCTATCCTATCTAATAAAAGAGTAATATGCAAATTGACCATCACTCTAACACACAAGATGGCTGCCCCCATATGGTCAAAGATCCTGCCCCCATGTGGACACAAAATGGCCACCACAAGATGGCCAGCAGGGGAAGGCAGTTGGGAGAGACCAGGCCTGCAAGGGAGGGCAGTTGTGGGTTATCAGGCCAGCAGGGGAGGGCAATTGGGAGGGATCAGGCCTGCAAGGGAGGGCAGTTGGGGGTGATCAAACCTGCAGGGGAAGGCAGTTAGGGGTGACCAGGCCAGCAGAGGAGGGAAGTTGGGGGTGACCGGGCCTGCAGGGGAGGGCAGTTAGGGGTGACGAGGCCTGCAGGGGAGAACAGTTAGGGGCAAACAGGCTGGCAGGGTAGCAGTTAGGCATCAATATGGCTGGCAGGGGAGTGGTTAGGGGGTGATCAGGCTGGCAGGCAGAAATGGTTAGGGCAATCAGGAAGGCAGGCAGGTGAGCATTTGGGAGCCAGCAGTCCTGGATTGTGAAAAGGATGTCCAACTGCCCATTTAGGCCTGATCCTATTGGGCCTAAACGGGCAGTCGGACATCCCTCAAGGGGTCCCAGATTGGAGAGGGTGCAAGCTGGGCTGAGGGACACCCCCCCCATGCACACGAATTTCATGCACCAGGCCTCTAGTAGAATATAAAACAATGAAGTATCACATTTTTTAAAGAAATAAAGCATAAATTTTTATGTATAAAATTAATAAAATTATAAAACATATCACATAGTTAAGAAAGGAAAGTTAAATATACAAAATTGGGCTTCATTGGTCAGTTGGCAACAAATATGATGTAACAAAGGTAAGAATCAGTGAACTGGAAGAAAAAAGAGAAGAAATTGAAGGTGCCGGTTAAGATTGTGTTGTTGATAAACGAAGTACCAGTATCTTCCACAACTACATCAAAATTACTAAATTACAGAACAACCATCAATTTCAAAATGTCTGAAATCTGGTTGAACAGAAGTCCTACAACTAAGGATAGAAATATTGAGACAGGTAGGAGGGGCAGAGATGGAGAATGGGCTGGTCTCACACACACACACACACACACACACACACACACACACACACACACACTTGGCAGTTTTAAACTTGGAGAGATATCTCAGCTTAGGGTGTTCCCCCTGAGGAGCAAGGGGTCCCAAGCCCCACAGCAGGCCCCCCAGCCCAGAATTCCAGTGCCAGGAAGACAATGTTCCATAAATTCTGGCTACAAAAACCAGCAGGGATGCCCCTGGCCAGTGTGACTTGCTTGGTTGGAGTGATATTCTGTGCACCAAAGGGTTGTGGTTTTGATTCCTGTGAGGGCACATACCCAGGTTGCAGGTTCAGTCCTTGGTCAGGGTGCATGCAGGAGGTAATCTATCAATGTTTTTCCTCTCTCTCTCTCTCTCTCGCTCCCTCTCTCCCCTTTTCTGTCTCTAAAATCAATAAAGCCATATCCTCAGGTGAGGATTAAAACAAACAATCAAAGAAAAAACAGTAGGGATTATGGATGAGTGAGATGGAGGTCTACTAGAGTCCTAGGCTTTCCTCTTAAAGAGCCTGTGCATGGGCTTACTCAAACTCACTCACTCGGAGCTCCAGTGCTGGGACAGCAGCTCAAAAGGTGCCAGGGACATACGGGGAGCACATGAATTGTCTGGCTTAATGATGAGGGCAGGAAGGGTAGCTTTATCCCAGACAGAAGTGCTGGTAGTGGCCATTGTACCTTTTCTGAGCCCTCCCACCACAGAGCCATATCTGAGTTTTCATTAACCAGGCTATCACTTTTAGCTCTACTCTGGTGATTCCCTGAGACCCACCCCACCCAACTTTCAGGCCCACCCAAATCATTTCCATTGGCTTTCTTCACAACTGGCCCATCTTGGCTCATGCTATAGACTTTCCTAAAATCTCTCAAACAAGCAGCATCTCGCCTCCACTTAATGGCCCCAGTCATAGCACTAACAGCAGCCAGCCTGGGTTTACAGCTTGGCTTCTCCCGAGCACCTTTCAACTAGCAACCATCTGCAGAATGCTCTGTAGTTTATGCCAGGTGGCCCTGGAAGAGATTAAGAAATACAAATTGGTAGTTACAGAATAGTCATGGGGATATAAAGTACAGCATAGGGAAATAGTAAAAAACATTGTAATAACTATGTGTGATGCCAGATACGTACTAGATTTGTCAGGGTGATTATTTCATAAGTTATATAAATGTATAATCACAAGGTTGTACATCTAATCTTCTATTATTTTGTACGTCAACTGTAATTTAAGAATAAAAAATGAATAAAAAATAATAAAATAAAATAAGAAGAATTATCCAGAATACAGCTCAGAGACAAAAATTTTAATGTAAGAAAAAGATTTAAAGGATAGTGTAAGAAAAAAAGTAAGGTATATTTATGTGGAATATTAAAAAAAGAGGAAAGAAAGATTAAAACGGGGTAATTATTCAAAGAAATAATAACTTAGAATTATCTGGTGCTAAAAAAAAAGAAGACCAGGTCCCAAATGCAATTTCACAATGAATCTGTGTTAAATAAAAATATTTTCACACAAACAAAAGGTAAGAACTGACTGTAAAAGTAGCCTAAGAAAAAAGAGAGATTACTTTAAAACACTGAGCACATTTTACAATTTAATGGAAACCTGAATGTGCTAGTATCATTTTTTGAGTGAGCTGATAAAAATATCCACCTGGACTCCTAAGATTAGTAAAAATGTATTACAAAAATGAGGAAAAAATAAAAACATATTTCTAAAACACACACACACACACACACACACACACACACTTATGAGTCAATTACAGTAAAGCCTCGATAAGTAAAAAATCCAAAGAATATATAAAAAATAATTCAGGCAGAAGGAGAATGTTTACTGCTGGAATAAGAAAATAAATGTAAAGGTAAAGTGTTAAAATATGAGGGTAAATAATAATAATGCCTTGTGAGGTTTGATTTAAAATAGGATAGAATTAAAAGTTATGAGAAAAAAATGCCATGTAAGTTGTAAAGTGTGCAAATAATATCAAGTGTTTTAAATTGATTTTTATTTATTTTTATTAATTTTTAAAATAATCATTTATTGTTGAAAGTATTACATATGCCCCCCTTTTCTCCCCAAATCCTTTCCATTATTTATTTATTTATTTTTAAATATATCTTTATTGATTTCAGAGAGGAAGGGAGCGGGAGAGATAGAAACATCAATGATGAGAGAGAATCATTGATCATCCGCCTCCTGCATATCCCCCACTGGGGAAAAAGCCCACAACCCAGGCATGTGCCCTTGGCCAGAATCAAACCTGGGGCCCTTCAGTCCACAGGCTGTCGCTCTATCCACTGAGTCAAATCAGCTAGGGCCCATTATTTATTTTTAATTGAATTTACCTTCTATGATATATTTTACTCATGATTTTACTTTTTGGCTTTCATATTGATTTGTAAGCTTTCATGATAACAGTATCTATAATAATTTAAGGGTAATATGCTAATTAGACCAGATGTCTTCTGGACATCATTCTGGACGTCCTTCCTGATGAATCCGGGGCCAGAGGGAAGCCAGCCCAGGTCCCGGGTGCCTGTGGGTGGCTGGAGGAGGGAAGTCCGGGTCCTGGGTGCTGGTGGGAAGCCGGTGCCAGTAGCTGGGAGAATGAAGGCCTACTCTTGAACAGATTTTTGTGCATCAGGCCTCTAGTCTATAATAATAAAAGGGTAATATGCTAATTAGATCAGACATCCTTCCAGACTACCTCCCAGACAAAGCCACGAGAGCGGGGGCCGAGGCAGAGGCCAGCAGAGGCCCCCAGCCACTGCAGCAGGTGGGGTCTGAGGCAGAGGCTCCCAGCCGCTGTGGTGGCAGGGCCAAGCCCCTCGCACGAATTTTGTGCATCATGTCTCTAGTATTGTCATAAATTTGTGTGTCAAATATTATCAATACTGTCTACCACTTTATGGCTTTTTTTTATTCTTTCATGTAGCTGGACTTGATTTTAAAATTATATTTATGAATAAAATTGCATTTATGGATAAATGTTTTTTTTCCTCTAGTGTTCTAGTGTTTTCTTTATAGTTTTGCTAATATTTCAGATGAATATTTAGCTCATTAATATCATTTGCATTCTTTATATTTTTACAACAATTAATCCATTCATTTTTTTAAAGCTAAAAAAATGGAAAAATATAAAGCTTTGAGTGAAGGGGACCAAAAAAAAAAATCATCCTAACAGAAAAACTAAAGAGATAAGAAATGTAAATAGGAAAAAATGCACAAATGAAATATTGCACTTAACTGAAATGTCAGTTATTACTTTAATTCCATATGGACCAAATGATCCATTAGAAAAGAATAGAAGTTTGGAAAAGATTTATTTTTAAAACTATTCAAATTTTTTATGAATATCAATTAAAATCTAAATCAAAAGAATAAAGAACAAATGGATTATTTTAAAAGTATAAAGAATGTAAAAGATATTAATGAACTAAATATTCATCTGAAATGTTAGCAAAAATATAAAGAAAACACTAGAACACTAGAAGGAAGAAATAATCAAATATTTGTTGATAGATGTTATTTTAAAACCAAGTCCAGCCACATAAAAGAATAAAACAATAAGCTATGAAGTGGTAGACAGTGTTGGCAATACGTATATTTCACCGCAATATTTGACACACAAGTTTATGACAGTATGCTGTTATCATGAAAGTTTACAAAACAGTATAAAAGCCAAAAAATAGAATCATGATTAAAGTACTTCATAGAAGGTAAATTCAATTAAAATTAAATAATGGAAAGATTTTAAAACCTATTGGAATCAAATAAATGCAAATTAAAGTTCCATCTCCATTAAATTAGAAAAAAAAATTTAAGTCTGTGAATATGAAGTGATAGTAAGGATGTGTAGTGATGGGTAACTTCATATCTTGCCTTTGGAATATAATACATTGGTAATATCATTTCAGGAAAAATATATAGACATTATATACTAAAGTTGAAGTACTCGTATCCAGTGAAGTAGCAATTTTACTGCTAGGCATAAAACACAGATCAGACATTATTAGAATTTACTTGCATAGACCCTGTAGCAATCTGATAATGCCTATGGACCACTTCTCAGAATAAAATTTTAAATGAATCAATTAAAATATATAAATTTTCAAAACAAATATCAAAATATTAATAGAAAAATATGTGCACAAAGGAAATGTCATAGAGTGAATTCATTCATTTAACTTACTTGGCATTTTAAAAAGAATTTATTTGACTTTATACTTATTATATAAAACTAGATGTCAGGAAACAATAATAACAACACTTGCTGAGTATTATATGGTACAAAAAAAAACCCAAAATATCAAGTTCTTTGGGATATTATTATGGGGATTATTGCTGACTCAGTGAGGTATACAGAGATTAGATTTGGGGTATGACTATCTCATATCTACTTATAACAAATATCTAACAAGAAGCTCTTATATACCCGGTTTATTATACACTAGTGGCCCAGTGCACAAAATTCGTGCATGGGGGGGTATCCCTCAGCTCGGCCTGCACCCTCTCCAATCTGGGACCCTCAGGGGATATCTGACTGCTGGTTAAGGCCCACAGGGATCAGGCCTAAACTGGCAGTCGAACATCCCTCTCACAATTCAGGATCGCTGGCTCCTAACTGCTCGCCTGCCTACCAGCTTGCCTGCCTGCCTGATTGCCCCTAACCACTTCTGCTTGCCAGCCTGATCACCCCTAACTGTTTTCCTGCTAGCTTGATCGCCCCTAACCACCTTTGCCTTGACCCCACACCTAGGACCCAGGATTCTCTCCTCCAGCCGGCCGCAGGCACCCAGGACCTGGGCTTCCCTCTCTCTGGCCAGCCACAGGCACCCAGGACCTAGACCGGCTTTGCCCAAGCTAGATGCAGTCGCAGGAGATGGTGGGCAGGTGGTTTCACCTGGGCCGTTAGGTGCTGGTGCTTGGGACCACAGGGCAGACGGCTTCTCAGGGTGGCTGCGGCCCGGGACCATGGGGTGGGCAGCTTCTCTGTCTCCCAGGAGGCAGCCAGCTGCAGACGCTGGCGCCGGGGACTGCAGGGCAGGCATCTTCTTCGTCTCCCAGGCCACAGTCAGCCACAGGTGCTGGTGCCCAGGACCACTGGCTGGAGGCTTTGCCCAGGCCCGTCTTTGTTAGAAAGGACGTGCTGATGGTCATCCAGAAGACGTCTGGTCTTATTAGCATATTAACCTTTTATTAGTATAGATAGAGGCCTGGTGTATGGGTGGGGGCCAGCTGGTCTTCCCTGAAGGGTGTCCTGGATCAGGGTGGGGGTCCTCTTGGGGTCAGGGCCGGCCTGGACGAGGGGTCTGGGGCGGTTTGCAGGCCAGCCACAACCTGATCGGGGTAAGGGGTCCTCGCTGGGGGATGGAGCTGGCCTGGGCGAGGGCTGCTGAGGGTTTGCAGGCCAGCCACACCCCCATCGGGGTGGGGGTCCCCACTGGGGGTGGGGCCAGCCTGGGCGAGGGGCTGGTGCAGTTTGCAGGCCGGCCATGCCACCATCGGGTGGGGGGGTCTTTGCTGGGGCAGGGCCAGTCTAAGCGAGGGGCTGAGGGCCATTTTCAGGCTGGCCATGCCCCAATGGGGTGGGGGTCCCCGCTGGGGTGTGTAGCCTGCCTGGGTGAGGGGCTAAGGGCCATTTGGGGGCAGTTTGCAGGCCGGCCAAGACCCCATCTTTGTCCAGAAGGACGTCTGGAAGGTCTCTGGAAGGACTCCCAGTCTAATTAGCATATTACACTTTTATTAGTATAGATTCTTAATAAAAGTCAAGATTCTGTTCTCTTTTACCAGATATTCTAGTGTTGACAAACTATGATATCAAGTAGTAATAAATGCTTTAAGAAACATAAGCCTGAAAAAGGGGATATGTAATACAGATGTGAAGGATTGGACCATGAATTATAAGAATATCTAGGGGAAGAACATAAGTATTTCATAGAAAGTTTATCAATGTTTCAAAAATGAGAAGTTCTGAGACAACAACATAAAACCAAGGGACAATAGTGATAATTTCTTCTAAAGGCAGTGGAATGAAAGGGAATGGGTGTTATTACAAATTATAAAAATTAATTCACAGAACCTTAACATTTAAAAGTGCATTTTAATAAAGTGCCTAATTAAAGAAAAAAAAATAATTCAAATGACAAGTTCCCTGAGTCAAGAATAAGTCATACCAGAGGCCACGAAAGGGAAAGGTCAATGAAGGAGGGCTGACAAGGCAGCAAAGAGTGAAAACATGTATAGGTTCTCATTGTATAATGTAGATTTCACAACTCCACAAATTCCATTGTTAATTCCCAAAACCTTTAAATTTCCTAATCTTTCCAACTATCTTACAGATAGATAACTGGAGATTCTGAGAATGTTCACATATGAAACAAAGCTTCTGCAGGAAATAGAGCTAATGAGCATCCAGCGGAGAGATTTCTATTAAATTACTTCACAATTTCTGCCCTAAACATGGCATTTGGGATGTTTATAATATATGCTATTGATTTATTCTTTCTTTTACTATAAACAAATTTATACTGATCTCTGGAGTCAAAATTTATGAGTAATGAGTTCAATACTTTCACTTAATATTGATGTTTTGTGAAAAAGTGACCTAATATCTTTGAAATTACTTTTATTCATTTTTTAAATTGGTAGTGATAATCCTTTAATATTATTAGCACAAAGAAGCATTTTAAATGTATACTCATGATATATATTTGTCAAGTTTATCATCCCCATTAGTATATATAGCTTATACAATTTCTGGTGTTGAAATTCATTCAATATTTAAGGTTAATATAAAATAGTTTGTGTTGGCATTTTTGATGTCACAAAATAAGGTATTTGTAAAGCAGAAGTTTTAGCATATGCCCATATAATTTATACAAATATTTATTTAAACATATCACAGAGAAAAGTGCCTGAACTGTAAGTGTATGACTCAAAGAATTATCCAAAGTAAATTTCACAAAACACCACTCAGGTCCAGAAATAGTCAGAATAAATAGTCCCCCTGATGTTCCTGCTGGTTCATGAAGCTCTCCCTCCTCATAAAGGGTAAATGCTGTCCTGATTTTCAACACAACAATTTTCTGTACTTTTTAAAACTTTGGATTGACAATCACAGAGTGTTATCCCTAGGCTATTTTACTCAATAGTATATCTTCTGAGGTTAATTAATGTGTTACGTATAGCTTCAGTTCACTCATTTCAAGTGTATTATCCCATTGTTTGAATATATACAATGTTTTCATCAATTCCACTGTAAATGGATTTTGAGTTTGAGGGATTGTTGTTTTTATTTTTTGTTTATCATTGCAGTTTAGAGCTATTATGGATGAATAATACTGCCATGAACAGCTTGCTCTTATCTCTTGGCACACATGTGAATGTGATTCTTTGAGTGTATTCTTGGGAGTAGAATTAAAAGATTATAAGATTACTGTAGAAAATTTTTAATAAATAATGTAGAAATGTATCCAAAATGGTGTCCCAATTTACATTCTCATAAACAGTTTATGTGATTTAATTCCTCTGCTGTATTGCTAACACTAAAAATGCCAATATGTTTCTTTTTTTATGACTCTGGAGATGTGTTTTGCAGCTCATTACAATATAGATTGCATTTACCTAACTTCCATTAATATTTAAGAATATTCATATAGATATTAAACTTTAGAAATTCTCTTTGGTAAAAGAATTTAAGTCCCTTGCTCAGTTTGCTATTGTGCCATCTTTTATACTGAGTATAAATAATGAGTATAGCTAACATAAGAAAGTGCACAATACACACAAACATTCACACATTAGGAGCAGATCCATTATTGTGTATATTTTCTATAAAAGTATTATTTTTCTCCCATTATGTGCCTTGACTATATTCTTGTAAAGTTGTGTTTTACAAAACAAATTTCTGAAGTTATCATAATCCAATTTAGCCATTATTTTTCCTTTATGGTCAGTGCTTTTTGTATTCTATTTAAGAAATCATTGCCACCTGTGAGATAATAAAGGTATTTTTTTTAGTTCTTTTTTTCCAGAACATTATTATTTTGCTTTAAATATACCCTCCTCCAGGAATTCTATTTTTCCTTAATTCTCATCCATTTAAATTGTAGATTCCACTATTCCTCCCTCTATGCTTCACAGAAACTCTGCAGGAGGAATCATGTAGAGCCCTTTATTTATCAAGTATCATCAAAATTACATATTCAAGCAGTTTTATTCTACACTTCCCTAGCATCTATAAATTTCAAATGATTTTAACATTTGGCTTTCCAGAATTCAAAAATGCAAAATAGGTGGTAGATGAGAAGGAATAAACAGAATAAATTGTGTGTGTGTGTTTGCAAAATTGTGTATTTTATTATTATTATTTTGTAATTATAACCGGTCCCAATTATTCCCCTAGTAATGCATTTGTTTTTAAAATCTCCAAATTTAATGATTTTAAAATGTTCTTCAATTACTTTATCGTCTGTAATCTATAATGTAGGTTGCAAAATGTGTGAATAGGCAAGGCTTCATGGGTAGTTTACAAAACAGAAACAAAAAAGATAGTGCTCATGTAAGATAGTGCTCTCTACTGTTTGCTGTATTTAATGGGTGCAACCAAAAGTTTTGTTGCTAATAAGTATAATCTTGGGACAATTACCCAGTCATTTGGAGTGCTATAAAGGAGCTGTTGTCAATAAAAGACGTGATTATTACTATAGTTTCATTCCATTTCTGTGGTAATTAGTTATTATCATTATTTATTACTTTATTTTATGGTTATTGCTTGCAGTTTCAGACTTTAAATACTGAAAACATAAACAGTGCTAATTTAATCACAGTATTAAAAATTTTAAAGCTACATTCAGTGTTAGGTTTATTAATAAGTATACTTCAGATGAATATTCTTATAATAATTTGCATTTTTTGGCTGATTTCTTGATCATTATAATTTTAAACAAGTTGATATGTTTGTTGTCTTGAAAATTGTCATGCAGAAATAAATGCCATTCTCATGGGGCTGGTTTTAGGAATTAAACTTTAAGATGTTTAAAGTTAAATAAGGAGATAAAACTTATAAAAAACAAAAACCTAATATATTTAATAAACTATAGACTTATTATCTAAAGACATCTTCTAAGAGATACCTAAAAACTTAAAATATCACCTCATATATGCAGCATAAAAAAAGGATGATATTTAAAACCTCCTCATTTGTTTTGCTTTTGATAAGGTATAGGATCTCTATTAAGTTTAAGATAGCTTTGTTTAAGATATAGCTTGAACTTGCTGATTCTAATTAACTTTGTACTTCCAAATCCTTGTAATGTTGAAGCATCTGTGATTTGCATCATTGGAAGGTTAATGGGTTTCATGAGTGAGAAAAATAATCCCATTTGAGCAAATATAAATCAGCCAGCAAGAAATGTGAAGATGGATGGCATTTAGGGTGTTGTGAAAAGTTTCTTCCCTAACTTAATGAAAGATAATACATTAAGAGTAAGAGTAAGGATATCAATAGGGTGGCAATAGGATGGCAATATTGTCTTGTAACAACATCCTTGGATTGATTAGAGATAGAAAGCATTTCTATGAGGAATATGAAGAACAAAACAGGTCATGTACACATATACACATATATACATATACACACACACTCAGAAAATAACATTTCAGTGGGGTTTCCAGGTTCATAAAAAGCAATATGGATATATTTTGGTGGAGATCAAAATGCATCTGAATGACTTCACCCAGATTCCCTAGGCTAGGTTGAGATTGAAGTGTGAACAGTAGAAATTTATTAAGGAGTTTTCCCATGAACATCTGTGAGAAAGAAAGGGAAGCAGGGCTGAGAGGGAGAATTGATTTCTTCACCTGATTTCATGAAAAGCTTTGTAATTCTTAGATTCCCCAGAATTGTTCTCCCTTGAGGCACCCTGGAAGTCTTAGAACTACCATGCAGAATAGTCACTGGAGGTTAGCTGCTCTTGGTGAGAGTGTGTAAACTCATGCAAGGCAGCTCCCCAAGGCTAATCCCAGGATAAGACTCCAGTCCCAGCCATCCACAGTCAACAAGAAGGGAAAAAAAAGACCTGAATGATACATTATAGAAATTACTCTAGTATACTCAGTAATGAGAATGATATGTATGTGAGAAATTGAAATCAATTGATTTCTCAGCAGAAATCTAGTAAGCCAGAAGTGAATGGAATGATATATTTAAAATGCTACAGGAAAAAACAAAACAAACAAACAAACAAAAAGCAACAGTACCTGTCAAACAAGAATACTACATGTAGCAAAACTGTCCTTCAAAGGAGAAATTAAGATTTTTCCTAAATAAACAAGAATTGAGGGAGCTCATCACCACTAGTCCTGTGTTATAAGGGAGTCCTTCAAGTTTAAACAAAAGGAGAGTAGACAACAACAGAAAGCAAATAAATAGCTTCTGCAGTAAAGCTAAAAACATGAAAAAATTTATCTACACTAATAAAAGAGAAATATGCAAATTGACCTTCACTTTGTGATGCCCACCAGCCAATTAGGAGTGAGTATGCAAATTAACCCAACAAAGATTGTGGCGGCCCTGCCCCCCAGCCACTCTGGGCCTCTGGGCAGCACGCATGCAGGCATGGAGTGGCCGGGCAGGGTGGGACATCTGCTATGAGGGGGAGGGCGGGGGGTGGAGGGAGCTGCAGGAGCAGTGCTCTGCTGGAGTGAAGACTGAAGGCAGTGGCCAGCGCAAAGGCCTGGGTCCCGGGTGCCGGAGGAAAACTGGTGCTAGCAGCCAGGGGAAGGAAGGCCTATTGCATGAATCTTTGTGCAACGGGCCTCTAGTTAACCTATAATATTGTAATTTTGGTGTATAAAATTTAAATGAAAACGTTTATAAACTATAAATCTATATTAATGGGTAAACAGTATATAAAGCTGTAATTAGTCATGTGGCTAACACAAAGTAGGGAGGATGGAAATGTAAAGGTGTAAAGTTGTATGCAAATAATTAAGGTATCTATAAAATAAAATATTTTATGTAACTACAATGGAAACCACATGGTAAGTATCTATAGAACATACACAAAAGGAAATGAGAAGGAATCAAAGCTTACCATGTCAAAAAGGAAGGCAACAAGGGAAGAAAAAGTACTAAATGCTAAGACATTATATAAATGATTAAAAAAATGGCAATACATAGTTCATTCTATCAGCAATAACTTCATTACTGGTCTCCAGAAATGGATAGTCCTAGGATAGCTGGGTTCAATATTTCTCAGCATGTTTAGGCTATGCTATGAAGTAGCTGACTTTACGGCATTGGGATTTTACAACTTGATACAGAAAATGAGATTATATGAAAAGAATAGCATTTAACCTATTATTTCAAAATTTGACATTCACATGTGGTCTGTATATAGGAGATATCCCCTGAGGTGTAATTGGTTTGTGAAGGATAATGTGCTCTGTTAAAGGAGGTGCCTTAATACCCTCCAATGAGGCTACACCCATTTCCATTACTGTCAATAATTTGAAATTACTTTTTTATCTATTTTTTTTTTTCACTCAGTTTAATAAGGACGCTACTTTTGCCTTTTGGATAGGTGAAACAGTATAATGATGGTTTTAATTACATTCGTTTAAAAAGTTTTGATATTGCATACCTTTTCATTTATATATAAATAAAATATAAATGTATTCTGAGTTTATATTTTAAATGTGAACCGCTTTAGCAACTTGTAGGTTATTTTACAAATACCATAACAGTATTATCATTATCATTAAATTTCTCTATATTTATTGCCAGAATGAATAGTAGTGTAATTGGGTTGATGATAAAGGGATTACAGTATTATAGTCTATTATTTCATTCATTGACAATCTTCTTAATAACATTAATTAAGCTAGAAATCTAAACATCATCTTTGACTTATCCCTCTTTATGCTGAGGATCTTTGCTAGATATTCTCTTCATTCCCAAGGCATATCATAGATTTAATAATTTTGTACAAATGACTCAGTAATTACCCATCTGCGATGTGGTCTACATGCAGAAAAACTTGTTATAAAAGTTATATCAAGGTACTGAGAACTGTTTATACAATGTGATTAACTGATGTCATATTATTCTATGAAACATATTTTAGAAATTTAAAATACTTTTAAAATATAAATTAAAGAAAACATTTAAATATATAGACCATTTTGTCATTTTCAAAACCACATTTCTATATATATCTGTGTGTGGATATATACAATATGTATAATAATATATGCTTCTAAAGTTCATTATTAGAACACAGAATATTTATGCCATATATAAAATACAGGGTGAGGCAAAATTAGGCTTAAGGTTACAGTTGTGAGTATGTGAAACAGTTTATTCTTATATTGTTATTTACCACTAGAGGCCTGGTGCATGAAATTCATGCATGGGAGGGGGTGTCCCTCAGCCTGGCCTGCACCATCTCCAATCCACAACCCCTCTAGGGATGTCCAGATAGGGCCTAAACCGGCAGTCGGACATCCCTCTCGCAATCCGGGACCGCTGGCTCCTAACCCCTCTGCCTGCTTGCCTGATCACCCATAACCTCTCTGCCTGCCTACCTGATCACCCCTAACCACTCTGCCTGCCTGCCTGAGCCTGTGTCTCACCCCCGCCACCGTGGCTTTGTCCGGAAAGACTTCTGGATGGTCATCTGGAAGACGTCTGGTCTAATTAGCATATTACCCTTTTATTAGTATAGATAATTTAAGTATAGTACTTATTATTTTGTTGTTTTAAATAAAAGTATTATAAATGCTTTCATTGTGATTGCTGTTTCAGCATTTTCTAATGACCATGTAATTTTCACATTAGAAAATACTATATTTTAATTCATATGATTATAAGTATAACAATTAGGTTCAGTACAAATAAATATAAAATTAAAATTAAATAAATAATATAAGCAAATAAGAATAATAAATTAGAAAACAAATGCATAAATATAGTATTATACATCTGCTGGAGGTGAACCATAAATCTGATTCTTCTTTAGACATCAAACCACTAACAGTCAATAACAGGATTACTAAACAGTCAAATCAGTGAAGCACAGGTTTTCCAGATGGAGGAGTTGAGTTTATTTTGCTCTTTTTGTCCACTTAGAGATGATACTGGAATGTGTAATTTGTGGCAGTACTACTTCCTTACAACAGTAACAGGTTTGATTATTCTGTCTGCAATAATGTTTGATGGCCATAGAATAATGGTACAAAACTTAATATTTTGAAACTAAAAATATATGACTGGTAAGGTAAACTAGCATATATATATATACATATATATATATATATATATATATATATATATATATATATATATATATATATATATATATATACACACACACACACATACACACACACACATACACACACACATATATATGTATATATATACATATATGTGTATATGTATATATATATACATATATATGAAAAGGGGAATGCTTTAAAAACAGATGTCAAAATTCAGTAATTCTTCCAGATCTAGTTTGATCCTGATTATATCTTTAGAAGGTTAACATTCCCTGTGGGAGGCTCCCTTTTTGGGTAAAATGCTCTATTTAAAACTACCCATGGTGAAAACCTAAATGCACCCTAGAGAAAACTGTTGTGAGATATTTAAGTAAGCTATTATTTGGAGAAGTCTTCAAAATAGAACTTTTCTTGAAATGTATTGAATGTTAAGTTCAGAAAAATTATTTCAACTGCCTCTTTACAATTCTATGATGAAATAATATGGTCTATAAAAAAGATCCTGGAGCAAAAGTTAGAAGTACGGAGGAGGATGTGTATTGTTTAACCACCTGCTATAAATTTAATGTGGTAACATTATTGTCACAAGAATTTTATTGATTTTTTTCTAAGTTACTTATCTACACATTTATTGTGTCAGTTCCCAAATTTATTTTACTCTCAATTCCAGTAAGAACATATAAATTAACTGCTCTTTAAAATGAATATAGAGAAATATGATTTCATTTGAATACGGATTTAACTGAATACAAGTATTGTGTTGACATTTAAATGGGATTTTTTCTCTTGACTTTGAAAAACGTCACATAATTGGAAATTTATTTTATCAACATATGGCAGCATGATTCTCTTTGAAAACATTTCACTTTGTGTTCTCCGTTGTATGGTATATTTACTAATCTAAACTTATTATTCCATTTATTTATACCATTACCATTAAAATATATGGATTCTAATAAGTTTTTTTTTGTCTTAATAAAGGAAGATTAAGGTTATCTGGCACCATATCAAGCATTTAGTGCTAACCAAGAAATAGCCTTTAATTGACATTCTCTTTTCCCAATTCTTAACAAGAAATTCCATACAACAATATGGATGCCCTTTTAAGAATCTGGCTTACAAAGATAGATTTTTTTTACTTTTTAGGGTATTTGAATCTAAACCCCAAACATTTTAACTTCTGAGATATCACAACTTTTTGTTTCTTTCCTTCATTTAGGTTCTGGTAGGGAGGGGGCTTAAGATGCTAATAAGTTAGAATATATACAGAACTTCAACTTTCCATACAAGTTTTTATATTTTAATAATTCTCTAAACTATATATTCATGATTTATGTATTTTCTGCATATATCTTACACTAAAAGGAAAAATAAAAACAAAGCCATAATATATCCTCTCTATGCTAAAGCCAATAATCTAACACCTGATTTTAGCATTTCATGCCTAATAACCTTTATCTGTGTTTCATGGTGTTTGGCCCATGCTTTGGATATTGGAGTTTAAAAGGGTAATAAATAACACCACTTGTATCAATGAGCTATTGCTACAAAAATGCTGCACACTACAGCATGACTAAAAGCTGTGATCATGTATTCTCATGGATATACAGATCAGCTACAAATTGCTTGATCTAGATAGTTTCAGCTGCGTGGCTCCACTTTGCATTTGGGTTTTTACTGAGATTAAGTAAGACCATTTCCCAAGTGTGTTCAAGCAAGGGTCTATGCAAAACAGTCAGCAGCTGCAAAGGAAATCTGTATTTTGAAAAATGTGAACATCCTCAGGCCGAGATTTGGAACTGATACATTGGCATTTCCTCCCTATTTATTTAGTCAAAGACATTTTTCCCCTACTGGCTTTCTGAGCAAATGAAAAGGAAGAGAGACAGAAATTAAATAGTTGGAGAAAAAAATGAAAAGCAAAATTGGGTTGGTTCTGTTTCACCTCTTCGTTAGTCTAATTTAACTTACATGTCTGTGGCATCAGCAAAATAGTAAAACTAGACTCACCCCATTGAGAATTCCTATAATCTATTGCACTATAATGCTGATTTGCACATACATGATTATTCATATAACTCACCAGTCAGGGTAATTACTCCTTTTATTCTTTGGGTGGGCAAGGAGACAGATTATAGAACATTGATAAAGATGAAAACATGGGGATGGAGAATGAGTGTCAAAGAAAATAAAATAATAGAACTGAGTAAATTAAGGTAAAATATATAATAACTAGAGGCCCAGTGTATGAATTCATGCATGGATGGGGTCCCTTGACCTGGCCAGTGATCAGGGCCTATGGGGGAGCCATCTGGGGAGGGGGGGGAGGGGCCATGGGAGGTTGGTTGGCCGCGGGAGGTTGGCTGTGGGAGCGCACTGACCACCAGGGGACAGCTCCTGCATTGAGCATCAGCCACCTGGTGGTCAGTGTGCATCATAGCGACTGATTGACCACGCATTCCGGTCCTTTGGTCCTAACAGTCGTTTAGGCATATATATATATATATATATATATATATATATATATATATATATATATATATATATATAAAACTAAAAGGTATAAAAATTAACACAGATGAATTATGAAGAGAAGAAAATAGAAGTAATAAAGAAAACATGTTGAAAAGATCAATAAAATGGCAAATTCCTGAACAAACACATTTAAGACTATGTTATGGTGAGGTTAATAGATACATACCAATTGTACTACACAGTAGAGATGTAAAATCTCTACTGATTGCTGAAATTTTTACAATCACAGAAATACAATAGCACCCCAAAACTCCTTAATTCTTAGTGTGATACAAATAATATTATTTACTCTGGAAAAAGCTTCACTGAATCCAACATGGCTGGTATTCCTGACGCCACACATCAGTAATGCTCAACTTTAAAGCATAAATATTTTTTACAGACTTTGTTGTTGTTTTTCACACAATGTCCAGATTTACAATAAAAATAAATATACAAAGTGCAAAAAAGCACACATCAATAATCCATTGAAAAACATGAAATAATTGTCAGAAAGAGACACTAAGGTGTGCCAGATATTCTAGGATAATAGAGACTTTAAAATAACTATGATAAATATGTTAAAAGTTCTTGTGGTGGGGGAAAAAGACAACACTTTGAAAGATATTAGGAAATTCAGGAGAAATGATAAAGTAGAGTGAAATAGAAATACTAGAAATGCTACTAGAGATGAGGAAATCCTTTACTGGGATTATCATAAGAACAGATAAAGAAGAAGAAAGAAATATCAATGAATGAAGATAAATCAATATAAAGAATCTACTTTGAAATGAAAACATGAGTAAAAATAGAACAGATTATCCAAAAGCTATATAAGAATATCAAATGATCTATAAGACACACACAGAATATTAAAATCTTAAAAGGAGAGGAGAGAGAGAGAACAAGGCAGAATGTGTTAAAAAAGATAATGAATAAGAATTTCCCAAATTTAATGAAAGACAAAAATCTCATGCATTCCAAAGCTCAGAGACAGACACGTAGAAAAAATATAAAGAAAAAGTTATTTGATACAACACAGTCTGACTTCTGAAAGCCAAAAATATAGAGAAAATATTGGAGAAAAGAAATTTATATATACAAGTATATATAATACTAGGGGCCTGGTGCACAAAATTCGTGCACTGAGGGGGGCCGTCCCTCAGCCCAGCCTGCCCCCTCTCACAGACTGGGAGCCCTCAGGGGAGTGGGCCTAAGCCACAGTCTGGCCTCCCTCTGTGGGAGGCTACCAGGCTGATCAGGGGAAGGTGCCAGCCCAATCACCCCACAACTGCAGCCACTGTCAGCCACTGCAGCCACCAAGATGTTTTCATCAACACAGACTCCAGTCCCTTCACCATGAAAAAATGACAACTTTCTTTAGGCATTTTCAAGATGTCTCTTTCATAGGATATGACATTTCTTTCTTTCTTTTTTTTTTTTTTTTATCCTCACATGAGGATATGTTTCCATTGATTTTTAGAGAGTGTGGAAGAGAGAGGGAGAGACAGAGAGAAACATCAATGTGAGAGGGACACTTTCATTGGTTGCCTCCTGCATGAGCACTGACCTGGGCCCTTGCCAGGGAGGAGCCTGTAACCTAGGTGTATGCCCTTGATAAGAATCAAACCCAGACTCTGTGGTCAGCAGGCCAAGGCTCTATCCACTGAGCAAAACTGACTAGGGCAGGATATGACATTTCTTAGCCCCTCCAGCTGCAGACCTTCGTTTTTTCCTCCAGGAGTGTGGTGGAAAAACCCTAGATCACCTTTTTGGATTTTAATTACCCAAGTTACCAAGAACACTGCAAGTGGCAGCATACAGGGAACTTAGCCAATGAGCGGTCAGAAAAGGTGTTTACGCTTGAACTGGTTTGGCTCAGTGTTTAGAGTGTTGGCCTGCAAACTGAAGGGTCCCAGGTTTGATTACTGTTAAGGGCATGTACCTTGGTTGGGGGCACATCCCCAGTGGGAGTGTGTAGGAGGCAGCTGATCAATGTTTCTCTCTCAATGATGTTTCTGACTCTCTATCCCTCACCCCTCTTCTCTGTAAAAAATCAATAAAATATATTTAAAAAAAAATAAAAGAAAAGGTGTTTCCTCTGCAACTCATGTGCAGAGGACCCCCTGCGTTCTGTCCACTGGGCTGGGGGCATGCCCCCAAGGCCAGCAGCCCCACGTTGTGTCCGCCGGGGTGGGTACATGGACCCAGGCTGCTTGACGCCAGCACATGAGCAAGAGGCCAAGGGGCGGGAACATCCGCCTTGTCACCATGGCAACGTGGCGGATGTTCACGCCCAGCACCCAGCCGCTTGGTGCCTGCGCCCGTAGGCCCGGAGTGGCCAAGGGCATTCTGGGATCCAGGCCACTCAAGGTCTATGTGCGGGCCTACAGGCTAGGAAGAGCCTGTGTATGCAAATTAACCTGCCATATTTGTTGGGTTAATTTGCATACTCGCCCCTAATTGGCTGGTTGGTATCACGGAGGTATGGTCAATTTGTATCTTTCTCTTTTATTAGTGTAGATATGTATGTATATATGTATGCATCCTATATAATAAAAGGGTAATATGCAAATTGACCGAATGGTGGAATGACTGGTTGCTATGATGAGCACTGACCACCAGGGGCAGACACTCAATGCAGGAGCTTCCCCCTGGTGGTCAGTGTACTCCCACAGGGGGAGCACCGCTCAGCCACAAGCTGAGCTGATGGATGGTTAACACAGTGGTGGTAGTGGGAGCCTCTCCCACCTCCACAGAAGCTCTAAGGATGTCCTACTGTGCTTAAGCCTGCTCCCCGTGGGGAGCGGGCCTAAGCCATCAGCCAGACATCCCCCAAGCACTCCCAGACTGCAAAAGGGCGCAGGCCGGGCTGATGGATGTCCCCACCGAGTGCACAAATGTTGTGCACCAGGCATCTAGTATATACATGAGAATATATATATATATATATATATATATATATATATATATATATATATATATATTAACCTAACAAAGATTAGAAGAATATCAGACATTCTTCAGACATTTTTCAAGTAAGGAGACAATAGAGTGATATTGTTAAAGAATGGGGAGGGGAGACTGTCAACCTCAAATTCTATTCCTAGTGAAATAACCTTTTAACTTAAAGTCAACATATGTTTTAACATGAACAAAAAGTAATGGTATTTATTGCTAGTATTCGTAAAGTGTAATGATTGTTGAAGGCAGTTCTTCTGGCAAAAAAAGTTATAACACCTATGGAAATAAGGATCCATAAAAATAAATGAAGCAAACAAAAATTTAAAAAAACATGGTTACATATAATTTGTTAAATTTTAAAATATAATTAAAAGATGATTGAGCAAATAGGGTAGAAAACAAAATGATATCTAAAACAAAATTGGCACCAATATGTATCCATGAAACAAAACATAAGCATAGGGCAAAAAGAGCTAGATGACTTAAATTTTTATAAATTTTCAATAGGTATTCATTGAGAAGATTAGTGGGTCCTACTGAAAGAAACAGTGGAAATATGATGATTTGTACTCCTAAATTTACATCATAGGGTATGAGGATGACCATGATAAGGTTTGAAAACACTATAGAAATCTTAGTCTTATGAATCAAAATAATCATTTAAATACCTACACAGGAGATTTTTGCTTGAAGTAGAAACTAAATCAGGCAGAACAGAGACAAAGAGCAAGTGCACACAAAAGGGAGACTAAAGCAGGGGAGGCACCTGTCAGAAAGTGGGAGGGAACATAGTCATCACAAAAGGAAGGAAGGAGCTGTAGAATTGTACAGGTGGAAAAATTACTCTGCAACCCGTTTTTCTGCAGAAACTGTGAAAAAAAAATATTTCTTAAAAAAGAGCAGTGATAAAGGACTGTACTCAAAACCCATGCAAATTTACTATCTATTCTATATATTAAAGAGCTAATATGCTAATTAGACCAGACAGCAGAATGACCTTCTGGATGACATTCCAGAACAACCAGTGGGCAGGGCCTCAAAGCAGCCAGGGCTGTGATGGAATGAGCCCCTTGCACAAATTTTGTGCATTGGGCCTCTAGTATAATAAAAGCTTAAGCGACCCAACCGTTACAGTGGAATGACCAGAAGGACCAGTCACTATGATGTACACTGACCACTCAACACAGGAGCTGCCACCCAGTGATCAGTGTGCTCCCACAGGGGGCGTGCCGCTCAGCTAGAAGCCCTGAGCCGGCTCAAGGTTGGCTAGTGCAGCTGCAGTGGCGGGAGTCTCTCCTGCCTCTGAAGCAATCAGACATCCCTCAAGGGCTCCTGGACTGCTGGAGGGCACAGTCCAGGCTAAAGGACACCCCTCCCCACCAAGTGCATGAATTTCATGACCTGGGCCTCTAATCCTAATATATAAAAACCCAGGGTCTGTAACATTCCAAAATGACCAAAGGTTCTACCAACCGGAAGTCAGAGCTGGGTTGCCATGGCAACCCAGCACTGACTGCTGCCTCTGTGGGCGCCCTGACTCAGCACCGACTGCTGAGGGGACTGCAAGTCAGGCCCGAAGAGTCCTGGAGAAAAAAGCAAGGTCTGATTGGTAGCCTCTGTGGCAGCTGTTGATCAGCACTTGCCTCTCTCTTTAGCTCCGGGCCTGGACAGCACCACGCCTCTCTTTCTCTCTGGCCTCTGCTGGGGCTTCTGATCAGACCCGCCTCTCTGATCACACCTATTGATAGGCCCAGAGATGCTGACACCAATCAGAACCAAATCTGGGTGAAGTATGAGGAGCAAATGGCTGCCTAGGAGGCGGAGCTTTTGATGCTGACTGGCATAGAAACTGACCAATCAGAACCAAATCTGGGTGAACTGCAAAAGAAGAACCTAAGGAGGGGGCTGAAGAGGGGTTTTAAGGGCAATAGCTGATTGGTGTAAGGTGTAAGAAAGTTGTTCAATTTTTTAATGACTGATTTGGCAGTATAGTGCATATGGCTGGTTATCAGTCCAGATATAGGGATTATGTATTTTTGTCTGCCAAGAGCATCTCCTCCTGATGAAAAAGGCTTCCCACCCCCTTTTAAGCAACCCTATCCTATATAATCTATCTCTACTACTAAAAGGGTAATATGCTAATTAGACCCGGTCGACTGGGCATCTTCTGGACGTCCGACTTCCTTCTGGACAAAGCCATGGTGGTGGGGGCCAAGGCAGAGGCCGTTAGGAGAGATCGGGCTGGCACGGGAGGGCAGTTGGGGGTGAGATTAGGCTGGCAGGGGAGGACAGTTGGGGGCAACCAGGCCAGCAGGGGAGGGAAGTTGGGGGTGAGATCAGGCCGGCAGGGGAGGGTAGTTGGGGCGAGATCAGGCCAGCAGGGGAAGGCAGTTATGGGCAATCAGGCAGGCAGAGGCAGCTAGGGATGATCGGGCCAGCAGGGGAGGGTAGTTGGGGGAGAGATCAGGCCAGCAGGGGAGGACCATTGGGGGCAACTAGATCGGCAGGGGAGGGAAGTTGGGGTGAGATCAGGCCGGCAGGGGAGAGCAGTTGGGGGTGAGATCAGGCCAGCAGGCAGAGGGGTTAGGGACAATCAGGCAGTCAGGCAGAGGCAGTTAGGGGCAATCAGGCAGGCAGGCAGGTGAGCATTTAGGAGCCAGCGGTCCCAAATTGCAAGAGGATTGTCCAACCACAAGGATCGAGCCTAAACTTGATTGAAGAGGATGCAGGCTGGGCTGAGGGACCTCCCCCCAATCCCCGTGCATGAATTTCATGCACCCCGCCACTAGTGTATTATAAAAACATAATGAAGACATGCTAGAAATTTACATCTACAAGATAAATAAAAACCATGCTTTAATATTTTTAGATAAGCTAAAAGACTATTTAAAAATCTAAAGTATATATACTCTAAAGAAATTTTTAAAAATCAAATTGATGAACTGCCATAAATATTAATATTATAATCTAATAAAATATATTAACATTAAATAAATGTTATCTTAAATAAATTTATTATTGTCTTGTTATTCCTAAAATACACTTTATATGACTTAAAGTCATATATTGAGAGAGTACCTGGGTGTAGAATGGCTAGCACTTTAAGTAACAAGTACTTAAATGTGTTTTTGTGAGTGAGGGCAGAGAAAGGGATATAGAGATTGGTAGTGAATTTTGGTATGTTTTCTAATGGAAAACAGTCACCTCTTCAATAAAGGAATATAAGACTAATCCTATCTAATAAAAGAGTAATATGCAAATTGAACGTACCCCCACTACACCCAGAAGCCACACCCACCAGCCAATCAGAAGCATGCAAATTAACCCAACCAAGATGGCTGCAGCCACAGAGAGAGCAGGATGCTTGAGTTGGCCCGGGTGATGGAGGAAGCCAAGCTTTCCGCCCCCTCTGGCCTGCCTTGGCCTCCGCTTAAGGCTACAAAGTTTCAATTACAGAAGATAAATTAATCCTAACAAAAATGGTGGCAGCCACGAAGCTGGAGAGACCAGGAGGCTTGAGTTACCCCCGGCGATGGAGGAAGCCAAGTTTTGGCAGCCCTGGCCTGCCTTGGCCTCTGCTTAAGGCTACAAAGTTTCAATTATAGAATATAAATAAATCCCAGATCCCAGGGCTTTGGCTTCAGTCGCTGGGGGGCGTGGCCAGCCTGCAAACCACCACAGGCCCCTCGTCCAGGCCCCCCACAAATCAAGGGTACCCCTACCCTGATCCAGGACACCCTTTAGGGCAAACCAGCTGGCCTCCACCCGTGCACCAGGCCTCTATCCCATCTAATAAAAGAGTAATGTACAAATTGACTGTCACTCCAACACACAAGATGGCTGCCCCCATGTGGTAAAAGATGGTTGCCCCCATGTGGACACATGATGGCCTACAAGATGGCCAGCAGGGGAGGGCAGTTGGGAGGGACCAGGCCTTCAAGGGAGGGCAGTTGGGGGTGATCAAGCCTGCAGGGAAGGCAGTTAGTGGTGACCAGGCCGGCAGAGGAGGGAAGTTGGGGGAGACTGGGCCTGCAGGGGAGGGCAGTTAGGGTTGACCAGGCATGCAGGGGAGGGCAGTTAGGGGTGACCAGGCCTGTAGGGGAGGGCAGTTAGGGGCAAACATGCTGGCAGGGGAGCAGTTGGGCATCAATCAGACTGGCAGGGGAGTGGTTAGGGAGTGATCAGGCTGGCAGGCAGAAGCAGTTAGGGGCAATCAGGAAGGCAGGCAGGTGAGCATTTGGGAGCCAGCAGTCCTGGATTGTGAGAGGGATGTTCGACTGCCCTTTTAGACCCAATCCTACTTGGATCGGGCCTAAACAGGCAGTCGGACATCCCTCGATGGGTCCCAGATTGGAGAGGGTGCAGGCTGGGCTGAGGGACACACACCCCCATTCACAAATTTTGTGCACTGGGCCTCTTATAGTTTTAATATTTATTGAAGTAATACGAAGGTAACAGAATGAAAAAAAAATTACAGAAAAAAATCATTGATATATATATATATATATATATATATATATATATATATATATATATATATATATAATAAATGTGTGTGTGTGTGTATATATATATATATATATATATATATATATACATGTATATGTGTAGTGTGTGTATGTGTGTTTTCATGTGTGTGTGTGTTTGTGTAGAAAGATCTTGTTAAGATTATCATGATTTTGCATAGAAAGGGATTACTTTTGCATAAGAAGGAAATCTTTACATTAGAAAACTAAATGCCATATAACTCATTTTTACCTGTGTTCATTTATAAATTTGATGTGAACCTAATCAAAATAACATGAAAATCTTTTCTCTTATTATATGGGCAATATCTAAAATTCTGAGGACATATTCTCTTGACAATTCTTTCAGAGTATAGGCCCTTGCATAAATTACTGGTCTGAATTAAAAGGAATATAACCCTGGTTTCAACTAAGAGATGTAGAGAGCTGGAAAAACACCACTGTCTCCCACCCTTCAAATCAATGACTTTCCTTGAACTCATCAAATAACTAAGCTTGTAAAGTAAACAACCAAATCAAAGAATAAAATGTGATATGAGAATGAGGTTTTGAATTTAAAATGAGTGTTAACTCTAGATAGAGGTTAGGAGATTGCATGTAACTAGGCAGAAATATTTAAAGGGAATGTGTTTACAGGGGTTTGGTTCTCTTTTATTTATTTGATTTTTGAGAGGAGAAAATGGTCTGGAAGCACAAGTGTGCGGAAAATGAGCACTAATCTCATTTCTACAAGGAAGAAAAATTCACTGAGTTAAGCTAACCTGCAGCAAAAGATTTCAGAAAATAAAAATATTGCACACTCAGTTAAATTGAAATGTCAAGTAAATAACATATTTCATATATATGCCTCATACAATATTTGGGACATTTTTATATGAATTGATTATTCATTATTTAGATGAATATAAAATTTATTTGGCTATCTTACATTTTATCGGATAGCACTCTTTACAATGAATCTGATTAAATAAATTCATGCAACTAGTGTATTTAGAGTATAAATTTTACTCAGACACTCTACAAATTAGTTCTAAATAATGTATTTTTTTATTTCCCCTTGTTGTCCTGAACATATGTTTCTATATTACTTTATAATCCTAGCTTCTGTTTAAAATGTAAAAATATTATAAATATGTCTAGTTGGATTAGTATATAATACAAGTGCGATTGAGTTGCTCAAGAATTGGGCATCATGACAAATTTGGTTATTTGATCATGAACAGAATTAAGGGATCCAGTTGTTAGATGAAAAGGAAGCAGCTGCAAACTGTAATTTCATATATCAATTATATTAATTTTCCTTAGTGGCATAGTGAATATCTAGGGAATGCCTAATGCCAAGAGTGGAACATAAATAAAGCTGAGGGAGTAGTGTAATGTGGAACAAAAAGATTCTGGAAAAATCAAGTGCAACCTCAAGAAATAACTCACTCTTTTGACCTGACAATCAGTGTGTGCTGAAATAGAGGATTAGCAAAGCAGTGAGTCCACATAAAATTTCATTCTGCATTTTAATAGGCTGCAAAAGATTTGCCAGAGGCAAATTATACTTTATCCAGAAGTCAGGTGTCATTGCTATAATACATTTAGAAATATTTATGATGGTTTTAGTTGTTTGGTTTAAAAAAGGAAAATCGTAAAAGATGTATCTTTGGGCTTTATATTGCTAAACATGTCTTGTCTTCCTCTCTCTCTCTCTCTCTCTCTCTCTCTCTCTCCCCGCCTCTCTCTCTCTCTCTCTCTCTCTCTCTCTCTCTCTCTCTCTCTCTCTCTCTCTCTCTCTCTGCCTCTTTGCACCCCTACTCCTCCAAACATTCAGAAAGTATGTTGTTTGGAAAGAGAGGTTATTATTGCTTGCCATAAGCTTTGGTCAGTAAGCAACTCAACCACCACTGCAAAAAAAAGTATAATTGAACAGATATTTGCATTCCCATATTCACAGCAGCATTATCCATAGTAACCAAGATAAGGAAACAACCTAAGTATCGGTCAATGGATGAATGGACAAAGAAAATGTGGGATATCAACACAATAGAATTGTTTAGCCTTTAAAAAAGAAGAAAATCCTGCTGTTTATGAATACATGGATAAACCTGGAGAACATTATGTTAAGGGGAATAAGCCAAACACAGAAAGACAAATACTGCATGATCTCCCTTACATGCAGAATCTAAAAAAGTCAAACTAATAACAAAGAGAATGGTGGTTACCAGTGGCTGGAGGGTGAAAGAAATGGAAAAAAATGTTGGTAAAAAGATACAAACCTTCAGCTATAATCAAATAAGCTCTGGAAACTCAATAGTTACTATAATGAATAATAATGTATCATGGACTTGACATTTGCTAAAAAAAATAAATGAATCCCAAGTGTTCTCATTCCACACAAAACACACACACACACACACACACACACACACACACGGTATCTATGTTAGGTGATGTATATGTTAGTTCGCTTGGTTATGGTAATCATTTTATAATATATACAAAGATCAAAACATCATGTTTTACATTTTAAATATATATGTACATATATAGACTTTTTATTTGTCAATCATACTCAATAGAGCTAGGGGTGAAGGAAGCATATTTACACTACCCAGATCTCATTTATCCTTGTCTTATTCTGGATACAATAATACGACTAAGATTCTAAAAATAAAAACAGTGAGGCATTGTTCAATCAATCAGAGAAATAAGATTAGTGATATAATTGGTTTGGATAATCTCTAACATTATTTTATTTTACATTTAGCTAATGAGAATTCCTATAACAGATTTATGGTTCCAATCTTTAATTTTCTGCTTATCACATTTCCATCACTGATTTTTTAAAGCTATAAACATTTTTCTATAATTCATTTTGTTTTTTACCAACATTTTAATTTAATAAACTATTTGATAATTATTTCCAACTAGAGGCCCGGTGCATGAAATTTCTGCCTGGGGGGGTGTGTCCCTCAGCCCAGCCTGCACCCTCTCCAATCTGGGATCCCTCTCACAATCCAGGACTGCTAGCTCCCAACTGCTCGCCTGCCTGCCTTCCTGATTGCCCCTAACTGCTTCTGCCTGCCAGCCTGATCACCCCCTAACCACTCCCCTGCCAGCCTGATTGCCCCTAACTGCCCTTCATTGCAGGCCTGGTCCCCCCCAACTGCCCTTCCCTGCAGGCCCGGTCACCCCCAACTTCCCTCCTCTGCCGGCCTGGTCACCCCTAATTGCCCTCCCCTGCAGGCTTGATCACCCCCAACTGCCCTCTCTTGAAGGCCTGGTCCCTCCCAACTGCCTTCCCCTGCTGGCCATCTTGTGGCAGCCATCTTGTGTCTACATGGGGGAAGCCATCTTTGACCACTTGGGGGCAGCTATCTTGTGTGTTGGAGTGACAGTCAATTTGCACATTACTCTTTTATTAGATGGAATAGAGGCCTGGTACACGGGTAAGGCCAGCTGGTTTGCCCTGAAGGGTGTCCCAGATCAGGGTGGGGGTTCCCTTGGCACATGGGGCAGCCTGGGTGAGGGGTCTGTGGTGGTTTGCAGGCCAACCACTCCCCCCGGTGACCCAAGCGGAGGCCCTGGTATCTGGGATTTCTTTATCTTCTATAATTGAAACTTTGTAGCCTTGAGCAGAGGCCAGGGCCACCCAGGAAGCTTGGCTTCCTCCATCTCCAGGGAAACCTAAGCCTCGTGCTTGTTCCGTGGCCACAGACATTTTTGTTGGGATTTATTTATTTTCTATAATTGAAACTTTGTAGCCTTGAGCGGAGGCCAGAGCGGGCGGGAAGCTTTGCTTCCTCCATTGCAGGGGAAACCCAAGCCTCCTGCTTGCTCCGTGGCTGGAGCCATCTTGGTTGGGTTAATTTGCATACTCGCTCCTGATTGGCTGGTGGGTGTGGCAGAGGTACGGTCAATTTGTATGTTTCTCTTTTATTAGTGTAGATTAATAACCATTAATATGCCTTTAATCTTCTGAGTGACTTAAAATTTTATCTCTTATTTAACAGGGTGTTATGATTACTTTAAACTTATTCATTTTAAAATGTGTTTGGTCAATGTAGAAAAACTTAAAAAAAAATTAGAAAAGCTAAGGAAGGTAATAATCATGCTCTTTCCAGCCATAGGCAAGAAATATTTGCTTCAGATATATTAATTTATTCAACAACTAAATTAAGAATATGCCTGGGCATATTTATATATAAAGCAATTTCATCCTATGGAATTGATGTTAATGCTGGATTAGCACATGGCGTGCAAATTAATTTCCTCAGCATATTCCTGCACACCAATATCATGTCCAGTTTTTTATCATTTAAATGCAACAACAATCATAGAATTCAATCTTTATGCCCATGTTTTGGATAGAGTTATGAAATCACAAAAGTCAATAAGATGGTTTTAAGATTTCTCACTATTGCAAACATACTCTAGATGGATTGGACAAATATACAATTCATATAGCAGTGTATGAGAATGCAGGCAAACTCAATTTTTTCTGCTTGTATGACTCTAATTCCTTTTTTGTTTTTAATATTTACCCACAACTTCACATCGTTGCCATTCCAGAAAGGCTCTCTTGTGTTCTGAAAACAAAGATAATTTTTCTCCTTTTCTATGATTACAGTTCTTTATCATTGTATTGTTGAATTTCAAAGTACAATGTTAAGTATTAGCAGAAATCATTAGCTGTTTTCATCTTTGCCAATTTGCCACTTAAAGTTCATTTGCTCTCTGGGCACCAAGTTCTAGCATGAAATGTGGCTAGAATGCCTTTTCTCTCGGCCTTGCATGTCCATCTGGTCATGGCATTTCTGTTCCCTCCAGAGCCACCAGGCCTGAGTCCATGTCTCTGCTACCTCCTTGTTTGGTCCCAGACACTTCGATACCTAGAGCTTTCTTCTCAGCAAAGTCTTCCATTGTGACTTTGCTTTTCCATAACTGTTCCACCTCCATGGAAATAAATATACACTGAGTGGCCAGATTATTATGATCTCTGAACACATAATAATCTGGCCACTCAGTGTATATCCTATATAATAAAAGGTTAATATGCAAATTGTCCCCTTGACCAGGAGTTTGACCAGCAGGCAGGCCGGTCAACCGCCCATGTCCCCTCCCCCTGGCCAGGCTGGCCAGACCCCACCCATGCACAAATTCATGCACCGGGTCTCTAAAGAAAAAAAAATAATAATAAAATAAAATATACACACACACACACACACACACACACACACACACACACAGACACACACACACACTGACTGAGTGTCCAGATTATTATGCATTCAGATATCATAATAATCTGGCCACTCAGTGTATATTGAATCTGACTTCTAGTTTGCATGTCTGTTTGTCATTAATTTGTCTATTTGGGATTTTTTTTTTTTAAGAAAAAAATAACAGCAACATAAGGAAATATCAATGAGATTGTAATTGGCCTCACAAGAAATGTGTTACAACCTCATGTTTTACTCAAGAACAGAACTTGAAGGAGAACTTTGAGGGTAATAAAAACCTAACAGTTGTTGTGATGATTAAAGAAGATGCTGCATTTTCTGGCCTTTGTTTACAATGCCCCCCTCATCTCCCTGGAAATCTTTTGCTCACTGAGTAGGTCTCAGTTGACTTATCACTGCATTTGTAAAATATTTCTGTGCACTTCAAGAAAAATTAATTGCTGCTTTCTCTGTGTTCCCAAAGCACCTTACTCACAAGCACTTACCACATCATTAGCTACATTGCAGCTTGCTGTTAGCTAGCACAGAATTGTTTGTTTTAAAAGACCAATAATAAAACCCACTTGTCTTTAAAACCCTAGCACCTTTCACTTTGCCTAGCAAAGGAATAAAAAGGCATTCATTGACTTGATTTGAATTAAGTTGTCGTTTCTGTAGAAAAAGTAGTCCATCATTATACTGTCAGAAAGTTGGATCACTTTAATGCGGAGCGAAAAAGTAAAAATCACTTCGGTCATCAAGCTGATTGTCCAGACTTCCTGACTGTTTTCTATGGGCAAGCCTACCAGACTGACCAGAATATCCTCATCTGGTTTCCTGGTGAGGTTCCCTCCCTCTTTGACAGATGTGAAGACACGCAGGTCATGTATTTTCTTCTTCAACTTTGTTTAAGGACATTCTGAAGATAACTCATTGTCTTCTTCCATATCAATTCATTGTTTCCGACAGTCAGATTATTTTACAAATGATTATTCATAGCTATCATTTTTCTTCCTGTTCCACATCTCTCCTGTCCTCAATCTCTCTAAAAATCAAATAAAAAATGTTTAAAAAATAAATAGGTGTTTATGTCTTTAAATTGGTGGTTAATTTTTTATATCATAATAAAAAAAGTAATATACCTCACAAATGCCAACTTATCATAAGGTTTCTTTCTGGTGCCCCAAACTGAAGTATTCAATCTCACCCAGTAAAATTACTATTTATTATGGTGCCTTGTTTATTTTCTTTATAGAATTTCCTATAAACTGAAATTATATATGTTTGGGTTGAACAATAAAAAAAAAATCTAAAAATAGCTAATAATAATTGCATTCTTATAATGTATCAGTCCTTGCATATTATCCACTTAAGCTTCTTTCTCACCTCATGAAGAAGGCAAGATGATTTGTATTTTACAGAAACTATTTTGAGACATTTAGAAGCCAGCAACTATCAACTGGTATGCAACAAAAATTTTTAAAACATACAATACCTGATTATTTAGTCAAGGGCACTGACCTCTTTCCCTTAGAATGTCAAATTAGAAAATGACAACAACCTCTGAAAAGACCCTATAGGGTGACGAGGAAAGGGGATGGAAATCTGAAGACACTTTACTCTGACATGGTACTCAGTACTTTTCACTTCTAAGAACTCCCCTCTTTCTCTCCCCAGATCTAGGGTCCATAAAATTGCAGGGCATGTTTAGAAAATGCAGTGCTACTAACAGGGTGGAAATAAACCACCACATCTGAGCAAATAAACTGATACTCCTAACAGGTACAGGAAGCACACTGGGAAGAAGATGTATCTCTCCCCTCCTCTTGCTTTCCAGTCTCCCTTCTGGGTTCCCTATTGGAAGACAATGAGAGAAGCATCTGATGATGTTGAAATGAAATGAAGTTTACAGAGCTTTGACCCCATCATTGCAAAGCATAATATAGAGAAGGACTTGAGCTGAGAGACAGTCCTATATAATAAACGGCTAATATTCAAATAGAACGAACAGTGGAACAATCAGAAGAACCAAACAACCGGTCACTATGATGTGCGCTGACCACTAGGGGGCTTTGAAGAACAGGGCTGGCATTGGCCATGGTGGGATGGTGGAGCAGGTGAGCAGGGGTGCCAGACCAAGTTGGGGCACCGGTTGCTGTCATGGGGCGAGCCTGTGGTGGTTACTGAAAAGTCTTTGCTCCTGCATGCCACAGTTCCGCCTGGCGCTCGCACCTGCTGCCAGTGCCAGAGCCACCGCTCACGCCCTCTGCCAGTGGCGGAGCCATCGCTTGCACCAGTTATCAGTGCCCGGCACCAGTCCTGATCACTCGGCGCCATCAGCAGGTGTGAGTGGTGGCTGCTGCCCCAATTGCCCCTGAGGGCTTCTCCACCTCCTTCTGCTCCTGAGGGATGATTGGGGCAGCAGCCGCCGCTCACACCCATTGATGGCACTGGTCCTGCTTTCCCCTGCTGCTGGCACCGGCCCCAATCGCTCCACACCATCAGCGGGTGCGAGTGGGGTCAGTGCCAACAGCATGTAGTGCGAACGGTGTCAGCAGGAGCAGGACTGCCTGCAGACAGAGGACCAGGGGCGGCGGCAGGAGGTGCCAGGTGGGGGTGCAGAGGATGGTCCAAGACCCACCCCTGTGCCTATCACATCCTCACATCCCACAGTTCCTTTCAAGTGCATGAATTCGTGCACTGTGCCCCTAGTTATTGAATAATAGGCATACCATTTGACTGTTAATATACATTTATCACCTTAGCTTCATTTTTTTCTCATTTCCAATGTGTGTGTTTATGTGTATGTATATATAACAGTAAATAAGCATATGAAAAGATGCTCATTATCTTATATAATTAAGAAATTTCAAATTACAAAAAAAGAATGTGTATACATTTATGTATACACACTCTCACATACATATACAGACACACACACATACATTTTAATGAATTTACATAATGTAAAATATGGGGGGAAGTGCCCAGGAAACCCTAATCAAAACAAAATATTTCATTTGTAATATTTATAATAGACTATGGATGTTGGAATCATTATGGATGTTGTTTCTATGTAGCTCAGTTTTACTTTTTTGTTTTTAATTATTCCAAATTGATATTCTGTTTATACTACAAGAGTATAAAAATCTTAATATATAAATCAACAATGAGACATATGTGAAATGTAGTCATCATACATAATATGCAAAATTGCAACTTTCCTGTAAACATCTTGAAATTT